>VCCN01000640.1:660578-675691 GCA_006491835.1 Architeuthis dux
TAAAATAAATTAATATTATATTTATTAGTAAAAACTCATTAACATTATGATTATATTATATATTGGATTTATTTTGCGATGATTTACGCTGTCTCCTCAAGGAATGCCTCCCCAGCATAAAATCAGGGCAGCCCATAGTTATTTTGTATTTTACTTCTGCTAACAACGTTGGATGAGGTATATTTATTCACTCATGTCTGTTTGTTCAAACAATATCTCCAAAAATGACATTTTGTGGAAGGGTGGTCTAAGGAAGAATTGATTAAATTTTGAGGTGATTCTAGGATTTTGTTTTCAATTGAGATATTTTTTTCATATATCAACTTACGGTCACTTCCCCTACATCGTAGCTGTATATGAACTGATTTTCATTCAGTTTTTAGTGTATGCCGTTGGCATAGGTATGTGCTCTGCATGCTTTTTAGTTAAATAGGTTTTAAAGATTTTGAAAGTTGCCAACATATTTTAAGTTTGAGGCAAAAGAAAAAACAATTGTGTACAAATTCTTTTTTTCAATTATTGCATTGAATGCAAAATAAGATGCTCAGTGAATTAATTGATAGAATAGAATTTCTCCTGTAAATTTCTCCAAAAATGACAGAATTTAGTACAGGGATATTTTTTTGGTGGTGAGTGCACGGATGTTGTGCTCATAAAGAAAAGAAAGAAAAGTTCTATTTTCCCATTTTACAATGAAGAAATTAAAAACTCATTTTTAACATTTGATGCTTACCAAAAGTCCCAGAAAAATCATGTGGGGAGAATTTGCTTTTTTGGTATAATAAATGCAAATCTAAAAAAACTCTTGCATCTAAATATGAAAAATTGAAAATGTCAAGATTCTGAATTTTTTTATTATCCTCCACATATATAGAACACAATGTACATCTGTGTGTGTGTGTGTGTAACTCTTTTCTATGTCACCAGAAGAGTCCACTACATAGAGATAGGCAAATTTCCCATCTTTCTGTATAGGATTCTTTGGTGACGTAGTAATAGAATTTTATGTTGAACTTTATAAATAAAACTTGAATAGAATGTTATTTGTCAATTTTGGGGTACAGAACATTTTTTTTTAGTTCAGAAAGCGACAATTGTGTAAATGTATATTTTTTGTGTGTATGTAACACTTGTCTATATTTATACCAAAAAAATGTTGGCATTTTATAAGTACAATGCATTTGCAAAATTATTTGAATATCGCTGTCATTTTTTGATGGCAGTTATAATTTGGCAAACCATTAGTGAGTTCAATCCTCACAGGTTGCTCCACATGTGTGGCCTTGAGCCAGATTAAGCTTAAGTGCATACCTCAACCTTTTATTTTCAGGTTTGGAGTGAAAGTACAAAAGCTAACAATGGCTGTAGTTAGTTACAATTCAGCTCACATTTTAAACTAACCATCCAAGCTAAATTTAGATTTAGCCAAGGGAGATTAGCCCAATTGACCTCTCCTATTTTGGGAGTATCATTTAATAAATAAGATTTTAAAAATAAGCCAGTTTTGGCAATCTTAAGAAAAATGCTTCAACACATTTGTACTCACTATATAAATAATCTATGTAAAATTCATTCAAAATGAGGGGAAAATGTGAGTTGTAAATCAGAATCCTTGTAGATGAAGCAACATGACTGGAATTATTTGTCATACTTGCAGCCTATTATTTATTTTTTTCCAATCGGCCTTTACGGTCTGTTGTTGGATATAGGTCTTCCTGAAGTGTAAAACCTGGGGGTTGATAGGCCTTAAGCTGCCATGCTAGCTAGAACTTCATGATTTCCCAAGGACATTGCAAACTGTCACAGCTGGAGCTTGAACTCTGCTCCCCAATCCCATTCTCTGTGCCGTTAATCACTTGCACCTCTTTCAGCCTATTTTACCTACTCGTTAATGATACAATGCAGCCATTATTATTTCAGTCAGTTCAAACATCCTGAATCTGATCATCTTGCCTGAAAAGGTTGACAAATATTGCCAAAAGATTTTTAAATGATTTAGCGGAGACGTTTTTCTGCTAAGTCTTTACAAAAAAACAAAAAAAAAAAAAAATACAACACTGAAAAGTTTTTTTTCAAGTAATGTATAAAATAGAATATTTCTGTCACAAACATAAAGTTTCTTTTAATATATTGTTGATTTTAGGATTCATAAATGTTTTAGAAATCTTGTGATAGGAAAGACTGAAAATTCAACCAAGAATAGCAAAAGATTTAAACGATAAGTGGGAAAAGGCTTACAATAGAAAATGGTGTCCGACATTAACAATAGAACAGTGATTCTCAAATGGGAGGCACTTGGCTCCAAGGGGAGGTATTTTAGTCAGGGGAAGAATGTATAATAGAAAGTATAACAGAAAATTATTATTTTTTTTTAATAAGCCTTTAAGGTGTATTGTTAGACATATTGTCAGGTCTTCTTGAAGTGTAAGACATGGAGAGTGATGGGCCATACACTGACCCATAATGTGTTGGCAGGTAGGAAGAGATGGATACATGCTTTTCCCAAGGGCATTAGTGTGAAGTGAATGCAAACTGTCTCAGCTGGAGTTTGAACTTGGCTCACCAATCCCATTTTCCGTGCTGTTAACTGCTTGGCCACTTGCACTGCCTTGGAAAGTATAAATGGTGAAAAAGAATTTACTAGGTGACAATTCAAAATTGGGGGAGGAATTGAGGAAACCTTGGATTGCAAAGGGTGGAATGATGAAGGAATTCTTCAGTTTAGAATCAAACATAACCAGTTGTACAGGAACAAGTGAAAACTTTACAAAATTTGGATACATAAGAATATTTAAATGAAGGCCCATACATTAATTGGTGCCACACACAACAAAGATAATATACAGTGTCCCAAAAGTGATGCCAATTCTAAGGGAAGTAACTATTTAAAGTAATGTTCAGTAGGCATAAAATTGAAGCCACACGCTAAGAGAAAAAAAAAGAAAATATTCTTGTCTTCAATTTTTTCACATCTGATTAATTTAGCAAGAGTCTTCAAATTTTGATTATCTGCGATTCAGTTATAACACGGTTATCTTTTTTGGACCCCAACACCCGCATTATAAAGGGGATCTACTGAACTTTCAATAAAATATCTCATCAGCCATTCCAGGACAATGAATACTTTTATTATCATCTTGAATCACTATTTTATTCACTGCCAGAGTAAGACCCAGAACTTGAAAAAACAATATTGCAAAGAAGTGTATGCACAACATTTCATAGGCACCACCATTTTAAAATGTCTGGATGTTGTTAACTATGTGCTGTTTAAATCACATTTACCATCAGTAGATATAAATATTGTAGGACTTGACTTCATTTTGCACTATTTTATGTGTAGCATAAGTTGTTACAGGGCCTTTCAATGTGTGATGTCTTATTGGCAAAATAACTCTGGTTAATTTTTAGTTCATATTATGCAGGGGCAGCAGACCTTTACAGCCAGCTCAAGCATCTGCATAAACAGTGGTATCTCTAGGACATGTGCTTCAAATGTATATGCACAGGCAGCCATACTGTCATTTTACTCCTCTGAATTATCACACATATATATTTCTTTTTTAAAAGCCAATCTTAATGTGCAGTTTGTGTTTATAATAACAAAAAAAAAAAACCCAAAAAACCCAGGCCATTTGTAATTCCTGGGGATAACTGACAGGCCAGTCAGTTGAATTAATTGAAACATTTATTTTATCCTCTAAGAAGAAAAATTCAAGAACAAAACATTCAAGTTGTTTTGAAACGCTGAGATTAAGTGTTTTCATTATTACACATACTTTATATAATCAGTTGAAACCAGTTTCTCCATCTTGTGGAAAATATGTAACCATCTCAGCCACAGGACAAATATTTCACAAATTCATACTGTCCGGTTGAAAACAATTTTGGATAGGTGTTTTTCTTTTCATCTAAGCAAGTTTTATAATTATAACACCAGTCAGTCATAAAGGGGGGAAAAATCTTTTGTAAAAAGGTACACCAGTGAATTTCTGGCAATAGATTGTCAAGCATTTACTTTAATCTGTACAAAAAAAATCCTAATCGATCAGTTAAGACTACACTCTTTCTGCTCATGTTTAATCCATTTTATTCTTTAATTTTTTTAACAGCATCAACAAAAGGGAGAGTCTAGCATAGTATTTAAAAAGCAAAGAAACCCACATGAATACAAGAGAAGGAGATTTAAGAAATAATTTTGTTTAGTCAAATTGCTTTAGAAATATAAAGATGGTGACAGTCTAGAAGTGTAATGGTGAACTAAAAGTGTTCAATTTAGAGCAGGGGTCTCCAAACTTTTTAGACCATCGACCCCTTCATGGGATCCTTGATCAATTTTCAGGCATGTACAAAAAATAAATAATAATTAAGTAGATATGCAGTTTCCATATGCATTAGTAAGGAAAACTGCATGCCACAACCTGCTTTCCAGTTTGATTTTGGACACTGAAGCAGCAACTCCTGGTTTTCTTTGCAGGGCTGTTGTTTCAGTAAACAGAATATAAAATAGACAATAAAAACTAATTATATATAAATCAGAAAGGAGTATCAGCAAGTTGAATTTATGTATTTATTTTTTATACAAATGTCAGCTTTCAACCCCAAAACCAGGTTGAATTATACACAATCTTTAAATCCATTAACTGGCAGACAACAAACTTAGATCATTCAGTGTTCCCTCTAAGATGTGCGGCCGTGCACAAGAAAAAAAATGTTACGCCATAAAATTTCAATACCACGCACAATATAACATTAAATAAAGAAAAATCAATACAAATAAATCCCTTCTTTCATTATACACTTTTTGTTATAAGTAACTGACCTTTGTTTCATAATCTTTAGACAAAAAACAAAAAAAACAACAAAAATCAATGATCGTCTCAAAAGTAAAAATATTTTCTGCACACTCCACTTCTTCAATTGCTCACAGGCTTTTTGGTTCTGCCCTGACCATGAAAGAATTAGAGGGAACATCCATCAATACTTATACTTGGCTTTTGATAAAGTAATGTTATTAATTACTCTAACAAAAAAAAAAATGGAAGGTTTGCAATCATGGTTGAGAACCAGAAATTTATTGGTGTACCTGTACAGGAATAGATACAATTGTTTTCCGGACATTTTATACCTGAGAACTTGGAGATAATCACATCAGTCCATTTACTTATATCTGGTTTATATTATTGCACAAGACATTTTACTGTATATTTTTGAATATAAGTTGGTGTTTCTTTACCTAATAAGTAGCCTAAAATTAACACCTGGTCACCTAGACTTATAATCAAGTCAGTTATAAAGGAAGGAAAAAAAACAAAAAACTTTGTGGTGGATGAATGTGGAATCAGCAACACCATGGATGGAACAGAAGCTGACATCTTGTGGCAAGAACCTGCTTACCAAGCGTCTGAAACAGAGGACTCACAATAAGAAGAGGACCCTCATGATGCCATAAGAACAGGCTCGGCAGTTGTTTACCGAATCTGATGAAGACTTCTATGGATTTGAGTGAATTGCTTCTATATTGGTTTGTCATTTTTCTTTGCCACTTTTTGAATAAATAAAGATTGCATTTACAAGTTATCATTTATTTATATTTAGTCGATGTTCAATAAAAAAAATATGGAACCAACTTTTTTGTTTTGTTTTTTCTCACTAAGCCAAATCATCAAATGCCTTGATTATGGTTTTGGGATCGACTTATATTCGAGTCGTCCAATTTTCCTGGCTTTTCTACTCTAATCTGACTTCGACTTATATTCAAAGATATACAGTATTTAGCTTAGCCTTCCACAACTTCCGTTCACCCAGTGAGGATCAAACTCATTTCACAGGTGACTGATCTGTGAGACTGGTTTGCTAACTATTCATTTAGGACAGGTATCTGTATATAAGCAGTGTCAAATGTTCATAAATTCTTCATTAGATTCCAAATACTTTTTAGGGCAAGATTTCTATTGGCTTATGTAACCAAGAATGCATATTCGGACATTACTCAAAACCTATCCTAAAAATTAATACCATTTTCTTTGTTTCAAAAATTCTTATTTTAGGCAAATTTTATTATTTGTGTGCTTATTCAATAAGTACCATATATGCTGGTTATAGGACGGACATTTAATTTAAGAAAAAAACAAAAGATTATGCAAATATTACAGTCCAATGCACTGGTATTATGACTAGGGAGCCACCTACTAAAGCTTGATATGGACAATTATGGGGCTTGAATGAGTTACAGTGAGTAAAACCTTCAAATACCCTAGTAAACTATTGTCTTTAGTCCAGCTTAGGGCTACTCAAACCTTTTTCATTCGCGACCCCATTTGATGAGACAAATTTTTTTATGACCCCCTCACTTATTGTTATAAAAGCTATAGGTACTAAGACTATATATTTGTCTTTAGTCGTAATCTAACATTAATTAAACATAAAAACAATATAAAGACCAAAAAATTACAACGTATTTATAATATATAAGTTTTACCGTGTTTATAATGAAAAAAAATATTACTTTTTAAAAATGAATTACTAAAACATAAAAACAATTTATTTCTCACAGATTACTGAATAGCATCGTGACATTTTACAATAAGCACCAGAAGGAGATTTTTGGAGAGAGATTTAATTAAAAAAAAAAAGAAGAATTTAATTGCATAATTCCTCTTTAAAAAAAAAGAATTTTCAAATATTTCTGTGACCCCCAATAATCTTTATGCGACCTCTCTTGGGGTCAGGAACTCTAGTTTGAGAAGCCCTAGTCCAGCATATACGCTAACTTGTCTTGATATTTAAAGCACCTCGTCCCTGCTTGGTTGGATTTTGGAACTCACTTCAAATAAAAAATTTGTTTCAATGTTGGTCTGTTTTGGTAATTTTAGCATAACATTTTGACTAGTTTGATCATCAACATATGCAACATAGATGTACGAGTGTGTATAATATATAACACATACAGGTAGATATGTAGGATGAAAGTAACTCTGAAAAATATGCTTGCAGATTATCAATATCCACAAGTGTGGTTGATTTGGTTTCTGTTTCAATGTTTTATTCACATCATCACCAGAACATTATAATGTTGCAGTGATGCGAGTAAACATCGAAATAAAAAATAAAATCAATCTCTCCCCTCCATGCACTGATGGGCCTGGAGGGGGGAGACTTGTTGCATGGGCAACTATCTGACTTCCATACAACCTTGCCCCACAGGCCTGCGCCCTGGGGAGACTGAAAGCTAGACTTTCAGGATGCGGATCCATAGTCTCACGAGACTGACCGATGCCACCACTAACAAGTATGTTTTTGGGGGGAGTTACTTTTCTCCTTTATATTTAACAGTTATCTGATGGATAGAATTTATATACACACAAACATATACATATACATACCAGTGAATATAGGTGGTTCTTGTATATATTTCACAAGATGAGGTAGGATTACATTTTTAAATATTAACTGAAGTTTTGAATTAAAAAGTCCATTGATAAATAATTGTAGTCTAAAAAAAAAAAAAAAAAAAAAAAAAAAAAAAAAATCAGTTAATATTTAAAAAAAATATCCTTAAAACCAATAATTCAGACAAAAACCCACGTTTAATCAGTCATTTGATCCCAAGCTAGCAAAATCATGAAAAAAAATCAGTTTTAACATCTTTACTGCAGAGATTCGTACCTGTGCAGTCTGATTCACAGTAAATGCATTGCAGGTAAATTATATTGCAGTAAATACATCACCTATAATAACATCGCAAACCAATACATCTTGATAAATACTAGTACTGCATACTTTTTCATCAGTAAATACTAGTAATGCATACTTTTTTTATCGGTAAATACTAGTAAGGCATAATTCTTCATCGTTAATACTAGTATGGCATAAGTTTTCGTTGGTAAATACTAGTACTGAGTACTTATAATATATAAATGTATAAATAGTATATAAATATGATGTATAAATAATGTTAGGCGATGGAATTAGCAGGCGATAAATTTACTCGACAAGGTGCCGTCCATACAGATACACGTCCAAGCAGATTGAATAAATATGAATCAGTATGGATTGCGTTCAAATCAACCATTCTCAATCTTTTTTGGGGGGCCATGGCTCCCCTTGAGAGCCCTTATCAGGTTTCAGGGCCATGTGTCAAACAGGGATACAACACAAACAGATAGACAGAAGTTCATTATTATTATTATTATTTCAGTCTATGGCCTCATTCAAATGTGCCAGGGCTCCAAAGGGGGCCACTTGGTTCCCGTTGAGAATGGCTGCTTTAGATAACTGTACAGGTGCATAGATTGCACTAATCAATATGCCATGATAAAATAGTAAAATTTATGATTAAGATTTGAATGTCAAATATTCGATAAAAAATGCTGGTAAATTTTTGTACTTTCCATCCATAATACCTTACGTACCACTGTAAATTTGTCAGTTATGAGAAAAAAATAATTCTTTTTTACAATGTAACTAATGCTAAACTGGACACATACTTTCCGCCACTTTCAGAGAAGTAAGGCCTCGAAGTATGCGGTTTGTAAACTTCTGTTTTTATCAGTTCCGTTTTATCATAAAAACGGTGGACCCCATAGGCCTTACCGCCGTGAAAATGGCAGAAAGTATGTGCCCAGTTTCAATGTAAATAGAATAAAGCCTAAAAAAATTATTTTTTCTCAAAACTGACAAATTTAGGGATAAGTAAGGTATTATGAATTGAAAACAAAAAATAACTAGCAAAAAATTTTTCTAATCGAATATTTGACTTCATCAAATCTTGACCAATGTTATGTACCAACCAGACCAAAACTTACCAATGAATAAATACAAAACTACAACAGAATATTGTTTTTTTAAAAAAAAGAAATCATAATGAAGTACAGTCATACGTCGATTTACGCCCGATCGCAGATACGTCCCCATAAGAGCTTAAAACCCATTAATTGTTGGTTTCAAGTTCTTCGGACAGGGAAGGCGAGAAGGTAAAAGAGCAGACACTTTGCTGGGTTTAGCTAATGACTTAGTGAAAGAAACATAATGGATGACATTTGTTCCTTTCTCTTTGGAAAGTGTAAAGCAAAGACGTATGTACAATACAGAGGTTTAGTTAAATATGTATGTGTCATGGAATCTTATGTTGTGCAGTGCCTGTATTTCACTTCACCCTATAAGGGTCGAGTTGCGTCCATACTACTACCAGAACGTAACTCGGACGCAAGTCGACACATGGCTGCAATCCTAATTAATAATCGTCTTTTGGTTCAGTTAATTCTTCTGTAGAGTAAATAGCCTAAGCCAATACCCAAGCCTATCGTTGCCCATCGCCCAAGTGTGGAACTTGGTAGGACTGACTGCCAATACATTCCCTTCATGATACTGCGGATCTCTTTCATGAGTTGTTCAACTGAAGGTCTTTTCAATTGTTGTTCATGGTATTTCCACAGGTAGGGTCGCCGCTCAGCAGAGAAGTATCGGCTATCAACACCTAACATGACCAAACGATTCAGCAGCACAATCAGACTGATGTCTGCAGCAGTGAAACGGGCACCAAACAGCCACAACTCTTGAGTATTGTCTATGGAACCTGAAAAAAAAACAACAAGAAAATCAAAATTTTAATCATTCACATCTTATATATATATAGAATGGAGATTTGCTTAACCTCTGTCACAACGTTTCTCACTGAAACTTGTGTTTTACACCCCCAAAAAACAGTTGCAGGCTTTAGATATTTCACTCAAGCTGGATTTAGACTATAATTTCTAAAGAATTCAGTGATTTTGGAAGCAGAGAAACGCATTTTAAGAGCTTAACAAAAAGTAATGTTTAGAATTTTAAAGCTTAAAATGGCTATTGTTATCATATCGTAAGTTTTTTGTTTATAGAACTAAAACTAAGCAAGTCAAAATTATTATTCATTTTTTTTGTTACATTCACTGCATTCATTTGGATGGGATTCAATTTTGTTTTTAGTATTCATATAATATTACATACAAGTTTTTTTTTAACGAAACCTGCAATGTATGTAAACTAAACCAATTCTTGACCAAAACCCATTGTATTAATTTTAACTACTATTTACCTTCATAAAGCACATAATGGCAAATAAGTAATTTTATTTTCAAATATTAGGATACCTGTCATTAAAGAATTAACAGACACAGAAAAAATAAGTTTAAACCGAATCTTAATTGTTACTTTTTCTAAAAAAGGCTACATTTAATTTGTGAAGCAATTTTAAACAATACTGCTGCTGCTAACACAAAAAGTTACTCTCATAACAACTACAATTTTTATTTAAACTAGCTGAAAATAACCGCCCAATAATCATCGTTGTGTTTAGCACTGCATTTTATCTTCATAATTATTTTAATACTAATTTACTCTTGCCATCAAAAAAATGATGGAATATTTAAATAATTTTGCAATTGCATCGTAATTATAAAATATCAAAAACATTATGTTGCTCTGCATTTTTTTTGTTTACTTCTTGAATATATATAATATAACTAATCTAAAAGTAAAGATACCAAATAATATACGTAGGCAAAGTCTAGACCAGGGCTTCTTAAACTGATGAATGATTCACCCAAGGGTGAATGAATGATTCACCCAAGGGTGAATGAATGAAACATGAAGGGGTAAATGAAACATGAAGGGGTGAATAAAACATGAAGTGTGAAGGGCTAATTCACTCAGATATTTATATTTTTCTATACTTAAAAAAGTGATTTTGTGGTAAACATAAACAATAAGAAAAAATTAAATTTTTAGAAATCATTTTAAGTTCTAAAATTGTTATTTGCTAAATTTATGTAAATTAGAAAAGTTCTAATAATTTTTCTGTGTTAATCTTTTCGTCACTCCAGGTTTTCTTTGTGTATTTTTAGGATGTTCAAAAAAATAGGAATAAGTAATGAGTTAATTTATGTTTTTTGCTCATGATACAAAATGAATTCTGTATAAAATTATACAAAGGAGGAGAATAAGAAGAAAATCATCAAAAACACAAGCCTGGCAGCTTCAGCATCAAACGCCATATATTTATTTTTAGTATGAATGTATTTATTTATGAGAATGAAATAAGCTCTTGCATATCTGTAAGATAATTTTTGTAGATAGGTAAGACTTGTCAATTTAGCTCAGTTGGTAAGACACCAGCCTACCAATCAGTTGGTCTTGGTTTCAAATCATTGTACGTAATGGGAATGTTAATTTTTAATCCCCTAAATTTGGTGAGGATTGTTCTTGTTACGGTAGGAAAACGAAGTCAACTCCTGACTGTCCTGAAATTTGACAATAAGGAAATTTAGTCATGGGTGAATGAGATTTTGCTATCAAGACTTGAGGGTGAATGAGATTTTGTAATCAAGACTTGAGGGTGAATGAGATTTTGTAATCAAGACTTGAGGGTGAATGAGATTTTATAATAAAGACTTGAGGGTGAATGATACCAAAACTGAGAAGCATGGTTCTAGACTTTTCTTGACCACTGTCTTCACTGCTAAAACCAACAGGTAAAAAGACTTACTTTCTTGAGATGAGAATGAAGACATAATAAGTGTTTCCATTTCATCCAAGACGTTTTCCAGTTCATCTAATTCTTGTATTACTTGTTCTACATCCATGATGGCTTCAAACCGTTGCGCCATGTGCTGACTTTTGGCAAGATAAATGTCACGGAATTTCGGATTCTTTTCCGCCAATTTTAACAACATCCCAAGTTGACTGCCATAGTTTTCTGAAAAATAACAAGCAATATAATCTATCAACAAATAACAAAAACTGTCATTTTAAAATTCTCTCTTATAAAAATCTATATTATTATTCTACTTGTTCCTACCTGTGTTTGTATGTTACGCTTTCAGTAATAATATATGGGAAAGGTTAGGAAGGGAGAGGACAGAAAAGAAAGTTAAGTAGTTTAATAAGAAGATGAAAAGGGAATTAGGTAGTTTAATAATAGGGTACGAAGGAAGACTGCATTCAAATATTACACTTTCAGTAATAACATGAGGAGGGTAGGTAGTTTAATAAGAGGGTAGGAAGATAGGGGCGGGGGGAAGATTATTAGGTAGTTTAATAAGAGGATAGGAAGAGAGAATGCATTCAAATGTTATGTTTTTAGTAGTGACATACAGGAATGGTTAGGTAGTTTGATAAGAGGGTAGGAAGAGAGAGGGTAGAAAAGGTGGTAGGAAGGGAGAGGGGAGAAAAGATAGTTAAATAGTTTAATAAGAGGGAAGGAAGGGAGAAGTGAGAAAAGAAAGTTAGTTTACTGAGGTGGGGTAGGAAGATTTTTGCATATGAATCCGTGTTTGAATAACATTTAGATAAAAACATGGACAGGCAACAAAGATTGGAAGGGATAAGGTAGAGAATGAGAAGATGCAGGCAAAGGGTGAGAGAAAAGCAGAGACATGAGATAATGGTTAATCTTAGTTGTCAACACCTATGGACTTTCCACGGGTTCAGCTAGTCTAATATTATCAGAATAAACCAATTATCATTTTACAAGCTGTTTATGTAATACATGATGTACATATACTGAGTTCAAAACTTATCAGTGTGAAAATACAACTGTGATTGTTTCACTCCCCCACCACTATCAGAATTTGTAATCATAAGAGTGAATGGAAGTTTTGATGCATTTGTTTATTAAATCCTACCTAGTGATGCACCAGAATATCAATCCGGTTGGATCAGTGCCAGATTCACTGGTGGCAGTGATGATTTTTTTGTGAATCCTGTGCCGGATATCCGACCAGATTGAAAAAAAAAAAAGGACTAAAGCTTTAAGACTTGTAAAAAAGTTACCCTTCACTTTTAACCCCTCAAAGAATTATAAACATATAAAATAAGAAGATATGTATATTGAATGGAAAGCCAGGTTCCACTTCAGCTTTATAGTTACATTGTCAATAGAACCGCCGCCTCTAAAACCCATAAAAACTTTTTACTTTAAAACCTTCCCCTAGGTCCATTGAGTATGCATGCCAAATTTGGTTGGTCTGCACCCATGTTTAGGTGGTTTCTATAGTGTGACAGACAAACAGAGACACACACGAGAGACACCTCTCACTTATATATACAGAAGAAGATGCGGATAAAGTAGGGAATAAGCACCTCAAAATTGACTGAATTCAAACAAACACATTTTGTCTCGACATGGATGACATCACTGAAATGTCAGCAGTCTTAGCAAGATAAACAAATACGTGTTTTTTAGGGAAGATCGCAGCTTTAACTTGGCATGGACCTTTTTTGACAAGTTTAAAATTAAAAGAGTGACATCGAAATTAATAATAGTTTTTTTAAACTTCTTTTCATCCAGTCCAGAAAAAGGTTTGTTCCTTATAGACAAAACAAATACTTACCTCGTATCTGTTTTTGCATCCTGAATGGAATTTTGCATCCTGTCACTGAAAGGTCAGGATGCATTATGATTCCAAAAGTGATTATCTCAGCCTTGATACTATCCAACAGCTTTCGGACACGTCGCACTTCTTGACCAACTTCAAACGATTCATCAGGGACAAGTGTGACGGCTGCGGCACAGAGAAAAGAAACAAAACAAAAATGAAACAGCATTCGTGTTCGATTGAAAGACATGAGTTAGAAACCATCAACCAAAACTGTCAAAAGAGGTTTCTTCAGTTTTTGAGTTGGTTCCGGCTAGCTGGCTATGTATGCATGTATCACATGTACAGGATGCACCACTGGAGCAAGAGGGATGGAAATTTCCACATTTACTTCTTATTATGTCTAGAAAAAACGTTGTTTTTATTTTTTTGGAAATTAACCCATAATAGGTTTTTAGTGGGGCTTAAATTTACAATGTAGGTTTATGCTAAATTGATCCCTTAATTTGTGTCCGGTTGTTTTTTTTTGTGGAAAATTCAGACTTTTTTTTAGCAATCACTGCCCAACAAAAGGTGAGAGAAGTAACTTATTCATTGATCACACCTTTTTCAATTTAAAAATTTCTTTTTTTAGAAAAAAGATCACCCCTAACACAGCATGCTGCCAAAAGACAATGGTCATATGACGGTTTCTATTGAGTGGCTAACCAAACCTGGTTTATTTTTGTCTTTGCACATTAAGCCTGTGGTTCTCAAACCTTTTTGAATTACAGCCCCCTTAATGTATAAGGATTTTTTCATGGCACCCCGAGTCAGAAAATAGTGAACAAGTGCATTTACATTCATGTGACTAGGTTAGTTAGGTAAAAAGAAAATAATGAATCCCGTGCTGTAATTTAAATTCATAAAAATGTTATTATCAAACTCCAGTCCAAATTGGAGGTGACATTGTTTTCCCCATAACAAGAACAAGAACAATCCTCACCTAATTTAGGGGAGTAAACTCTTCACTGTTTGTCTATCACGTCACGTTAAACCAAACCTATATATAAAATTAACATTTCCCTACCGTGATTTGAAATCACAACCATGTGATTGGAAGGTGGCTCTCTTACCTACTGTGCTAAGCTGACAAGTATACCTACCAATTTATTTATTATATATACAATACAAAAGTTGCAGCAATCATCACTCAGAATAGAAGTAAGAGTGGAGTTTGGATCTGCAGCAGCCAGGCTTGTTATATATATCTGTTTCCTCTTAATAATCATGATTACTTGTGGGATGGTTGAGCCTGTGGTTTACCAGTTTCTCAAATCTTGGAATCAAACTGAAGACAGCCATTTTCATTCCCTGTTCCACCATACTTTCTTTTTATCACAGCTGTAACATTCTTGTTGTGTTTAGTGCCTTTGTTGTTCTTTCTGTTCTAGCTGTGTGAGATTAGAATGCGTTTGATTCATAACCATGTTTAAGCGTGTTAAGAAAAGAAGATGGAATGAAAGACATGTTGATCAGGGCTACGTTTGTGTAGAACTGAGCCTTCCCTGTTTCTACTTCCGGTCCGCGCTTTTTGGGACCGGAAACGGAATGGGGGCTGCTTGGAGCTTGGTTCAGCATGTGTATCGATTTAACATAACATACATATATATATAAACAGCTTTGCATAGATAAGTAATCACAAATAGAATTAGGATTCTGAACTTTAGCACTTTACAGAGGATATTCATCTTTTACTGATATCCAAAACTCAGTTAA
>VCCN01000640.1:733138-746704 GCA_006491835.1 Architeuthis dux
CACCAACACTGCCTTTCACAAAAGAGATGTTTCTGATTCTAAATGATAAATCCACTTTCACCGCAAACAGCTTTTTTAACCCATAAGAACCCACTGTGACACCGGTGTCACATACAATTTAATTGATCTGCACAGTCTCTTATATAATATTATATTTTATCCTTGTGTTTAACTCATGAAGTGTACTAAGTGGCATCTACTGAACATCCAGGTGTAGTCATGTGACTGTGTGTCAATTTGCCTACCCAGAATCAAGTAGAAATGGGTCTAGGTTCTTATGGGATTTATAATGCTACATTCATGTTGTCGTCCTGTGATCTCAAAAAAGTATCCAATGCTCAGCCTCGGGAAGGGGGCGTCAGTTCAGTCTGGTAGCACCTCCCCATTCAGCACTAAAAGGGGAGGCTCGTGGATCTTCCTGACACCATGTCCGTAACACTGTTCGCGGGGACTCGTGTGTGTGTGTGTGTGTGTGGGGGGGGGTTACATACTTAAATCCATGTTTTCGTGGCCATTTTGAAGGTGTATTTCTCCCAGTTTCTCTTGGTGAGTGTTTTTTGTTCTTTTCTTTCCTGCTGATTTTCTGAATTCTTTTTTGAAAAATATCCATTAAGTGGGTAAGTAGTGTCCTTATGCCGACTACGGCTTCAGTCGTTCCCACTTGGGCTCCGCATCGACCCGTTTGCGATATGTGAATTAGACATAGAGGCGACAAGTACCCAAAGTGGCGTCACTCACTATTTTACCCATAACTAGAGGGAGATATAGATTCATGCCTTTCCCAAGGGAATTAGTGTGGAGTGAACACAAACTGTCTTTGCCGAAGTTTGAACTCGGTTCGCCCAGTTACTCACTATTTTACCCATAGCTGAAGGGAGAGATGGATTCATGCCTTTGAATGCCAAGGGAATCAGTGAGGAGTGAACACAAACTGTCTCTGCAGGAGTTTGAAGTCGGTTCGCCCAGTCCATTCTCCGTGACGCTAACCGCTCAGCCACCCTGCACCTCCTAATATCCATCTTCCCATTTATTATTTGGAGTACAGGTTTCCCCCACTATCCGAAAGTAGAGAGTTCCTAAAAAAACCTTTCGTAAACCAAAAAGCGAAAAGACATTGACCCATAAGAACCCACTGTGATACCGGTGTTACATACAAATTAATTGATCTGGACAGTCTCTTATATAATATTATATGTTATCCTTGATTTTGAGTGACATCTACTAAACATCCTGGTGCAATCATGTGACTGTGTGTCAATTTGCCTATCCAGAATCCCATATAATGTTCCTTCAAGTAGAAATGGGTCTGGGTTCTTATGGGATTTATAATGCTACATCCATGTTTTCGTCCAGTGATCTCAAAAAAGTATCCAATGCTCAGCCTCGGGAAGGGGGCGTCAGTTCAGTCTGGTAGCACCTCCCCATTCAGCACTAAAAGGGGAGGCTCGTGAATCGTCTTGATACCATGTCCGTGACACTGTTCGCGGGGACTTGGCAATTTTTATCTCTGGGTTCTTATGGGTTAAGGAATTGCTGAGGTGAAAGAATTACGCACTATCGCCAGACGAGTTATCTCGTCTGTTGCACTGGACTGACGACTTGATAAGACGAGTTATCTCGCCTATCCGTTTACAATCTTATGCTCTATTTACTGGACAGAATTCGGGGGTGAATTGTGAGATTCTTGTGGTGCAAACATCGTATTTCTTACATAATCTCAGGTGGTATTTTTGGTGAGCGTCTGACCCAATGTCGACCCAAGACTGATGGGAGTTTTTTGTCAATGCTCTATCCACGGGTCAGCAATCGCAGGTGCATTGAGAGATCCCTGTGGCGCAAAAACGTTATTGTCCTTATCAAATACAAAAGAAGGTGAATCACGGATAATGTTATCAAACAGTTATTGTTATCAAAACCAGTGTGGTCCCAACAATGTTCCCTCTAATTTTTAGTAGTCAGTGTGCGCAACGATCTAATGTTGTGCAACATTTTTTTCCAGAAACAAAAGTATGTGTGCACTTTTGAATTCGACAGAGTGAATCAATATTTTTCAATAAAAAACCAGTAAGCTATCTCTACGGAATTTGAAATATTTTGTGCGCCCTTGTGCGTTGGTTGCAAAACGTTGAACTGTGGCCCCGGACACTTTATTTAGAATGAATTCAAAATTCAAACTTAATGGTAAGTGGTAATAATAAGTTCATTGGTAATTTATCATGTAATTTATCTTTCTTTCAGCATTTCCGGTTAAGAAAGATGGCGGCCAGATATGATGGAATTGAAAAGCAAATCAGCAGGGATAAAAAAAAAGAAAAAGAAGACAAAGGAAAACAACAACGAAATGTTTATAATAAAAATATTTTATTTTTAAAGACATTTAAATAACTCTTTCATTCATAAATAGATTCAAATAATCAAATATCCAGTATTGATAAGTACTATAAATAAGAAAAAACATTTCTGTAATGAATGCAATGTGAAGCGGACATAACGAATATTTGGTGTTTTGGTGCCTTTTGTGAACATTAGTATGACAGTCAGGAAAATGGCGGACAATCTAGGAACAGTGCAGATCGTAAAAATGGAAGTAGTTTTTGTGGGGAATGTTATTCGCTTGAAATTTTCGTTGGGTGATGATTAGGACGGCAAACACATTTTGTTTTTTAAATATTTAAAATATTTATTTGATTATTCAAAATAGTATGTAGCTTAAAACAAACGCAACCATATTTACTAATATAATGAACAGTATATTTTTTTTTCTGGTTCTCTGTCCGTAGCAATGGATTCATTCGTTTAAAGGTAATAATTTTGCTTTTAAAAATATCTCCTACCCACCATTTGAAACAATAAGCTCTGAAATGAGTTCAGTAGTTTCTTTTCTAAAAAAAACAAACTCTCATAGAAAGACAAATATATCCGTGAAACTTTTCACGGGATTAACTAGTTCTTATATATTTTCTAAAATAATCTGCATCACCAATAGCATGGCTTATTGAAAGTCCCCATCCAGACACAGACGACGGAATGGGGACAAAGAAGAAGGTCGTATGAAGTATAAAAGTACTGTCCTAGTGTACAGAGATATTGTCCTAGTGTAGAGAAACCTTAAAATGTGTTTTACTTTCCCCGGAACTAACCATCACCCACGATGTAGAACTGCACTGTGCCATGATGTGAAACCTTTTTCCTCACTTATTCATATACGCTAAGTGGTGTTATACACCAGTGATTCCCAAAGTGGGCACTACTGCCCCCTTGGAGCGCCGGAATACTCAAATGGGGGCGCTGAAAGGCAAGGGGGTGTTGGAAGACAAGAAGGGGGCAAGAGGCAAAGAGTACTAATCGAAACCTCTTGTACTTTTAGATACTTTTGTAAAACAAATATTTTTGGTTACAATAATAAATATTCAAATTCAAGAAAATTATTAACATTTAATTTTCAATGTATCATTTTGGACCAACTGTACGGGGCGGGGGGATATTCTTTAAAAGGGGGCAGTAGTCCAAACACGTTTGGGAAACACTGTTGTACACTATGTATGTATATAATTAGGCTTTTCAATACATTTACATTCGGTCCACATATAAGCACACGTGTATAAATAAAAAAAGACGAAAAAGTTTGTATACATTATACAATGCTGATCAAATTTACGAAACTATGCATGTACGAGTTCAGAATTAAATCTCACCATATTGGATAAATAGTTGAAAGGCACAGTGCCTTTCTGATGAGAACGTAGAATTTAATTCATTTTATTTTTGGTTTAAATATACTGAACATTTTATTCGAATGACACAGGTTTCAAATTTTATAAATAACAAGAATTAAAATACCAACAGAATGTGTATTTTGAATCGTAATTGTTCAGTGATGAAATTTAGTATTATTTTCCAAAGACTATGTTAAGATTAAACTATTCTTAATGCTAACATTGAACTTCGAAGATAAATATTATTAAGGTTAACATTAAACTTCGAAGACTAAGTTAACGTATTGAGTTTTCAATTCACTCATTTTAATATATTCTTTTTAAGAAATAAATTGAATTGAATTTTCCTGATTTGATTGTTGAATCAGAATCAATGTTTTCTTTAATTACATTTTAGAATTTAATATAACAATACGGATTTAATTCGCTTCGTACGTACATAGACTATCAGCTTCAACAGTTGATGTGTGTATAGTATTTTTTGTATGTGTCCATTGCAAAATGTATGGAAGTGCGTTTGTGCGCTCATTGCTGCGTTCCGAAACAAAAAGTACGCGATCAATATCTCCAGCGATTGAGTGAATATTTACAACAGTGGGTTACCGTATATAACCGTGTAAGAGTCGATTTATATTAACAAACAGGCTTTCTTCTTCTTTTTATTCATTTCTGGCGAAGAAATGTTTGCCGTATTATACGATTTGTGTACAGGTCTACCTCAGTCTTTTCTTTTTCATGATTAGAATGATGTTAATAAAACATCTTATTTTACGTTATAAAGATTTGAGTTTAAAGATTTTAACTTTAAAAAAACATTTCTGAGCTATCACAGTGTTGTTAACCGTGACAGGTGTATTACTTCTGACCATCTGCAAAATTGTGTTACCCGCGTACAGATCAAACTCCTATATGACTTTAATAAAATTCGACTTGTACACGGATACATACGGCAATTTCAAATGACTACTGTCATCTAAATATACTCTATATATTTACAATGTGATTGAAGGTGAGTTTAGCGTGTGCAGACGTTGGTGGACGTTTGCATGGCGTCAATTATTTGATTTGATATCACTCAAGCATTGATTATCAATATTTAATATTTCCTTTCTTCCACTCTCTTTCTTTCGCCATTCTCTCTCTCTCTCTCTCTCTCTCTCTCTCTCTCTCTCTCTCGCTCTCTCGCTCTCTCTCTCTCTTGTTTATATCGGGCTTTTTCTCTCACAAACTATGATTGTACTTGTTCTGACGCTACGATTATATCACTTGGTTCTGTTCATGACGGTAAAAGTCTTTTGTATTGAAAGAATAGTTAAACTAGATTGCTTCTCCTGAAGTAAACGCTAAAGCGAGTAGACCGCCATTTTAAACAATTGTTCATAATTTAGCATTATTATCATTATTCCTATTATAATTATTCAGATGTGTAAATTATATTTTCCATGACCACAAGAAATAAATCAAGAGTTTCTCCTTACATGGACCGAAACTCTTGAAAGAGTCCCACAAAAAGAAAGATTTGCTTGCAACGTTGCTCCTGGTTGTCAACTATCCAACGGAATGATTGGTTCTACTTGGACATCAGGATCAGTGAATTTTCAACCAATGATCGTGTCGATATTGGTTAAGGCAGTGCTGACGTCATGGTAAGTTGTAATCATTGGCTGAAATTGTGATGATTCATTACTACGTGTTCATCTCGTCACCCAATGATGCGTTCACAAAACTGAAAAATGAAAAGATAAATAATATAAGAATTTGAAAGATGCTTAATATTTCAAACAAATATTCAAGATGTTTTAACGACTAACCATAATTTATGGTTCTGTTAAAGAATAGCTTAATAGGTATTTTTCGAATTGATTTTTTACTTTATAACACAATCTTCTTCGTCTCATATCTCACTTCAAATCAATTAAATAAACATTGTTACTAAAGGGGCGAAACCTACTTAATGATAATAGAGAATAGTTGCGTCCTTTGCATATTTTCTTCTATTATACACGTATATAAAACGCAATGTGTATCCATATATTTCATATGAACCGTCATTTTTGACGGTACAGACACTAGTGAATACATAAATGTTTAGAAATACGTTCAGGAATTTGGCTTAACTTGACTGTTGAGTTTCAGCGTCATAAAAGCTAAGCTTCAATAAAAATGTAAAAAAAACATTCGCTCGATATTCTACAGGATTCGGGATTCAGTCTATGCAAACGGCTTAACGCCTTCTTGATGGTGAACTTAAATCGAAGGATACCAGGAATGGCCTTGAGATGAAGCATATGTTATGCAAATATATTCCTTTCATTTGTAAATAAATAGGATACACCTTATTCAAAATAGCCGTCTTCTGTGGGCGTGTATTAATTATTCATGGTGTTAAAGACGTGTGACTTTTTATTTAACTATAACTATAAAGTATTTACAAAAGAAGTTTTAAGGTGTGCAAATAGTAATCACGATCTATAGATCAGTATCGTGTTAGCAATGCTTGTCTACAGCTACTTAAAGATGCCATATTGGACAAGTCCACTACGCTCAATAACGCAAGCCAAAGGCTCCCTCCGCTACCGGCCGACACTCTGATTGGCCTGGCTGCGAGCAGGGCCGTGCAGAGCTGGTAATAGGCCCGGGCAAGATTGGAAATGTGGGTCCCCATATCAAACTGATCATTAAGTATTTTTATAATCAGTGCTAAATATTTTAGATTTATGTATGGGTTTATACAACAACAAAAGGAATGTAGGCCCCCTCTCAAAACCGTAGGCCCGGGCCAAATGACCCCACTGGACTTCCTCTACCCGGGCCTGATTGCGAGCGAAAATAAATGAATGGAGAGAAAAAGAATGAATGCTTACATTCACAGATCTTGTCGATGAAATCGTTATAGGCAATCTTCAGGTCGTCGTAACTGTCGACTCGGAAGATGTGCTCTTTGGGTCTGACTGAAGCCAATTTTCGCAACTGGCTTTCATTGACTTCATTTCCAATAGCAATGACAAACACCTCCGCGTTTAACTTTCGGATTCTCTCAGCCTCCAAGAAGATGTCTTTCGGGCCATCCAAGGGACCATCGACGAAGGTAACGACCAGGCGTCGGGCATCGTCACGTCCTCCGTTGGGCTCGGAGAATCCCAGTCGGCGAACCTTTTTCAAAATATGGGATCGGGACATCTTATTGTTCGATCGGAGGTCCTGGATGAAAGTATATTTGTTGTCGTGCTCATTCAGGTGGATGTCCTTGCTGCTCGGACAATTGTTGGTGATGACACCAATCCTGATGGGGTTACTGCCTCCCATGTCCATCTCGCAAGCGGTTTTGGCGATGAATTCCTTGATGATGTCCGTGCGAGACACACCCAAATCCAGAGGATCCAGAGCAAAGATGATATCTGATTTGGTGGCGGTAGCGCATCCTATAAAAAAAGAAAGAGAAAAAACACATTACAATAAACTCCCGTTGTAACGGCACTCGTTATAACGGCACTATTTTAATGACTCACGCGTTCTAGCGGCATATTTATTTTTTATATTCTTGCAAGACTTTGTATAAAATCCATTAGTTATAACAGCAAATTCGTTATAACGGCAAGCCCCGGGGTCTACTGAATAAGTAATTCTTAACGTACATTCAAATCTGAAACGTTCACTAGTATTCAAACTGCATGTATGATCATTACAAACATATCTCAATCAAAGTTTATCAAGGGAGATAATTCTTTAATCGCAAAGATATTTTCGTTTAATTATATCAACTATTTTAAGGTCTAATACTTATGATCGACAATTTGAACTCAATCATATATATGATTAGAGCTGTGTCTGTCACACTTATATTATCAGTAGCAGCCATTGACCCCTCTCCCTTTTTAACCTCTTATTAAACTAGCCAACTTTCTTTTGTCCTATCTCTCTCTTCCTAACCCTTTTATTAAACTACCTAATCTTCTTCTGAGTAGTTGAGAGGTGCGGGTGGCCTAACAGCACGAAGAATGGAATCGGCAGACCGAGTTCAAACTCCGGCTGCGACAGTTTGCGTTCACTTCGAACTAATTCTCTTGGGAAAGGCATGAATCCACTTCTCCCCCTAACTATGGGTAAATAGCAGGGCAGTTGGAACACTTTAACCCTGGGCGTCGGGATAGCACCCCGGATTCGTAAAAACCCATAATTGCTACAAAATAATGATTGTGTCCCCATGGATAATTCGAGAAATGGGGACATATTCATTGCTTTATGTGTCGGGCTATACGGGAAGCGACTTTGAGTTGAGGAAGCCCGCTACAGCAAAAGTCCAAACTCAATTAAAACAAAATTCTAATTTCTCCTTTTTAATTTTGCCCGTCTGATTTGATTGGGGCTAATCAAGCAATAAATAAGGTGTACAAAGCCCAATATTTTATGACATATAAAACACATTTAAAGAAAACTCACTAAAGAAATGCCCCGAGCATCCTATAAACCGAGGATTGTTAAGCACAAATGTTTGCCATTTATTATTACAGTAATTTACACTAAAACGCAACAGATTTCAGCAAAATATTATATACTAGTTAATTCCCATGAAAAAAAAATAACGGATAGATTTGAATTTCTATGAGATGCTTTTCTTTTAGACAAGAAACTACTGAATTCGTTTCCGTTTAAGAGGCCACTGTTTCGAATGGTGGGTAGGAAATATTTTTATCAGCAACATTGTTACCTTTCAGTGGAAGAGCCCATTGTTACGCACAGAGAAACAGAAAAAAGAATCATACTGTTCATTGTATAAGTAGATTCTCATCCAAGTAGTCATTCAAGTGAGTTGAGATACATTACTATTGTAATGCAACGGTATTTTTGTTGCTGGTGAAGATTTTTCGTGTCCGATGCTAAAGGTGGCTCTTGGCCCTTTCCATTGTGCATAGGGTTTTACCGGACGAAACTATTACACATGTAAGTGTCAACTAACACTTTTGCCAAATTGACTAATCTGGAACCCAACTAAAATGATGTACAAGACTGACTCTTCGGGAGAAAGTTTGAAATGTTTTGATTCTCCAAGATAGAATTGCTGTTAAGATTTGACCCCAAACAAAACACCACGAATTGAGTTTCTAGACGACGAGAAAAAAGATAATGCAACTTAATCTTTTTTTTTCTTTCTTTTTAGGCATCCGTACTTTAAAAGTATGAGCGTTAGTTTTTAATGCGGACTAACGAAAAAGACGCCACGGTTGTTCTGAGTAAGACTTGTTGATATTGATATTTAATAAACACAATGCCAAAATGTAAGTAAAGGAAGATTGTGTTGCGCTACTTTTTCATTTAAACGAGTTCAGTTACTTTTTAATAAAAACTCGTATGAAATTGATAAACATTCATTTACACAATTAACAGCTTTGAAATAGGGAACTATTAAGTCTTATAGTAAGTAAGAGAATGGGAAGAAACCACTCGACCTCCACAGAAACACGGGTAGATATTTTAACAAATGCATTATGGCCTCCAGTAGTTCTTTTCTAAAAAGAAATCATTTCACAGAAATTCAAATATATCCGTGAATCTTTTCACGTGTAATAACTATATAGATATAAAATATATAGATGTAAGAATCAAAAAGTTATACTTACTAGGCTGGTCTTTTGGAATAACTGCAAAACACAAACAAACAAAATATTTTGAATAAAGGAGTAATAAATTTGTAAATACAGAGCAATTAAAACAAACGTTTAAAGGTCCTAAAGCTATTTTGATATACAATAAACTAACGACACTCGTTCTAACTGCATGTTTGTTTTAATTACATAAGATGTAAGACTATTGTCGGAGATTAGCCAAGAACATAATGTTGACAAAGAACCAAACATCTCTCAAGCAAGCCGACATGGAGCATCTATGGAGTAAATTGCTCCTATTGACTTTAAAAAAAAATACTATTCCTTTATGTTTGCATTAAACTATTGGCTGTCCAAGATATTTCTAAGAATTTACTGATACATTCAACAAACAATTAATTGCATATCACTATATATATGATGAGCACAATTACTTTTTGGTTCATTTATTGTGAAAGGGTAATAAAAAGTATTTTTTTGTCTGTACTTTTTGGTTTCTCATTATTAATACACTTCATACAAAATCCACCCGTTATAACGGCACTCTTAATGTTCCGTGTGTTTCTAAGCTGTATATACACTGTAAATACTGAAGCAGATATTTACTAGGTTTAGCTTAGTTTGACACAAGGCTAGAGTGGTGGGGCACCCAGCGAGGATTGAACTCATTACAGTAGTAATGGTCAGCATCACATGCTTGTTAACAATTACTGCATTGATTGTAAAACTAGGGATGTCATAAAATTACTGGAAATATGAAGGGACTTCACAAAATCCCTAGGGATTTCACGAAATCACTAGTCTCACACTCTTACTGTAACATCACTCTATACATATAATGATTAGAGCGAATTACAGTTGTCATGCATTTGCTTACTAAATACTATCTCTGATATCACACGGATTATATAAACACCCAGTGATATAATTATTAACAAGTAGTACTTAATCAAGACTGATATCAAGAGTTACACAAGCAGCGAATTACATGATACTATAATTAACAAGACAGATATTGAGTAGGTGTAAGATCGAATACGAGGTCTGTCCGACAAGTATGCAGCCATTTTGAATATCTCGAAAACCGGTTGCGCGACCTTGATGTAACTTGGGAATCAATCATAGGGGACCTTACTGGACATGCTTGACCAGACACTCTCCCGTGGGAGTTACTCAGTCGGTAGTGACACGCCATTGAGTCAGCTTGTGTATCGTGTGACCACCGCAATTTACAATGACCGAGCCTACACATTGTTTACGATTCGTGCAGGGTCCTTTTGCTTTGGCAAAACACATCGCATCACCCAGGTCTCTTCCAGCTCCCAACACGGTCCAGATTAGGCTGCCGGCGACTTATGGCTTTTCCAAAAGAGATTTCAGACCGTGGAATAGATTAAGGAGAACGCGGCGAGGCATCTGATAGCGATCCCGAAAGAGGACTTTGCAGACTGGGATAAGAGTGTGAAATCACAATCGGGTTACTTTGAAGGGGGACTGAGGTGCCATTCTCCTAGGTAGGCTTTTTTTCTCTCTCGTTGATATCAAATGGCAGGATACTTTTCGGACAGACTTCGTAGAGACAATCAGATGAGGTGAAAGGGTTAAACACACTTACCTTCACAAGTCTTAATGGCTAGAATGTGTTTGATGGAGTCCAAAGCGTCGAAGTTCTTTACGTTGAAGACAAACTGAGCGTCCTCGTTTTCGGATACGCTGGCGATGTTGCGAAGCTCACGTACATCTACATCACTTCCGATGCCAATGGCGAATATGTATATTCCCTTTTCTTTGGTAAGTTTTGCCTGGAGAGCGGTGTCCTTAGGATCCCAAGATTTGCCGTCGGTGAGGATGATTGCAATATGAGCAACGTCCTGGCGGGCGACATTCGGGTTAAATTCCTCCTCACGCATTCTGCGGATGGCTTCGGCAGTGTTGGTTCCGCCCATTTTCTGCTCGGTCTCCAAGATGACGTGGGACATTTCCGTTTTGTTATTGTAGTCTCTGAATCCGAATTCGGGATTGTAGTGGTCGCTGAATGTGCCCATTCCGATACGGGTTTTGTTTGGGGACACATCGAAGATGTCGATCACATCGGAGACAAACTGGAGCTGTTTGGCATAGTCGATATACCAGATGCTGGTAGACGAGTCCAGCAGGAAGAAGACGTCGGCTGGTTTCCCGCCACAATCTAGAAAAAAGAAACAGGTAAAATCCAACGATAAAAAAACAATCACCTTTCATAATTGATATTTAGTTATTGGCTTAGTCTGGCACAAGGCCACTGTGGTGGGGGCACGTGCGAGGATCGAATTCACCACACTAACAAGACCAGCTTGCTAACCGTCGCGCTACTGTAGGCACTCCGGTTTAGATATTTACTTAGCTTTACTAACCTTCTTCATGTCAATGCACGTAATTCAGTGGTGAAAATTAATCACATAGATCGAACATTATACCATGAACATTTATAGATCAAAATCGAACCACCGCTCCTTCCCGGGCGCGCCCAAAAGCACGCAGTTGAGAAAAGGGCCACTCCCTTTTTGTTTTATGTTTACGTTCAGTGAAAGCACGTGGTCTCTAAGTCTCTCGTCACCGAGAAAGCAGCAGCGGGTTCCGTAAACAAAACTACGGCTGATTTGCTAAGGAGTAAGTGTACAAGGACGGATTGTCAGCCAAAGTACGTATATATCATGTTTTCTCATCGGTAAAGATCATAAACTTCACATTATTGTAAGTAATGGTTTAATTTTCTTTCTGTATCGGTGGTGTTGGGATCTGCGAAGAATTATAGTATTTTTCTTTCTGCAATGCATATACTATAATCGGCGGTATTGGGATCTATGAGGAATTATAGTACTAGAGATTTGAGGCGATTTGCTGTCACCCAGAAATCTGGCGGGAACACGCAAATGCATGAATTAATAATAAATAGAAAAAATAAAATAATAATAATGAACTTACGATAAGTTTCTGGCTGTAAAGGCAAAGCCGTGACCTAAAAGCGGAAAAAAGATTGGTGTTAAAAAACTAAAACAAAGAATTAAAAAAAAATGGAAACAGAAAAGTACAAAATCAATGCAAATATTTTCGTTGCTACAACAGAGGTGCTGGGTGGCGTAACGGTTACCGAGGCCACTTGCGTTCACTTCGCACTAATGCCCTTGGGAAAGGCATGCCGAATCCATTGGGTAAATAGCAGGGCACTTGGAGCCCTTTTTAGCTCTGTAAGGCAGTCCAACTAAGAGAAAGTTACCCTGACAGGAAAAAAAGCCTACAGCTTGGCACTTGTCATTGTTAGTCCCAAGCCTGGTCGAAAAATGGGGAGGATTGGACATCAGGCCCTTTGAAACAGAAACAGTGAATAAATCTCCAAATGAACAAATCCCGTATCGCTCAAAACGAAGACATTATCTAAAATGCCTTGTTGCATAGGAGGAACTTTGTGTATATATATATATTATACAACGGATGTGCGGTGTGTCGTGGCGTAATGGTTATCACTGCCGCAATCCAAGTTCGAATTCCGGTTGAGACTGTTTATTATAAATCCATTTTTTCTTTGTGCTCTATCTTATCACGAGGAATTTTGACTAAGGCTCTTTCAGAAGTTAGGTACACTGATGAGAGCGCTTGGGCATGCCACCTTTCCTGAGCAGGCAGTAGCAACAAAAATGCTGTTACCACAGGCCTAGCTAAGGGGGGTATTTGAAAATGCCCCCTAAAGCTTTATAAATAGTAATTGACCTACTGCATTTCTACTGACATTATACAAAAAACAAGCATATATTTGTACACACATGAATTGTATAAATAATAATTCACCAATTAAGTAATAGTGCCTGTCTATTTATTGCACATTTATTTTTTCATCAAATCTCACTAAATGTTGGAGGGGGCCTCCTCAAGGAGCCAAGCCCCCCGAGCCTCCAAATCTCTAGCTACGTCACTGGCTTTTACGCCCATTGTCAACCTCGACAGGAGCAAGTCGGTTTGTATTTAATTTAATTGAAGAATATTAGCAATAAATGATTCCGTATATTCAAACCCCAGCTCACATAGAACGGAGAATGAGAAGAGAGAAAAAAAAAGGCGGCAAATCTTTTTTTCATATTTCGATTGTGATAAAAAGGGAAATCGGGATTTAAATTTATTTAATTTATAGTTAATAAAACAAGTAATATTTAGATAAAGTAAATGTTGAGGATTAAAGTCACATTTAATTTATAGTAATAAAATAAGTAATA
>VCCN01000640.1:1002439-1013284 GCA_006491835.1 Architeuthis dux
TCTTTAATAGTTAGATAGATAGATGATATGAATAAACTGCGATAGATAGATAGATAAATAGCTATGTGAATTTGTGCCTGTCTGTCTTGGTGAGCGAATGGCATTCCTGCGAGAGCGTCAACACATCAAGTTACATAAATAATCCTTCTCTGCAATGACAACAAACGGAAGCCGTCGTCTCAGTCTGCAGGCGAAACGCACTCAGAACTTTGATGACGTCACTAGCGCCCCCCGCCCCCTCACTTCTTCTTCCCAGAATGCATTGCTTCCTTCTATCTCATCTTTTGTCCCCTATTCGGAAATCGTGTCTGGATTCATTACGAGTAAATTTAATTAGTCTTTCAGAGCGTCATAATTCGCTTAAACTAATTAGTGGATATATTGACATTTTGACTCTGTTTTTCATTTTATTTTAGTATATGGCGTTTGTATGGTCTGAGCGGATGCATTTTAGAATGACCTCTGAAGAAAGAGACACTTAGGAAGGAAGGGAGGGGAGGAGAGAGCCGGGGAGAGTAAGAGGATCAAAAAGGAAACGGATTATGAAACATCCGAATGAAAGGAAGTCGAAAAGATTGTCAACTTTGTGTATCTGTGAATTTCTCTCTTCGAACCTCTTTAATCCGGCATTCTGTGGTCCGACAACTCCCATAGTTCAGCGCGTTTTGAATCTGCCGCCATTAGTTGGTGAATCTGCTACCAGGGCGGCTCCATTAGCAGCTAAGGCGCCAAACTTTGTTTACACTGCGGCCGAGTGTTTTGATGACACAGTCCTGTCAATTTCATTTATTCAGCTGTATTTTAACCCTTCAGGATGTAGACCAAGAGGTGCAGAAGATGGTGTTAGTGCTAAAAGGCGTAAGCATGAAACATTACCTATGCTTGAAAAGGTGGAGTTACTGGACAAATTAGATAATGGAACTTCTGTAAAAGCTTTGGGTGAGTACTATGGGGGTTGGATCGTTTAATTTTAAAGATTTCTTGTTGAAAAAATGGGTCTTAACTGTCAATTTCTGTAGTCCGGCAATGGCCGAGTTCGAAGCTTGCCGTATTAAAGAGGTTCCACCTGTATCGGTGAATTCTTTCACGGATATATTTGAATTTCACTGGGATGACGTTTTCGCATTGAACTAAACTAAAAAGTGAATACCAATTATTTCACAAAGGAAATACATTGTCACGAATTCTGTAATAACTTGGAATGAGGATTTATCTACAATCTATCGCGTTAAGTTGATGCAAAAATCCACAGCACCATGTTAGAGAAATCTAATAAGCGTCTTTGAAGTTTACTCAGCTCCTTATTGCGTGTGCAATCAGTCAACTATAGTATGTCGTTTACAAGTCTTAGGAAACATTCAAAAGCTAGGAAAATGGAAACTTAAACGAACGTCATCATCATCATCATCATCATCATCATCATCATCAGTCTTTTAGCGTGCGTCCTTGGACATAGACCTTCCCCAAGATTCGCCAGACCTCTCTATCATGGGCGTCGCGGAGCCAGTACTTTCTAATCTAGTTCGTCACGCCATCTTATTTTTTGCCGGCCACAGTTTCGCATATCTCTGGAGATCCACATTGTAAGTCGTTATGTCCAGCGGTTGTCTGACATTCTTGCAACATGACCAGCCCATTGCCATTTGGGTTTCTCCTGTGCACGTTGTACAGTTCTCAGTTTGAGGCCCTATCTTTTGGTTAGGTTTCATGTTTTCAGCTCCATTGGTTAGTGTTTAGATACTTGTCTTTCTCTTCTTGCTCGACACAGAAAAAAGATGGTCACTGGAGGTGAACAGTGGGTTTATTACGAGAATTCAAAAAGAAGATCCAGGGCACCTGAAAAGAATAGAATCTGGGTTGGACAGAGGTCTTCCCCAAGGTCAGAAGACATGGGATTCATAGGTCTTACCCTGCCACCCTGGCCCATGATGTGTTGGTAAGGGAAAGGAGATGGATACATGTCTTTACCAAGGGTATTAGAGTAAAAAGAACGCAAACTGTCTCAGCCGGAGATTGAACTCGAATCGACGATCACATTCTCCATGCCGTTAATCGCTCGCCAACGTCGCACATACTGGGGGGAGGGGGGAATGGAATTAGAACTTAGACAAGTGAGCGACTGGTAAGAGAAAGAGCATTTTTCTGGGCAAGGAAGTTGAACGGTGATTTTACTGCACGATAACGCCTGTCCGCAAGTTACAAACGCGACGCAGCAAACGATCTTAGCGCTGGATGGAAAGTGTTCGCACATGCGGCGTATTCCCCAGACCTGTCACCTTCAGACTATCAATTGTTTCAATCTTTACAACACTCCTTGTCTGGTCAGTGGTCCCAACAACTTCAAGCTATCGAATAATTAACCCATTAACTGTGACAGGTGACAAAGATTAATAGTTATCCAATGCAAGATAGAAAGCTCTTGTCCATTGCGAGATAACACATTGCAAGTTATCCATTGCAAGATAAAAGCCCTGACTCACAGATAGAACCGAGTTGCCATCAATCACAAATTGAAATGTTATTTGGCATTGCTACAGAGATTCCCTTGAATTAAGAAATAGTTATCCATTGCAAGATAAAAGGCCTGGTTCATTGCAAGATAAAAGCTCTTGTCCATGGCAAGTTATCCATTGCAATTTAAAAGCCCTGACTCGCACATAGAACTGAGTTGCCATCAATCACAGTAAAACGGAAATTCTATTGAGTTAGCCATAGAACTGCAATGACGGAAATTCCCTTGAATTAAGAAGATAAAAGGCCTGGTCCATTGCAAAATAAAAGCCCTGACTCACAGATAGAACCGAGTTGCCATCAATCACAAATTGAAATGTTATTTGGCATTGCTACAGAGATTCCCTTGAATTAAGAAATAGTTATCCATTGCAAGATAAAAGGCCTGGTCCATTGCAAGATAAAAGCTCTTGTCCATGGCAAATTATCCATTGCAATTTAAAAGCCCCGATTCACACATAGAACTGAGTTGCTATCAATCACAATGAAACGTAAAATTCCGGTCGTTCAGTTAATGGGCCAATTGAATCAAAAACCGTAAGCACTGTTTTATGATGGAACACAAAATTTACCCGACAGGTGGCATAAGTTCATGGAAAACCAGGGAGATACTTTGAATGAATGAATGAATACTGTTATGAATTTATCTGAATAAAAGATTATTTTCAAAAAGTGCTGGAGACTTCTGCACGAACTTAATACATATGTCAAAAACATAATACGATCTCTTAAATACAACTTTGTCAAGTCGATAAATCTGCTGACATCATACCCGAGGAAGGTTATTATTCATAACAGGAGTGTTTTTCGTATTGTGTTTTCAGTCTGTGGCTTTAACAGATGGAATATTTTGGGACCCAAAAAAAGGTATGATAAATATGTGATTTTTATTGATGAGCAGCTGGTAATTTGAGACGGGTCACTAAAACCAGGTGTTTTGTAGGTTACGATAAGGTTGCCAGATTGGGTGACAGGTGGCGAATTGGGCTACTTTTGAAAGCCCAGCGGTACTAAAATTTGAATTTCGCTACTTGTGACTTTTGGGGCTACTTTTAGAATAAGCTTAAATTTAGGCTACTAATGAGAAGAAAGTCAATGATTGATTCTTTATGCATTTAAAATAAGAGGTCGATGAATACATCTACCTAGGTCAGGTAATAAAACTAGAGAAAGACCATGACTACGAAATAAAACGACGCATAACGATAGGTTGGAAAACATTTGGTATGAATAGAGACATTCTGAAGAGCACCTCGTCTATGTGCCTAAAGCGTAAAGTATACAACGGCTGCATAATACCAGCCATGGCTTATGGATGCGAAACATGGAAATTAACCAAACGAGCTGAAAACCAACGCAGAATAGCCATGGAAAGAGCAAAAGACAGAAAAAGATCAACATGGACCAGAGAAAGGACTAGAGTGAAGGATATTATACAACTAATTAAGCAGCAAAAATGGAGATGGGCTGGTCACCTAGCAAGAAGAAATGACAATAGATGGGGGAAAAGACTAACCGATTGGTGCCCATGGAATGCAATAGTAAAAGGCCAGACACAAGATGGAGGGACGAGATAGAAAGGTTTGCCGGTAGGACGTGGTAGAGGTTAGCACAATCTAGGTCGTCATGGAAGGAGATGGGAAAGGCCTTCGTCCAGCAGTGGACTTATAACAGCTGATGATGATGATGATGATGATACTTACCTTTTGACAACACATAAAGATAGCTATTTCTAATTTATCATATAATCCCTTTTAAAATGTCCCGTTCTATCATATTGATCCCTCATTGGATACTTAGTAAGAACTTGATTATTTTCAACTGTGAAGACGTGGAGGGACGGCACAGCCATAATTATGCTTCATGCAGCAAATATTGGTAGTTTATCCTATTATAGCATTTTTTATTAAATACTTGCAGTGGTAATATTAACGAAACCATTAAAATTGTGTAGTGTACTCTGTGTGTTAAAATGTATGGTAAGGATCTACATCCGTTAACCAAGTCGAAAAAAAATCTTTTTGCGACAATAAATTGTTGTGCTTTTAATCCGTTAGCCCCTAACAATCTTCCTAGAAGTTGTTAGTTTTTAGAAAAAATGATTTTTTAAATGTTTTATGAGGTGGGAGTCCTATTTACAATGTAACTGTATGGCAAACGGGACTGTTACTTTCCGTCTGTTGTACGGAAGTGAGGCTTCGAAGCATTCGCTTACTTTCCTTGTGAGGCTTCTTTGATAGGGAGCGGACACACGCGCACACTCGGGAAGCCCCGCGTGGCCTCACACCAAAAAACCTTAATAAAAGCACAGAAAGATCGTCATTAAAATATCAAAGAAACTCAGTTATAACAAGCTTCAGAAGGGAAGTAACAACATGCTTCGAAGCCTCACTCCCATACAACGGACTGAAAAGTACCGGTCCAGTTTACCATACAATTACATTGATCAAGAGATTGTTCATTTGGCAGATTGGCGCAACATAATCCTCGTAATCCCCATTTGATTATTATGTGCTGTACAAAGCTAAGCTTAGTAAATATCGATCTATTTTTTGTAATTTTTAATATCCCTAGATTTTACAAGAATAGAATAAACCAAAAGGATCCAGGCTGATTGACCGTGACCTGAATTAAGAGTTATCCCCTGTGCTACAACCCAAACACTGGGTGCTTCAGATGAAAGCTCAGGATCGGATTAAGTGCGGGGCATATAGCATATGTTATAAAGGGGCCCCAAATTAAGAAAAAACATATAAATATTAAAACACATACATTTTTGCATTTGTTATACAGCCAAAGAATACAGCAAATATGTCGTTTTCGTTTTAATTTGTGTGCAGTGGCTATGACTTCAGTTTCAAATACCTTCGTACGTATATGTATTACATAAACACCACACTCACCTTAATTACTGTGTTAAAATAATAACACCAAATAAAGGTGATAATTTGCCGAAATCGCTAACCTTAAACACCCAGTCGTTCATAAAAGTTGAGGTCAGTATAATGCTATAGTAGTAGAGCTAGCACTGAATCACTGAATCGGAATTGATAGCTTGAAAGCTTTTAGTGCGGAGCCCTTGAAAATGTGGGTCCCGTAGCATATGCTACTCCTGATTTGTCCCAACATTAATGCCGGATCTAAGGGAATCTACTTGCCCGAGTAATTATCAAGAGTATTCAGTTTTACAGGTAATTTTAGGCGCACTGGCGTGCAGAGTTGCTTCCCTTAGATAGAACTGACATTAATTTTGGGGCAAATCTGCCGTTACTCTTGGGACACTCTGTAGTTAATTTGGCAACCTCATACCTTTAGGCCAACAGTCCCGTGCACTCACCACTGAACCAAGCTTGTCAATGGAATGTAATGCGGTGTCAATCCCCATTTTATTCGATTCTGTTTTAAATCTTGTCTTGCGAAATGAACAAAAAGAAACACGTGTGTCGCGTCACCGCATAGTTACCGGCCTGTCTTCTTTTCAATTTTTGAAATTCTTTTTCACTCTATTCTATTCTATTTCATTTTATTTTATTTGTCTTATCACTATGTTCTGGCCGGAGGTAACAACGCTGTTATTTAGGAAGCAGTTATCTCCCTCTAATTTGACTAAACAAGTTTCGCGCAAAACTACCGGAAAATAAAGAGGGGGGGGGGTGTCCAGAGAGGAAGGGCAAAAAAGGAAAGAAAAGAAAGAAAGAAAAGAAGAAGAGAATTGCCAAAAAGTCAAGCCCCTGTTCTCCATTATTTGAAAGATTCTTCAGATTGTTAGCATTCCCGAATACACGAACTGTCTGGATCCAACTGCACAAATACCTCGCAGCTTTCTGTTATGTCATCAGGAATTCTTTTCGTTGTTAATCAATTAAAGGTAGACCGAAAGAATGCCTGGGGGGTGGTGGTATTGGGTTCGGCCGGACCTCTCCTTACCGGTTCCTTGACAGGAAACACAAAGGTTAAAAAATTGGGGTTGTAGTTATTTAACCACCTTACCACGAGGGAGGAGTGTGACACAACGTCGTTTTGTGTGTGTGTATTGTGTTGTTTTTTAAAAAAAAATGTCTGTGCCCACGCGCATACGCCCGGCAGTACATGATGTTTCCCAAGCGGTCACCCATCTAAGTACTGATCAGGCTTGGCGCTGCTTAACTTCGGTGATCAAACAAGAATCGATGCTTTGAGCGTGATTTGACCATAAGTTAATAAAAAAAAACAAAAAAACAAAAACAAACTGAGGGTTGTATTAAAAAGGAAACAAAAACTTCTAAAAAGGAATGTTTCTTTGACAACATTTCACCACATGGCATTTTCTTGCAATATGTTAAATTCGCGAGATCTTTACGCGACATTTGAACCTGGGACCACCACTTTCCTTTTTCTGCTTTTCCTCTACCGTTCTCCCGGGATGCATATATACATAAGTGTGACCACGGCCAATTGTTCGCCCAAAGTGTCTTATTCATATACGTACTAATTAGAGAGTAAATTAGTCATACTAGTATCCTCATCACGATAACAACGTTTTAGACAATGTATTCTACATCCTTCAAACGTGTAAATTTGCATTTGTGGGACCATTATTACTAATTTAACAGCCGAAGCAGAATAGATCGGCTAAAAATGTTGTGATGAAAAGAACAGAAAATTAAGAAATCAGTTAAAACTAATAAAATATGTGTAATGATGAAAATACTTAAATCTTAATCTGTAGGTATGAACAAAATGAACAAAAATGAAAAAAGATGTCAAGCGTGTAAGTGACATCTGATTTAAAAAAATGTATGGTAGTCAATGCAGTACACATATATTTGAATGGAAAAAATAAACAATTAAAATGCACGACAACTGCCCCGTGCAAAAAAGGCATGTTATCGCCTGCAGCTCCCATAATTAGAAATAGCAGTCAATTTACATAAACACAAAACAGAATAAAATATATTAAAAATACAGGCGCTAAATATTTTTTCATCATTTCACTATATTTAATTATTCATCCTTGTTATAATATTTTTATATAAGTTTCAGTCGAACCAAGACATAGAAAGAATTAAAAATATATGCATTTCAAAAAAATTATAAGATATCGAAATAAATCGATAAAAATGATGAAAAATATTTTTTTTAAACAATATTGATTGAAAAAATTCTTTTTTCACAGATCAAAAGCCTGGATGATAATTAATCGAATAAAATTAAAATATTTCCGAAAAGAAAATTATTTTACTTAATTTTCCTGTTTTCTTTAATCCCAAAGTAAGAGTTCCGTTCCAGCAGTTCCTGGATATTATTCTAAAAAAGGTAAACGTAATTAGTATCTCCAGGGATATATCTGTAAAATGTGTAAAAATCAACGAAAGCATCATTATATAAAATAGATAAATCATCAAACTAATAAAAGGTGGGGTAGGAATCATATGAAAAGAAATTGTTCTTCTCCGAAATTTGGAATAGAACATTTTTTTTAAAATTCGCCCTTTAATAAATAAGTATCGAAGATTTTATTAAAATCGAATAAAATGCTGATTTTTGCCAGATTTTAAAACAATTCTCACGTGTCGATTTCACGCTGAAATGTTCGCCCGTTTTGTTCATACCTATTAATCTGAAAACAAATGTATCACTACGAATTTAACAGCCGAATAAGTATAGATCGTCTAAAAAGCAACAAAAAGATGGAGCAACCATTTAAAACTAATAAAACAGGCCTGGTTAGTCACTCAATAGAAAACGCCACATGACCAACGACTTTTGGTAGGATGCAGTGTTAAGGATGATCAACTAAAGATTTGAAATAGGTGTGATCAATGAATGTTACTTATCCCGCATTTTGTTGGTTAGTGACCACTAGAAAAGTCTGAATTTTCAAAAAACAAGCATGAACGCTGCGGGACACAAACTAAGTGATCAATTTGGCATAAACTTACATTGCAAATTGAACCCCCCTCCCACTAAAACCCTATTAGAGGGAAGGAATTTAAATTATCCCAAATCATTGAGAGGAGTGTGTGTGCAAAATCTCAAGTTTCTACTATGAACGGTTAGGGCTAGGCAAAGTCCGGATACATAGATAGATACATAGATACATATAAATGTCAAAACATGAATAACCTAAACCCAGCAATAAACCAGTGCTGTAGGTAGCTGTGATTAATAGATAGATATATACATAGAAAAAGTCAGGTGATTTTTATCGGAGTTAGCGCGAATTCAGACCCCACACAATTATGTTTTCTTGCACATAATATTTTTTCTACACATAATAAGGAGTAAATGTTGAAAATGTCAGCCTGTGCGCGTGATACATACACAGCCAGCCAGCCAGCCAGCCAGCCAGCCGAACCAACTTGAAAACTGAAGAAACCTATTTTGACAGTTTTGGTGACAGTTTTAGTTGACGGTTTCTTATATGCGTAATAATGAAAATACTTCATCTCATAATCTCAAAACAAATCTATTACTACTAATTTAACAGCCGAAGAAGAACAGATCGGCTAAAAATGTGGGGTAAAAAGCAACAAAACAGATTAAGTGTTGGATAGGGTCTCTGTCTGGGTCTCTGTCCTCTGCTTGGGTCCTGAGTTTCTCCGTCTTTTCTGTCTCTGCTCTGAGCTTTATAGGTTTTCGAACGCCCACGCTGTGTCATCTCCGGTTTCCACATCCTGCTTTTTGGACACCCACGCATTTCATAAGGTGACCGGGTCACTTCCACTTCCGCACAGGTGTTGGCCTGGAAAATGACCTTCTTGTGGTAGTATATCATAACACAAGAAACTAATCAAAACTAATAATAAAATACTTAATCTTAGAACTTCAAAACAAATGTAAAGATATTTTCTATAGTTTAAGGGTCATTAATATTCAAATGGTACTTCGGACGATTGAACTCCCTGTTGTGTTGTACACGCAAAGTTTCGGCCGATCCATTCTTCGGCTTTCTTCAGGTGTAAAATCTTCGGTATCTTCGGATTTTACACTTGAAGAAGGCCGAAGAATGGATCGGCCGAAACGTCATGTTTACAACACAAATAACAATTGCACAAAAGTGACTTCAGAAACTGCGAGCAAGATTCGAAATCTTTTCTAGGATGTAATTTACCGAGTCACTGCCAACCACATCAATAAGTGTTTCTTCGTATCTAATTAAACAATTAATTTCAAACAATTATTACATTTTAAAAAAATCTTCCATTAGTAATCGATGTGTTGCGGGGAGGTGGAGACAGCGGTCGCGCTATCTCATCCGTTACTTTTTTTTAATTCTCCTTTATTTTACTTGAGCAATTTATTATAATCAACTTCCGGTTTGCTAGATCCGTCGGAACTTCACCAGAACTCCATTGACAGTACATTTCTGGAACACGAATTCAGTCTGCTGAGAGGCTTCTCACGACGCTGGACGAGGTTTGAATTCAGAGTTGTTCGTCTACTAGATTGGTTGTCAACCAAGGCTGAAGAGCCCAGTCTGACTTGCCATTTATCCAGAGCTGGGATGTGGGAGAGGAGAAGAGATGGATTCATGCCTTTGTCAAAGGAAATGCAATGCACAATGAACGCAAACTGCCCCAGCCGGAGTTTGAACTCTGTTCAACGATTCCATTTTCCGTACTCCTAACCGTTAGGCCACACTAACTTCCAATTATTAAATAGACAAGTAATTTTATTTACTTAAGAACAGATCAAGTGTTGGATAGGGGGTGAATGTCCTGGACTTAAGAAAGGGAGGACTCCAATACTCGAAAGTTGGTTGTAAAAATATTTTTATTCCTTAAGTTAAATTTTGTCGGCTTAATTCCATTGCTAAATGTCGCTTGGACCGTCATCAAATACTTAACACTAACCCAGTAAGAAATAATCCTGGCTGCTGCAGGGTCAAACCCCATTCCTACTTCTATTTTGACAGAAGATGATTACTCCAACGTTTGTATTGTATATATAATAAACAAAAAGATTATGACATAAATCTTCGAAAATATGTAAGACTTGTCAGTTTGACTCAGTTGGCAAGAGAGCCGCCTACCGATCAATTGGTCGTGATTTCAAATCACGGTAGGGAAATGGTAATTTTATATATCGGGTTGGCTTAACATGGCGTGGTACACAAACAGTGAAGAGTTTACTCCCCTGAATTAGGTGAGGATTAGGTCTTATTGTTCTTATTACTTTATAACAAAACCTGACAATTTTAGAATATAAAATCCAATGTCACTTTGTTTGTTGGTTTCTGTCATGCTAAAGCAAACAGAAAGAGAGGAAGGGGTAAAGAAACTGTCTGTGAAGAGTTTACGCTCGTAAATTAGGTGAGGATTATTCTTGTTCTTGTTGTTACGGTAGAAAAAC
>VCCN01000640.1:1110432-1121476 GCA_006491835.1 Architeuthis dux
GTAGAAGATCTTCCTGTAAAAACTCATTGGAGTACCTAATACAATGGGTTCTGCCCTCTGGTTTTAAACCACCAAGTTACAAAGTACACCAATTCCCCAATTAACACCGTTTCGTTATCTCGAGAAAAGATATAAATATTCGATAATATAAGATATTTTAGGTGGAATTCCGAATTAAGTGATTTTTCTGACTCGACACAAGTTAATCGCCAAATCCCTACACAACAATAAATTAAATAACCCTTATTCATATACTTGGGTCTATGGTAAAATCGATTTGCCATAACATTGTTTCAGTCAACGTCTTGGTTTTCAGGAACCTAACCACGACGTTGGCTGGGGACTAGAATGTGCCGATGCATCCCCTGCAGAGGGTAGGACCCCCCCGCTCCAACCAGGGGCCACTTGATCTTTCACCAAAGTCGCAAGACACAAGTTAGAAAAGAAAAAAAGACTCTATTTAAAAAAATAACATTTCAACAACGTCGTAAGACTCTATTAAAAAAAATAACCTTTCACCAAAGTCACAAGACTCTATTATAAAAAAACCCTCCGAAGTTTAAACTGATTTCGGCATTAAATGACCCATCAAGGGTTAATATGCCGCTAAACAAATCAATCAATCAATCAATAATGTTAATGGGTGGGTTTGTGTAAGTTACACTACTGGCCAAAATAACCAGCAACCTTTCTAATTTCGACTGACCTCTTATTCAAGACTTGATTATTTTTGTTGTAATTAAATCAAACAAAACCAATATTGGTCTAACATCGACATTGTTTTGTTTAATTTGTTACGACAAAAGTAATCAATTACCAAATTAGAAGTCAATTGAAATAGGAAAAGCTGACAGTTAATTTTGACAGGTAGTGTAGCCTCAAAGGTTTTCTCGTGCAGGAATTGCTTTCTGTACCCGATTATTCTATTGCACTTCGCTTATCAAGGAGGGAAAAAAATCACATTTGACAAAGTTCAATCTTAATTTAAAATCCAATCTACTGGGACGTACATTTCATATAGAAATCAATTCAGATGAGAGAAAAGTGAATCGACAGCCGCGAGTTTCCTGCCGAGGTGACACACCTGCTACTTTAGGTCTCCTAATAAAAAGATCAGAAATATTGATTAGAAAAGAAAAGGTTTTTCTCTCCTTAGACGATTCTAGTTTGATATCTATAAAATCGATCTATGGCAAAAGACAACACGTATACGATTATCTGCATGTTCAGAGCACACGAATACGTTGATAATAATGCTGTCACATATATAGGGTGTTTCAAAAAGGATGTAACCATCTTTTTGACATTTTCTATTTAAACTATTTTAAATATTAAAAAAAAAACATTTTTAAAGACACGCATTACAAAAACATTTTTAAAAAGATGCGAGACACAACACGCATACTATTACACCCGTGGGGGTGCCGTTATAACGTTATAAATGTATTTGCCGTTATAAAGGGTGGATAAAAAATACGGCATACAAATTAAAAAACTACGACATACAAATTAAGGAATTATGGCATGCAAATTAAAAAATACGGCATACAAATTAAAAAATACGGCATGCAAATTAACAAATACGGCATGCAAATGAAAAAATACGGCATGCAAATGAAAAATACGACATACAAATTAAAAAATACGACATGCAAATTAAGGAAATATGGCATGCAAATTAAAATATTACGGCATACAAATTAAAATATTACGGCATACAAATTAAAAAATACGGCATACAAATTAAAAAATACGGCATGCAAATGAAAAATACGACATACAAATTAAGGAAATATGGCATGCAAATGAACAAATACGGCATACAAATTAAAAAATACGGCATGCAAATTAAGGAAATATGGCATGCAAATTAAAATATTACGGCATACAAATTAAAATATTACGGCATACAAATTAAAATATTACGGCATACAAATTAAAAAATACGGCATACAAATTAAAAAATACGGCATGCAAATTAAAAAATACGGCATGCAAATTAAAAAAACACAGCATGCAAATTAAAAAATACGGCATGCAAATTATTTACTTTTTAATTTGCTCAGGAAAAGGTATAATCTCCGACAATAGTCTTACGAGAAAATACAACCAAACGTACTGTTAGAAAGCTTGTCAATAAATAGTGTCGTTAGAACGGGTGTGTCATTAAATAGTGCCGTTAGAACGAGTGCTGTTACAACGAGAGTTCACTGTAATATTTCTAGTTTTTGATAACAACAGACTTGTCTCGTGATTGAGGTAATTACAACCGACCCATGCTGATTTACAAGGTAGGTAGGACCACCCCATTTGGAAGACTGGCGCAACACATTCTTCCTACAACTATTTCCCTCAATTTGGCATTATGCTAAACTTAATAAATAATAATAACCCGTAGTAAAGTTTAGAATTCTCTCTGAACCCCTGTGAAAGGGGAAAAGAAACGTTTGAAATGACATTTGCGTGATTTCAGTAAGGATCACACCATTTTCTTTATCACACCATGTAATGCGATTTTTGTTCCTGAGTGTTATTTTCTTTTGAATATATGTAAAATGTATAGAAAATGGTACTAGGGCATTTGCGTCCTGGACAACTGCGTCCCGGTCATTGATATCCCTGGACATTTGTGTCCCTGGACATTTGCGTCCGACTAAATTGCGTCCTGGACAACTGCGTCCCGGTCATTCCATCCCTGGACATTTGCGTTCGATATTTTTTGCGTCCCGGTCATTTGCGTCCCACTATATGTAACTATTACTAAGTAACAAACACCAAGTTATAATTGTAGACATCAGAGTTTCCTCATTTGCGACTGAACTACATATAAACAACAACCATCTCTCTCTCCCTGGGAAGGTGTGAATAATAAATGAATAAAAAAGCAGTTATAATTTAATCAAAAGTTTATTTAATTTAATCAAAACTAGGAAGACTGCATCAACATTTTTATTTAGATTTCTTGATTAAATTATAAGTTCCTTTTTATTTATTTTTGTAACAAAAACAACGAAAATAAAAAGTGTTTATTTAGTTATCTACGAAGTTATTGGCTATTTTTCGTCGAAGGTACCTCGGCCATTTTCAGCATTTTAAACCATTAGCGTGAACATTTTCTGTTTTAGAAACTGGTTTCTTTGGAGAAAAGACATTTTTTTCTCTTAAGAAAAGAATAATAATTTTTTGTCTTGCGTTTTAAGAAAAGGTGGAGAAAAAAATCAACTTTGATTTAAATATATATGAATAAATATATGTAAATACTTTCCTTTAAGTATTGTTTTGTTCTTGTTTGCTTTAAATATATATATTATGCGGAATCGGCGAAGTTGACTATTTCGCCCAAAAACTACGTATTTACTTATGTTTCGTAAAAGAAAGTTTGATTTCACTTTGATTACATAAACTTTTGATTGTAAAAAAAATATATAGTTGTTTCTATCCTTGTTTTCATTAAATAGACTTTTAATCAAATTAAAACTAGGTATTTCTTAAAAGCAGAAGATATTTACGCGTTGCGATCCTGTACCCTATCAGAGAGAGAGGGGGTTGTTTATAAGTACCACTCATTTGGCTGCAATTGTAACATGGGGTTTGTTGCTCAGTAATAGTTACATATAGTGGTACGCAAATGACCGGGACGCATTTGACCGGGACGCAGTTGTCCTGGACGCAATCGACTTGTCACCATAGAAAATGGCTATTATTCTCTTCAAACTTTGCTTTTGTGCCAAGGACAGTGATATTCACACGTAGTTGTTTTTTTACTTAATGTGTTTTAAAAATGTGCAACCTTTCCAATTGTAAATAAGTAGATTTCAAATTATCACTGTCCTGGTCACAAAATCAAAGTTTGAAGGGAATAATTGACATTTTCTATACTTTTTAGACATAATCAATTAGAAAATAACACTTATTACCCAGGAACAAAAAAGTAAAAGAAAGTTGCACAGTGTCATTGAGTGACCGGTTGAATGAGATTTTCAGAATATTCGCCATCATAAGCAAATCTAACTCTGAATGTTCACACCTATCCTATTATGGTAACCAATCGATTATACGATGCTTTTCGCGACTATAATGGATGCAAAACATTGAACGAACCACTCGCCCATAACTATCACCCATACGTGCAGACGATTTGTATGTTCATGTCGGTAAAAGACTGTCCATCTGTAAAATGATAACATTTGCCTCTAGCAATGTCTGTTAACACATTAACTGTGTCTGGTGGCGGAGAGAAAAATTTCAAGATAAGAGCTATTGTCCGATGCAAGCTGATCTATTGAAAGTTATCGATTGCAAGATAAAAGCTCTGACTCAACGACAGACTTTAGAGCTGCCATCACTCACAATGAAGCATACATTTTACTGGTTAACCATTTACAAATCCATTCAAAGGAATCCAAACTGAGCATTATTTGAAGAATGTATTTTTAGTGACAGATACAGTATAATTTCCATATTTAAAAAAAATGTTATAGCAAGTTTTTTTCTCTAGAGGAATGGGGCATGCCGGGTAATTTCTAAACGAGATTCGATCGTCATAATTGTCATTTATAACTGGATAAGAGATACCATTCAGAGAAAACTTTCAAAACTTTCATATCGATGTATGGAAAATATGGACCCAAACTGAAGAGAATATTCAAAAATTCACAACCGAACGATCTTTTAAAACTTTCTTTTTTTCTGATTGTTCTAAGAAACAAAATAACGCCGACACGTATTATTGATATGAACTGTCAGGTTGAAAAAACATAAAAGCATCGAGGAAAAAGCTAGACAGACGAAGACAAAAGATGTGGAATATGAGGACAACAAGGAGATGTGTTATGATCTGAAGCACTTCAACTCATCAAGACAAGTGTGAAAAGTGTTCTTTCAATTCTCTCTGACTGGGCTGAAGAAAATTCAGACGGTCTTATATTCACAGGAGGTGATTCTTTAAAGAGCAAGGAACTAAGAGCAAGGTATAAGAAAAAAAAGAAAAAAGGAAATAAAAAAAGAAAAAAGAGAGAATTGAAGAAGTAAAAAGGTGTCTTCAGTCTCGAGGGGAAAGTGTGATGTCAATATTAATCGAAGCCGTTGTGACTACGACGCAAAAATAAAATAATGTAATAGTTCTTCGTCTTATGATCCTAAAGCACATGTCGTCCAGAAGACAACATAGAATAGAGTCGAAAGAGAACGACAGTGGCTAAAACTATAGAGATGAATACTCTGCTTAATCAAGACAGCTTTAGTTGCCTAACTGGTTGGCGCATCGTCCATGGTATCGAGCTTTTGCGGTATAAGAAGCGAGTTGAAGTTTCGTCCAAAACAACATTTTGTTATTCTGAATTTCCACAGTTTCACGTCCGTATAAAGGAATTTGTTTCAAACCGTTGACATAACGGATGAAAAAACTCATCAAAATGAATCATAAAAATATGCGCAAAGACATAATTTTCCACGCGGTTAATATAATCAGGTGTGAAGTGATTACATTTCTCTTTTGGAAAATTTAGACGTACATTACAAATGCTTTAGAATTATGATGATTTTAATTTTAGTTTAATATTTATGTCATCTGCCACCATCTTTTTCTTCCAACTCTATTTTACGCTGTATTGTTGACTATATTGTAGTAGTGTTAGTGGTGGTGGTATTAGTAGTAGTAGTAGTAGTAGTAGTGGTTATGAACCCTACCTAATTAGCAACCTTATTGACCGAGAAGCCCCCGAGATATTGGAAACGAGTTCGATTCTATTCCGAAGCTTCCTTTTTATTTCGAATGTCTACAGTTTAACGACCAAAGAATGGATCGGCTGAAAAGTGCTTCGATAACAAATATGAAGAAACTAAATAAATAATAAAAAAAGGTCTGGTTAGTCACACAATAGAAACCGTCATGTGACTAACGTCTTCTGGCAGCATGACGTGTTGGAGGTGATCAATTCAAACATTCGAAAAAAGGGGGATCAAGGCTTAAATTACTTCTCTTGTCGCTTGTTCGGCATTGATCACTAAATGTCCGAATTTTCAAAAAACAAGCGAGAACGCTGCCGGACAAAAACTAACGGACCAATTTAGCATAAGCTTTTCAGAAAACAAAAAATACCGTTTTTTCTAGATATAATAAGGCGTAAATGTTTGAATGTTCAGCCCTCTAGCTCCATTGACTGGAGAAACATATGTTGACAGTTTTGGTTGATGGTTTCTAATATGTGCGTGGCCAGAATAATCAGAAGTGACTGGATTTCTCAGTCGGAAGAAACGGAACTTTTAAATCTTCGTCACCCTATTTTAAAACGTAATTAAACATTTTTAAATGTGTTCTCAAGTTTTTTCTTTACAAATTTTCTTTACAAATTTTCTTTACAAATTCTCTTTACAAATTAATTACAATTAATTACATCGTAGAATTGAACTTTTAAAATAAATGTTTACTTTTTAATCGATACATCAATCATTTTGTCGCCATTTTGTTGATAGCTCTTAAATTAAAAATAAAATTGAGATTGTGTAATTAAAAAATCTACTAAAAATAATTTACACTCACAATGGATATAGTTTTATTTGCAAAAATGAGTTTCACCATTACTCAACTGAAATGTGGTAAAAATGGTCACATGCTGCATAAAAAACAATGAAGTATAGCTTTTTTCAACAGTAGGGGTTGGTATAATCGGTGATCGGATATCGATCAGTGACTGACAGGCCATGTCAACAGTAACAGAGGACATGTATGGGGGCTTTAAGTGTTGAAAGACATGAACAAAATGGGGCCGAGTCCCATATGTATATTTATATTGTTTTTACTGCCTTGTGGCGCACCCAGTGTTACCAATTTAGCGCGTTTCTTGTTTTGGCAGTGCAAAAAGCGCTAAATTAGCACGTTTTCGCCTAAAACATTTTGGCCATTTCTGGCCATTTTCTAGCTTTTTTAGCGCTTTTTAGCGCTTTTTTAGCGCATTGTTTAGCGCTTTTTAGCAGTCATACTAGCGCGAACATATTTTTTGAGTTGGCAACACTGGGCGCACTGTTTGAGAACCACTGGCATACGCCCACATAAACCTAAGTTTCTTTGAAAATTTGACGTCAATCTACAATATTCATCCTGAGTGGAAAACGGCCTGCAACTCCAAGTACTGAACGCTCGTATCTCCATTGATGCTATGTTAGAATGACCCCCGTATAGCGCTGTTTCGTTTATCGCTGCATGGCCTGTCTTTCAGCCACCAGGTGTCACTAGTGTTAATCATGCCGATCCTACAGGCGAAACCATTCTGCGTGTAGAAGTTTAGTAAACTTAATCTTAATCTTAATCTTGTGAATGTGCGGCTAAAAGTCAATTTCGTACATGATGTAACACAGTTCCATCCGCCCGAAACAACATTTACCACTGTTAGACATAAGGTAAATCAGATTGGTTGTATAAGTAAAGGAAAGAGGACTTCATGTCAACCTGTATTCGAGGAATCAGTGAATTGCATTCAATGAAGCCCCAGGAAAGCAACAAAGAGAGCTCGCCTGGATGTAGGCCATTATTTGGTTCGTCGATGTGATTTGGAGATGAAACCTTAACCTTTCATCTGATGCAGGCTCTTGGAAAGCCTGATTAGGTCGAACATTACAACTTCGAATACAAATCTCATACTCAAATGGCCAGCCTGACCGCAATGCAATTTTGTTCTTCTTGTGAGAATCTGTAAAAGATCGCGTGTTCCTAGCATTACGTCCACGTAAACCACAGGGAAAGAAACACAATCAATGTTCCCTCTAGTTTTTAGTACTCAGTGAGCGCAACAATCTTATGTTGTGCAAATGTCTTCTGACAACAATATGTGCGCAATGAATCCTTGTGCAACTGAAAATTATTTCGAGATAATTTTGGCGCAGCCTATCTCTCATAGTTGATAAAACTTTATTGGCATCTTATAATATAGTATGCTTGCTTTAGTTAGAATAGTATGATTACATTGGTTATAATAGTATAATTGCATTAGTTATAATAGTATGATTGGCTTATATATAATAGTATGAGTGCATTAGTTATTATAGTGAGAGTGCATTAGTTATTATAGTATAAGTGCATTAGTTATAATTGTATAATTGTATTAGTTATAACTGTATGAGTGCAATAGTTATTATAGTATAATCGCATTAGTTATTATAGTATAAGCGCATTAGTCATTATAGCAAGGGTACATTAGTTATTATAGTATAATCGCATTAGTTATAATAGTATAATTGTATTAGTTATAACTGTATGAGTGCAATAGTTATTATAGTATAATCGCATTAGTTATTATAGTATAATCGCATTAGTTATTATAGTATAATCGCATTAGTTATAATAGTAAGAGTGCATTAGTTAAGATTTTATTCTATACTTTGAACTCCCTTGTTTAGTTTGCTGTCCCATTAAATACAACAGTAATGAGTATTTCTTTATGTGATGTAATATCTAATTAAAGTAATAACAGGTCTGGTTAGTCACTCAATAGAAACCGTTATGTGACCGACGTATTTTGACAGCATGCCGTGTTGGGGGTGATCAATTAAAAAATTGGAAAAAGGTTTGATCAATGTATAAGTTACTTCACTCGTCTTTTGGATCACTAAAAAGTCTGAATTTTCAAAAATAAAAAACAAGCGTGAACACAACCGGGCACAGACCTGGGACCAATTTGGCATAAACTTACATTGTAAATTGAACCTCCCCAACAAAAACCTATTTACGGGGGAATTTTGAAAAAACAATAAAAAAAGCTTTTTGTAGTCATAATAAGCAGTAAATCTAGCTCCATCAGTGCGGCCTGTACATGCGGGTGATACATACATAGCCAGCCAGCCAGCCAGCCAGCCAGCCAGCCACACCAACATGAAAACTGAAGAAACCTATGTTGACAGTTTTGGTGACAATTTTGGTGACAATTCTGGTTGACGGTTTCTGACAATAACATCGATCAATTCACAGTTTAAAGTTGCTGGAAATACTCAAAACTCAAACACTGTATTTACACACTGTATTTAAAATGAATTAAGAATAAATCAATAATCAGCTCGCTTCGTATTTCTTTTTCCTGTTCATCTCTACTAAAATACACCAATCCGTCAGAAGAGCATGACAGAGTGTTAAGGTCGTCTGTGAGTATCAACGAGTCCCAACAAGAGAACAAGAAAGGTACATTCCTATTATTTACCTCTACCAACGATGTATATGAAGTGCCCGGTGTCTTTCCAGCCTCCCGCCCACCCCGTCCTTCTTTCTGTCTGTCTGTCCACACGATATCTCAAAAAGTTATTAATGAATTTCGATTATCACGATTTCGATTAACACGATTTCGATTATCACGATTTCTATTATCTTGATTTCGATTAACACGATTTCGATTATCACGATTTCGATTGACACGATTTCGATTATCACTGCACTTTTCGGCGACACATTAACTGTGTTAATCCGGGTCTTTCTCTCCGCTGCTACTTTTGTCGAGGTGGCACAATTGAAAACTCACAATCTGATTTCTTGTGGGAAATTGCCAATTTCCTATCGGAACCGAGAGAGACAACCGTATTAAGACAGATCGGGTTAGTCACTCAATAGAAACTGTCACGTGACCAATGTCTTTTGGCAGCATGCCGTGTTGGGGGTGATCAATTAAAAAATTGGAAAAAAAAGGATTGGAAAAATTGGAAAATGAATAAGTTGATTCTCTCGCCTTTTGTTGGGCAGTGATCACAAAAAAGTCTGAATTTTCAAAAACACAAGCGTGAATGCTGTCAGACACAGACTAAGGGACTAATTTAGCATAAACTTACATTGCAAATTGAACCCCACACCCCCAAAAACTATTTATGGGAGGAATTTACACAAACAAAACTATTACATACAGCCAGCCAGGCCAACTTAAAGACTGAATAAATCTATGTTGACAGTTTTGGTGACAGTTTTGGTTGGCTGTTTCTGATATATCACTAATCTAATGAAAATGTGTGGTAATGAAGGCAAAAGTGATATTGATGTGCCCTTATTAGGTGCTGTCTTCAGATTTATTTCAGGGTCCGGCTAGGGAATGGAGTAAACGCAAATAGATACGCAATCGACAACACCGGATTAACTTAATTAGTTTAATTGACATATTTTGATAACCTAAACGTTTTCCGATAAATATTTCTCGTCACGTGCATATTAGTTCGAATTGATTCCCTCATTCGATGGGTGTAAAAGAGGTCAGACGGGGAATCGACAACAACAATTTGACTGCATTAGTTTGATTAATCTATTTTGATAATCTTAAACGTTTTCAGCCGACACATATCCTGTAAATATTACTTCTCGGAACGTTCATATTAATTCAAATGTATTCCCTCTATACAGGATGTCTGCAAAAAAAAAAATAGAATTTAAAAGGTTAATAACTCTTCAAAAGAAACTTTGGAGGTGCCTCCATTAAATATACTGTCAGCTGATTGGTTGATACGCTTAGCTGACAGTAAATTTCTTTTTATTTTGAAGAGTTGTTTCCTTTTAAATTGCGTTTTTTTGCAGACACCCTGTAGTTGTTCTGAGATCCTGAGATCCTGCGATGTCGTACTGACGCCATTACACAGATCTTGGTTGTTTCCTATAAGCAAACAGCCGATGCCTTGGGTCATCTCATGTGGGTCATGATCTGTACATATGCAGATAATCTGATGAGGATCATTATCAGGAAAAAGAAATGTGATCTGAAAGGAGTCGCAATCTGGAAATTTACTGGTGATCTGAAGGTGGTAGATTGACATGTTCGTTCATTCCCAGGACCTGAGTTTGTGTCGCATTTCTATCCTCTAAAATAATATGCCAACAATGTTGCTTATTTTCTTCCATCTTCAATGTTGAAATCAATAAACAAGAATACGCCAATTATGACAATAACAAAAATGCACGCTCATATAATAACTGTCACAATACAATCAAAGGCGATTCTGTTGTATGAAACTAGTTAAAATTAACGTAAAAGAATCAAAAGACATTTTTGACCATGCAATATATATATATATATATATATTGATT
>VCCN01000640.1:1332419-1343265 GCA_006491835.1 Architeuthis dux
TGGGGGCGCTGTAAGTGCAAAATGTTAAATTACCGAGCATCGCAGGACCCAAATCCCTTGCATCGCAGCATTCTGAGATGGTAAATATATTATTGGCAAAAGGTTTGGGGGGCCCTGCTCTTTAAGGCCCTGATAAAAAAGTAATGCCAAATAATCATTATTCTTATGCAAATGTCTTTAGTAATCTCAAGGCAAATTTATAGATTGACTTGATAATGAACATAACACGAAAACAATTAATTCCTATATAAACTAATCATACCGTAGAAATAACACATTCTTCCTTATATAACATTTTAACATTTATATTCCAATGCCACAAGAAAAAGACAATCTCACGGTCAATGTGATGCTTTGCACTGAACTTCATTGGTCAATGACTCATAGTTAGGAGAGTAGGATTATATTACTGTTCGTAAACAATCAAGATGCGCATCCTTAAGACGAGATCTGTATTTTTATTTGATGGTATTCATAGTCAGGTGGATCCCAAAAGCGATTTGATCTTGTGTGCTGCACATTTTAGGAAAGGAGATTTATCTCTTACAACCAAACCCCAAAAGTCCTCGTCTGTTACAAATGATTCTGCAGTTCCCAAATCTCTAGTTCGAGATCTTTTGTTTTTACTTGAATGAGTCCTATAATGACTGTAGCTATAGCTGTTACATTTACGTGGCAAGTAAAATGATTTAATACAAATATGATCGTTGGCTTCATGATAGTAAAACATTCAAATCTATTTCTGAACTGTCCCTGAAGCAATTGAAGGTACATTACAAATAGTGACGGGTTGAATCACTGCCACCTATTATTTTCTTCATATTTGGGAAATCTGTGACAGACTTCATCTTCAGGTGAGAAATGCATAAAACAAGTTTTGTTTTAAAAGAATTCATAGAGCCTATAATTCTAGCAATAAGTTTGTCTTTTCCCCGAAGTTCCAAGTTTGAAGAATCTAATTTTTCTGTGATGTCTGTGTGAAAACCTAAATCCAGCAACCAGCAAGAGTCGCATAGTTGATCAACGTTTTGATTTCTGGATTGGAGAAAATGTTTTATCTCTTTAATTTGGCTTGCAAATCTTGTCAGAACTTTGCCTTTACTGAGCCATCGTGCTTCTGTATGTAAAATGAAGTCATATTTCAATATATTCTAGTAAGGCTTAGATAGACGGTTATGTGTAGCGAAATGCAATGCACGTTCCCGTTTGGCTGCACTGATGTTGCATTCACCACAGGTTCGTGCATGTGTGTGTATGTGTGTGGAGGTTGATATTTGACCTCGCAGTCTCACGTACGTGGATGCTGATGTTTGACCTCGTGGTCGCACGCTGTGTGCGCGTGCGTAGACATTAATGTTAACCACTGCGGAATGTGACATATGGATGGCGGTCTGAGGTTGCCATATGTATTTTCTTTGCCGGCCTTTGATCAGACCAAGGAGGGTTGACCTCGAGGTCGCACACTGTATGTACGTACGTGCGAGTTGTCTGGCGCTAGAAGATATTCAAAAACGTAATTAACAGAATGATTCCAGACTGGGTCATTTTGAAATAATTAAGGGACAGACTCGCCAGTAAATTCTACAGAGACAGAGGGGCGGACCCTCACAGCTTTCTCCTTCCCTAGCTATCAGCAAATGGGAAATGGTCGTCCCACTCCTTTTACCAAAAGGGGCGTGGCTTAACCTGATAAATATTGGGTTGCCCAGCCAGTGAGGGCAATTTATTGGGAGAGGGGGATATCTCAGAATAACACCACAGTCTTCTATTCTAACCCCGGACGAGCTTCTATGGCTTCCACGTCTCACTCATGTATCTCTCACACCGCATAAGAAAAGCAATTAAATATTGTTGTCTTCCAACGTGATAACCCGGCGGTCTTTCAATTTGTCTACTTGAGAAAAAAAATAAGCAAAGAAAAGAATCTCATTCTTTGAAAATCCATTAAATAAACTATCACTGCTGACCATAAATGCTTCTTTTAATATCTCTCTATCCAGGTATGTTTTTTTCTTCTTTGCGAGAAAGTGAGAAATTTTGAAAGAAGCAATAGTCGCTTATTTAGATGAAAATTAGTGAACATTGACTGCTGGTTAGATAGACTCGATTTTAGTTGCTTTATTCTTTTGCTTTCTTATTTCAGATTTAAGTGGGTAGCTATTATCAAAAGATTTGATAGGAAATGACGTTCAACATTATGTTTTTTTATACTTCAACAATACCACCGCACAAAAAGCAAACACATTTATCTTTGAACGTGACGAAACAATAAATAGGCTTCTTCCTAATCCGTGTTAAAATTGTACGTGTTTTGTCTTTTTACTTGAACAGCTCATTTTGGGATTAGAAGTAAATATATGTTGTATATATTGCTATGTAGGGTTGCCAGATACTCTCTGAAGGAGACGAAAACACTTTATAAATTCGCAATATATTGCGAAATTATTTAATAATGAATTCGATACTATTAGCGCAGATCGGAACGCCCCTTCTACGGCCTTCAGTTCAAGATCAAAGTGTAATATATGTTTTTCTCACGTCAAAGAAATATAGCATTTACTTCCCGTTTTCAATTTTAGACGTTATCATGATTGCATTTGGCACAATGTAGGGAAGGTAATCCAGACTGTCAATCAGATACATTTAATATGTTTGCCTTTTTTGGTTTTCATTTTTCATGTCTTTTTTGGCTTCACAGTCAGATTTTCATCCGGCAACCTTGCCATTGCCTAAAAAAGAGGGGTGGGGCAGGGTGGGGGTGCAGGGGAAACCAGGTGGGAAAAGCCGTACGCCCAAAGAGTTCAAATATGTAATTGTAACATTAAAAATTAAAAACATCAATGGTAGTGTTAAAAAAAATAATGGTAGTCAGTCTGTAGCAAAAGGGTCGGTGGGCGCCATGGCACCTGCGGGCACAGGGTTGGGGACCTCTGTTGTACAGTATGCACCTATTTCGGAGACTTGCTGTCTTTCATTCTTATTTATTCCGAAAATTTAACATCACTAAATTCATTACGAAATCTATTTGAAAAAGGGCGCTATATCGAATCATCGCTAAACGGGATCAATCGGGGTAGCTCTGAAGTTCATTTGGTACCCAAGCAATCGAAGGTGTCAACTTTCTGCATGATGACGCTCGTCTTCAGCTTGCAGAAATGACTTCAGTAAAAGTTGATCAGTTCTTGTCAGAATGCTGTTAGGCGGGGTCTTTTAATCATTGTATGTGCGTAATTGTCCAACTACAACACACCCAATGATTAAAATACCCCGTCAAACAATAAAAGTTGAATCACTTTGCAAAACTGACGTTACTAAAGTTCAACCAGCACACGTAGAAGAAACTGTTTATTGAACAAATAACAAATCATAATTACGAAGACGAATATCGATTGTTACTAAGCTTAGCTAAGGGAAGTGCATTTGGCTGAGTGGTTAACAGCACGGAGAATGAGATCGGCGAGTCGAGTCCACACTCCGGCTGAGTCAGATTGCATTCACTTTGCACTAATGCCCATGGGAAAGGCATGTATACATCTCGTTTCCCCTGTCAACACGCCATGGGTCAACATGACATGGTAAGTCCCCTCACTCACCCATGTCTTACGCTTACTTGGGGAGGGCCTATGTCCTACAATGGACAATAAAGGCCGATAAATCAGCTTAGCTGAATCCAGTGGTGAGAAATAGAATTTTGTGTTGCGTCTTTCACATTAACCTCGACTCGAACACCGATTTCTGACATTGATTGGCAATACACAGTATTAGTATCGAGGCAGGCCAATTTTATATTAATCTTAAACTACTCTGGCACAAGAACACAACAGTTTGGTTCCTAGTAAGGATCCAACTCACTACGCTATCGAATTCGTTTGGTAGACTAGCTTGCTTGATTGAAATGAGCGCATTTTTTTCAATTAGGTCATCGGAGTCTCATCAACATTACACTTTTGAATCAGAATTACAGCAATCGAGCAGTAAACAGCTTTCAACCTGTTTTCAATTTGGTTTGAAAGAAAGTGAATTTGGCTCTCACAGACCTTTATCTCCCCCCCTCTCTCTCGCGCCCCCTATCCCTTTATGGATGCTTTCAACCTGTTTTAATTTGGTTTGAAAGAAAGTGAATTTGGCTCTCATAGACCTTTAACCCCCCCCACTCTCTTTCTTTCCCTCTCTCTCCCTCTCTCTAACTCGCCTCTCCTATCCCTTTATGGATTCTTGCAACCTGTTTTCAATTTTGTTTGAAAGAAAGTGAATTTGGCACTCATAGACCTGTATATCTCTCTCTCACTCACTACCCTATCGAATTCGTTTGGTCGACTACCTTGCTTACCATTACGCCTAAGCAGAATCGCTAAAATATTCATAGTAGACTCCAGTTATTGCGGCGCCCTCAGGGATTTTAGATTGCCGTTATAATGAATTTGCCGTTATAACGGGTGACTTTTATACAAAGTGTATTAACAATGAGAAACAGTACAGACAAAAATGACTTTTTATTACTGTTTCACTTTAGGCGGCATTAGTTAAAGGTTTTACTGATTCTAGTTTTTAAATTAATGCCCCTGAATCTTCTTCGTGTCCTGTTGCAGCAAACTAATCTCCGACAATAGCCTCGCAAGAATATAAAACAAAACGTGCCGTTAGAACGGGTGTGTCATTATATAAAGCCCTTAGAACGAGTGCCGTTACAACGAGAGTTTACTATGCTTAACTTAGTACGACACAAAGACAAACGAAGAAGGAAAATAGTTGCATAACAATTATGTTTGGACTTGAAAATCTGCATTCAAAATGCTGGCTTTTACTTGGGCTCGAAACCAATCTGTAACACCGATGGAAGATACGCAATAGACGAGGTAAGACCATTTTTTATACTATTAGCATTGTTTGACACAATATTACACACAGACTCGGACTCACCACCCTATTGAATCGGTATACGAGACGAACTTGCTAACCATTGCGCTACGGTTGCCGTCCTGATATCTATCAAGGGCAGACTCAAAACCTGCGATCGTTTACACAATTCTTGATATTTGCTTTTGACATTATTGACAAAACTACAGAATTTCATTAAACTTCCAATATTTCAGAAAAAAATACCAGATTCCATGACAATTTCAGCAAAATTATAGAATTTGAAAGTTTGATTAAAGTGAAATTGGGTTTGTGATTGACGTGAGCGCATTTTTGCAATCATCAGAGTTACAGAATTTCATCAAAATTACACTTTTTAAACAAAATTACAGCAATCGAATTTGGCTTTCATAGACCTGACGACCTTCCTCCCCCCACACTCTCCTTCACCCCCCTCTTCCCTTTCGATTCGCAAGCAACAAGCAGCTTCTTTCTTTGCCCACTCTCTCATTTTCTCAGTCTCTCATTTTCTAACTCTCTCTCTCATTTTCTCACGCTCTCATTTACTCACTCTCATTTCTAACTCTCTCATTTTCTAACTCTCTCATTTTCTCATTAAAGTACCAAACACGTCAATTAGCTTTCAACCTTTTTCAATGTGAATTTGGCTCTCATAGACCTCTCTCTCTCTCTCTCTCCCTCTCTCTCTCTATCTCTTTCGCTCTCTCTCTCTCTCTCTCTCTATGGAGGCTTTCAACCATTTTCAATTTGGTCTGAAAAAGAAAATGTGGCTCTCATAGAATTAATCAAAAGAATCTTATAAAACAAGTAGCGTGTATGCAATTGGTTGTATAACATACTAAATAAAACTCACCTATTTGATTCAATAACATTTTCGGTATTTACTCCTTGATGACTGAATCTATTTATGAAACGTTTACTTTGTAAAAAGAAATTCGTGGAAATATGTTTTACGTAAGAACCCCCTATTTAATCCTATGACATGTCAATACATATCGAACCGAATGTAATGTTCTTATTGTGTTTATGCGTCTTCGTTGTTCTATCTGTAGTAGCTGTGTAAGATTAGAATGCGTTTTGATTCGTAATCGTGTTTAAGCGTGTTAAGAAAGGATAAACAAAAGAACACATGTTGATGAGAGCTATGCTTGAGCTGAACTGCGCCTTCCCTGTTCCTACTTCCGGTCCCGCTTCTGAGACCGGAAACGGAATGGGGGCTGCTGGGTGCTTGCTTAGGCATGTTTATTTATTTAACATAACATACATGTGTATAAACATTATACCGAACACTAACTCAGTTTCTATATAATGGATAAAAATAATCGTTATGTCAGATCTTTCTCCATTCGGGAATATGACCCAAACCCACTTTATGCAATCTAATGACAATAAAGCCCACGGTCAACCTGTGTACGTCCCTAAGCCTTTTAGCTGCTTCAAGTTTAAAACAAAATGAATGCAAGACTTTTACTTAAGAATAACATGCGTTAACCTTTTAAATTGCTGTGTAATTATACTGAAACAGAACACAGCTTTAGGTGTATCGCTAGCAAAGCAACGGGTATTTACTAGTATTGATACAATTTAATAGAAAATGGCCTCTACCTATTTGTTCAACCTTGGCAGCAATTCCCTTCCTATATAATTCTTCATTTAAGAGACTGATAAATTAAAGCCTTCTTCAACTGACTCCTCAGGAAAGAGTTTTTCGCCTGTAAGGAAGTTGCGATGCTTGAAAAACTAATTATCTGTAAGAAAGATATTGTATACAAGGTGTAATGAAGACTACATCTTGAACTCATTCAACTTTAGTGACACCATTCTTGCAAAGCGGAGGTGGGCGTTATCATGTAGAAGGTTGACACCTTTTCGATTTATCAATAGGAGCTTCGATTGCTTGGGTACCGAATGAACTGTAATAAAACCCCGCTCAGCGCTATCACGTTCAGCGCTACCCCGTTCAGCGCTGATTCGTTATAGCGATGTTACAGCCAAATCGCGTTGGATACACCTGTTCTCGTACGATCACCAACGTTAAGCAACGTCGAATCTGGTCAGTATCTAGAAGAGTGACTAACTGGGTATACCGGATGCTCTGAGCAGATGGGGACCATGTAAAGAGCATCCCGTGACGATCCCGTTAATCTTTCTAGAGGAGACCGATCCATAATAACGCCTCCGTTCCTCCGACTGGCTTGGCTGCGAGCGACAAGAAATGAACGAATGCTATATTTTTAGTATTTAATCTAATAATGCTAAACTTCGGAAATAAATAATGATAAAAGACAGCATCATGTACAGTCTCCGAAATAACTGTATACTTTCCACTTTGGTTGATGTGCAATGTATATGAGAATAAACGCATACACATAAGTGCAACCGGGGATAGTTGGTATATGGGGCAGGTTGAATCATTTGCTTTAATTTTTGTTTCCACCACTTGATGGCGCCACTATTAGCAGCAATTTGAGCAGAAAAATATCCGCCATTTTTCTACCAAGTTTGAGTCGCATGTGCTGTAAGCATGGACGGTTTGGTATGAAAAACTATTCTGCACCCTGGCAGTTAACTCTTTCACTTTGACAAACGAATGTTGTAATGTGAGGTTGATGATGTGGCAGTTTATGTTTATGAGAAGTGGCAATAAACAGTGCATATACTACATTTCATGCAGCTTCTGTCAGGAATCTTTCTTGGAATATAATATAAACATAAGCATGTGTTTGGGTTGGTTGGTACATTGTAAGTGGGGCTATTTAGTACACTGTAATTGTATGCAATTGAGGCAGAGGGAAAACAAAAAGCAAGCAAAATAACAAAACAGACTTCAAACAAGTCATTGGTGTTGTCATTCTTTTTGTATTGTTCTTTTTACCCATCTTCCACCTTATTACATTGCATCATTGAGGTCCACTCACATATGATTGCACTTAGTCCTAAAATCTTACTTTTTACTCAAATACATTCTTCTGTCGGGTTTAACATTGTATATTTATCAATTCTAACAATATATTAATCACATCTGCACCTACTAGCATGGGAGATCACTTGCCAAATCAGATTGTACTAACTATTTCTACAAGTGGGGTAGGTTTGTACACTTTTTCCGAATGTTTAAATGATGATATAATAAACTTGACACATGTTTCAGATTTAAACGACCCGTCCAAAGGAAGTCTTTTTTCCATAGTAACTTTTGGTCATATTTGCGTTTTAATTAATTTGATAGGGAGTGGAAAGTGTACCAACTGGGCCCGATCTCCCCAATGTAACACATGTCAGTTTGGTTCAGTCGAGAAGTAAGTTAAATGTATTCTTCTTAATAACATTGTTAGTGGTGGAAGTTATTAAAGCTTCAATATATATACTACATTTCAAGCAGCTTCTGTCAGATCTTTTTCTTGGAATAGAATGTAAAGAAAACCATGTGTTTGGGGCTGAGTAGAACATTGTAAGCTGGGATACTTGGTACGATGTAATTGTATGCAATTGAGACAGAGGAAAAACAAAAAGCCTGCAAAATAACAAAACAAACTTTTAAAAAGTCATTGGTGTCGTCATTCTTTTCTTATTGTTCTCTTTGCCATCTTCCACCTTATTACAATGCATCATTGAGGTCCACTCACATATGATTCCACTTATCCTACCAAGTGGTCATTATATTCCTAAAATCTTACGTTTTACTCAAATACATTCTTCTGTTTAAAATGTTATATTTCTCAATTATAGCAATATATTAATCACATCTGTATCTACTAGCATGAGAACTAACTTGCCCCATCAGATTGTACCACTGGTGGGATAGGTTGGTAAACCTGTTTTCAAATGTTTAAATGATAATATAGTAAACTTAACGAATGTTTCAGAATTAAGCAACCAATCCATAGTAACTTTTGGTCATATTTGCGTTTTAATGAATTACTTTCATAGCAAGTTACGTCCATTTAAGTCGAAAGTGTACCAAATAGCCCCGGTAATTTATCATGTAGTGATGTATATCGACACCTAGTGATATTCCACCAGTTCTGGAAAGTAGCTACCAGATGAGATATAAAGCACTAATCCATTCCATCTTGTTGAGGCTCACCGATGATATCATATATTTTAAAATCATTGCTAGCACAATCTCTATTAATGATAATATATAATTCCCGCTGCATGTTTTGGGAACGTATCTAAAACGCTAATCAAGGTATCACTGTATTTCTAGCTGGCCTATATATCCATGGGTATTAATGTGTTGGTCACTGTAAAAGTCAGTAATGCTATATCTGACCACTTCTGTTCATCAAAATGTTCACCAGGGGTAATAGCGAGGTTTTATTCGGCCCTTCAACGGCATCCAACCAACTAGCAGATATTACACATAATAAAATGCTAACATAGTACCCGTCAAAAATAGTTTATTCACTTCAGCCTAGGTTCTGAATATCTGTGCGCTCCGCCTAAGATCAGAGTGTAGTATCTGGGCATTTATTGAAAAGTGTTACACACAAATATATATATTGGTTTTTTTAAAATTCAAAATTCAAATACAATTCCTTCAAAAAACATTACCAACTCCACTATCCTAGCACAACTTACATAATAATTCATACCCAGGAACACACAGAGCATTAAAACACACCTACTTAAAAAACAAACTGTCATCTGAAAAACAAACATTTTCAAATTCTTCAAACAAGACGCTGTAAGAGGAAGGAAAATCAAAGGGAAACAACACAAATCAACTTTAAAAAATAAATAACCCTCCCCCACTTACAAAACAGACGTGACAGAGGTTAGCACAAAGGCGTCATGGATGGGGATGGGAAAGGCCTCTTTCCAGCAGTGGACTTATGACGGCTGATGATAATGATGATGATATGATACGTAAACATAATCAATACAAGCCACCTTACGTCTGGTTGTTTTTTTTTAAATGGGAAATGTTTCTAATTAATTCATTAAATTTGCTGCAAGTTCTTTGACTGAGGTTTTTTGATAATTCCCTACTACAGACCTCAAATGTTCATCATTGATTGACTGTTTTAATCAACTGGAAATATCCATTTGCACATTTTTGAGAGGAAACTCATACGGCATTGACTTCACATCTAAAATGTATTCTCCTTGAAACTTCGGCTTCATTATAGCCGAGCCTCAGTTCATAAAAGCGTAAAACACGAAAATCGTGATTTGAAACGCTTTTCATACCTGCTTGAAATACAGTAACATGGATTGCATGAAATAAAATGTTTACTGAATAATCAAAAAATAATAATAATAAACAAATGGTACCAGCACAAACCAGAGACTGTTCTGGCAAGTAGAAGCCACAAATTACTCTGGGGCTTCGACACACAAACCGACCACCCCTTCCAACCAAGACCGGATTCAATTTGGTGTGACAGAAAGTGAATTTGCGTCTCATAGACACCCCCCATCTCTCTCTCTCTCTCTCTCTCTCTCTCTCTCTCTCTCTCTCTCTTGCCCCCTTCTCACTATGGCTGCTTCCAACCTTTTTCAATTTGGTCTGAAAAAGAAGATTTAGCTCTCAGGCAAAAAGAATCTTCTAAAACAAGTAACGTGTATTTAAAATACTAAATAAAACTTACCTATTTTATTCAATAGAATTTTCGGTATTTACTCCTTGATTACTGAATCTTTTTATGAAAAGGTTACTTTTTAAAAAGAACTTCAAACTTATCGGAGAAGCTAGAGACAAGAGGAAGAATAGAGAGTATACAGACCACATCACTACTGGGATCTGCACTTAGGAAAGTACTGGAGGTATGAGTACCTAGTCGTCAGCAATGGCATAACAGCTAAAACGAAGAAGGCATATGTAACAAAACTTCGGAAGGTTGGTACGGTACAAACCACGGCGCTGCTAGACTGAGGGAAAGTGAGAGGAAGGCTGGAGCTTTCAGTTTCCAGCGGTGACCACCATCTGGTGTGAATAATAATAATAATAATAATAATAATA
>VCCN01000640.1:1432829-1444601 GCA_006491835.1 Architeuthis dux
ATCGTAATTGTGAATAAAGAAACGAGCTCCGTGCGGGGATCGTCCACCTTAGAAGCAACCTTAAAAATATATATATATAATCAAATATATATATTGTGTGTAACGCCTTTTAATATTCATACAAAACAAACAACAACACGGAAATGGTAACAATAGGCAATTTGCATATCTCATATGTATTGGACTCTTCCAAAATTGTTTGTATCTTTACTTAATTTCACTATTTCACTAAGTATTGAACAATGTTTTTTATATTGTATATGTACAATGTACGTATGCACCATTGTCCTCCGCTTATACCCTCCTCGAGGTTGTCGCGGTCTTAGGTATACACGGGCAATTGTTAGTAAGGCCCACTCCCGGCTTGCCAGGCCTGTCGAAGATTCGTTCTGCTCCGGCACCTGGGATTCCCCAATGGTCACCCATCTAGATACTGACCAGGCTCCGCGTAGCTTAATTTCGATGATCTTACAAGGACCGGTATATCCAACGTGATTTGGCCGTAACCCCATAGCCTCAGAAAGAGATTTGTGCTGTGTGCTTATCGGAGAGGCATTGAGCACCATTTTAAAAGTCTTTGGTATGACTCGGCGGTGGATTCTACCACCGCCTACCGAACAGGGGACTAACACACTACCACTTGGCCTCGGTGATCGGTTCAATAAACACAATGCAGTAGCAAAATCACTTGAATATTGACGTCATTTCCAAACTAGTTTATTAATAAACTCAAGCCTTTACTTGTGTCTGTCCAATGTTTCTATTATGTTAGCATGGATATTTTCTCATAACATTATTTCATTATCCCTATTGACTTTGTCATCATTACTGTTACTTTAATTTGACAGAATGAAAGCTAAAGTCACTTTAACGGTTCGAAAAGCCATTAATGCCCAACCATTTTGTCTCAATAGTCTTTCCTAATTACTTCGCCTTGTTAGACACCGTCAACTAAAAATGTCACCAAAAACTGTCAACATAGGTTTCTTTAGTTTTCAAGTTGGTTTGACTGTCCGTCTGACTGTATCACGCGTACAGGCCGCACCAATGGAGCTAGAGGGCTGAAAATTTAGACATTTACTCCTCATAATGTCTAGAAATCTTTTTTTGTGTTTTGAAAATCTCCCCCAAATAGGTTCTTAGTGGGGGTTCAATTTGCAATGTAAGTTTATGCTAAATTGACCACTAGTTTGTATCCAGCAGAATTCACGTTTGTTCACGTTTGTTTTAGTGATCACTGTCCAACAAAATGCGAGAGAAGTAACTTATTCATTGATCACACTTTTTTCCAATTTGTTAATTGATCACCGACAACATGCTGCCAAAATACGTTGGTCACGTGATGGTTTCTATTGAGTGACTATCCAGACCTGTTAGAAACCGCCAACCAAAACTGTTAAAATAGGTTTCTTCAGTTTTTGAGTTGGTCCGGTTGGCTGGCTGGTTTTATATGTATGTATGTATGTATGTATGTATGTATGTATGTATCACACCAATAGAGCTAGAGGGCTAGACATTTCTACATTTACTCTTTATTGTATCTAGTAAAAAACATTTTTCTTTTAAAAATCCCTCACCACCTCCTTAATAGTTTTTTAGTGGGAGGTTCAATTTACAATGTAGGTTTATGCTAAATTGATCCCTAATTTTTTTTTTAATTCAGACTGTTTTAGTGATCACTGCACAACAACAGGCGAGAGAAGTAACTATTCATTGATCACCCAATTGTTTTAATCACCCTCAACACAGCATGCTGCCAAACGATCAATAAACTATGAAAATGAAAAATATTTTCAATTTCAGTGTTCTAGTCGTAAAGATTTCAAAAAACTTCAAAATTTAACATTTTTATGAACGTAGTGCATTGGTGTATGTCTTCTGATGTACACGTTACGTCTGTTTAGACCATTTTTAACATCCTGACTGCTAGAACGTGGGCATTTTTCTCATATGACGGTTTCTATTTAATGACAAACCAGGCCTGTTTCTCTTTTCTTTTTAATTCCTTTGAACTGATCTCAATTAATCAAAAGTGTCCGTTAACAGATTTGCAAGATTTTTTTCTCCAAAAGCAGAAACTGCACTATTTTGTCCTTTCTTTTCTAAGTAGATTTTTTGGCTGCTGATTATAATAATTATAACACTGAAGGTTGTTAGATGAGTAAACATCGTTATTTTTTTTTGTTTTTAGTTATTGATTTAATTTGCATTTCCTTAGCGCCTTGCCGTGTAAAATGTTAAGCAAGCTAAACCATCACTAGTGAATCGAGTTCTATCCTCACTGAGAGATACTCCATCTCGTGAGATATCTCCATCAGATGCTCCAGGAACAAAGGAATTCCTCTCGGGATATTTCGTCAGCCATTCCAGGAACTGAGAAATTTCTCGTGAGATATTCCGTCAGCCACTCCAGGAACTGAGAAATATCTCGTGAGTTACATCGTCAGCCACTCCAGGAACTGTGAAGTTTCTCGCGAGATATCTCGTCAGCCACTCCAGGAACTGAGAAATTTCTCGTGAGATATTTCGTCAGCCACTCCAGGAACTGAGAAATCTCTCGCGAGATATTTCGTCAGCCACTCCAGGAACTGAGAAGTTTCTCGTGAGATACTTCGTCAGCCACTCCAGGAACTGAGACATTTCTCGTGAGATATTTCGTCAGTTACACCAGGAACAAAGGAATTCCTCTCGAGATATCTTGTCAGCCACTCCAGGAACAAAGACATTTCTCGTGGGATATTTCGTCAGCCACTCCAGGATATCTCGCCAGCCGATCCAATGTGGTTAGCTCGTTTTCATCGAATTTGAATCTATGCGTGCGTATCTTGACATTGTTCAAATCCAGCACATTTTAAGTTTGTGTTATTTTGTTTATCTCTGCCAAGTTGGAAGAGGAATATGTATCCACTCGTGGCTCTCTGTCCGTCGTTCTGTCCATACGATATCTCTAAAAGTTCTCAATTAAATTCTGTGGAAGGGTGACTCATGGGTTACGAAAGATGTGATTAAATATTGGAGTTGATCCAGGAATTTGTTATCGATTGAGAGATATCTTTTTTATTATTGTGTAGGAAAGGAAGTTAACAACCGACGATTGATAAACATGCTAAATTTAAACTTCAGGGGAAGTATCTCAATATTCGTACATTTAAAGTTCCCTCCTTGTTTTCTGATATTTTATTTTCATTTAGTTTTTAGTTAGTGTATGGCATTGGCAGAGGCATGCGCCTCCTGAAGGCTTTCTAGTTCTTTCTATCTGGGAATCTGGGAATCTGCATTACTTCTAGAAAACAAATCGGCAATCATTACCTTTCCTATTTACATATGGACGCCGCTTCAGCTGCCGACGGCTCGACCGATTCAGCTATTCAACGGCCGATTTCGGAATCAGCTGAGTCGTCGGCTGCTGCTGATTGCTGCGAATTTAAAAAGCTAAAACCCTAACCCTTAACTACCCTGAACCCTAAAATAGCAACCCCAACCCAAACCCCAACACTTACCCGAACCCCAACGCTAAAAACACTACCCCTAACTTATCCTTTGTTCATTTGTATTTATCAAGCATTTGCTTGAATAAAAACAAAACTGGAAAGAAAACCCACTAGTCTCTTGAACCACATGAAATTGCCCGATATCAGTAGACAACTTAAAAAACGAGAAAAAAAACAAGAACTCAAAATACCGTTCTGAGGAATATTCTGGTCTTTTTCTTTGACATTAAATTCGCCATCAGTAGCAGCGGAGGACTTCGGTCGATTCCGCTATCAGCAGCAGCTGAAGCGGCGGCCATATGGAGACAGGAATGGCAATGATAGCAAAACAATCTATTGACAACTCTGTTTAAGTGTTTACTTGAGAGTTGAACATATACATTTAAATAGGAAGATTGATCAAAAATGACTCCGTTCGCTTTGTTAAGTAATACGAATAATAATCATCACCATGGTAACTTTGAAAACAAAGACTAAATACGTCACCTTCTTTAGGATTACATTGATTCGTTGATAAGACAGCAATATTAGCGTTATTCATTATTTATTGGACGAATCATTGTCAGCCGTTATTATTGATTTGACTGGTATTTTCATCTTAATTTCCAGTTGCTTTTTATGGTAGCTTTACCCAGGCCCTCAATGTACGGTGGTGAGTAAACAGCCAGAATCAGAAATAAAAGATAAGCTCACGATGAGACTCGAACTCACTTCTCTTTTGTCTCGGGGAGGTCTGGTTAACCGTAACAGCTACTCTTACCGACTGAGCTATGATACAAGATTGGCAGCAGATCAAAGGTAACCTTTAAACATACTCTCTATTTCCCCCCTTGATCTATCTCAAGAGCTTATTACTTATTTCCGATCCGTGCTGTTTACTCACGCTCTTAGATTGACGGCCTGAGTAAAGCTCCAATAGAAGCATCTATAAAGTTAAGATGAAAGAAAACTCTAGTAAAGCATTAATAATTATGGCTGTATAGAGACGTTTGCTGAAAGTTAGGTAGAGAAGTATTCGGTTTGACTACATTGAAAGATTGGAGTATAAAATATTCACCCTTCGAGAAAAAAGTCTAAATATTGATATCACGTCAAATAACGAAAGAAAAAGAAGGGTTTCTGCAAGATACTGAACTACACATGATTTTCCAGTCTCGTTAAGAGATTAGATTTCAAACCTGCTTGACAGACTGCTATTGAATGTATGTTTCTTCTATGTGAAGGTTTTTCTTAAAAGTTCAGGTAAGTTTGATTGCAGGTAGGGGGTTCACTTTAAAAACAAACAAACAACAGTTATGAACTGGATGATCATTTGCGTTGCATGCCATAACATGATTAAGAACTCTTATCAGAGAGATTATTTTTAAAAAAAATATTTTACAACAGATCTAAAAAAGAAATTTTACAAGCCAACAGATCTAAAAAAATATTTTTTATATGCCAACAGATCTAAAAAAAAGAAATATTACAATTAATATTACATATTTCTTTTAGATCTGTTGGCTTGTAAAATATATTTTTTTTAGATCTGTTGGCTTGTAAAATATTATTTTAACAGATCTAAAAAAATATATTTTACAAGCCAACAGATCTAAAAAAAATATATTTTACAAGCCAACAGATCTAAAAAAATATATTTTACAAGCCAACAGATCTAAAAATATATTTTACAAACCGACAGATCTAAAAAAATATATTTTACAAACCGACAGATCTAAAAAAAAAAAAAGATGTTACATTCCAACAGATCTAAAAATATATATTTTACAAGCCGCCAGATCTAAAGAAATATATTTTAGAAGACAACAGTTCTAAAAAAAAAGATTTTACAAGCCGACAGATCTAAAAAATATATTTTACAAACCAACCGATCTAAAAAAATATATTTTACAAGCCAACAGATCAGTAAGAAGTGGGTTCCCTACTAATTCTGAACAGGGAAAACTGTCGGGTTTTCTTTTGGTTTACATTTTGTTCTGTATCACGTATTTTTCTATTTGTAAACGTATTATCGAAATTTGTACATATCCTTGGGAGATGCCTCAGGTGTATATCGAGTAAATGTGATTTATGTTGAATAACAAGGGATAGATGCATCCCTTTGGTGTAAGGAATTAATGTAACGGGTCAGAAAAGAGACAAGCCAAGATTAGGGTGAATAATGCAAGACCAGGTTTTGTAATCGATGGAAAGCCGTGTACCATTGTATAGTTAATAATACGACCATAAATATTAGCATAAAAGAGGAAGCATTTCAAAATCCGACAGCACCTCTCAGAGGAAATTGAGTGTGCAATTCTTTTGGGATTTTATGATTACAAAAAGAGAGATTTTTGAGCACAATCGACCACACGCCAAACGTTAACAAAGGGGTAAGCAAATTGAATATCGACATAATCCTGCAATTACAAATGAGCAAATCCGTACAAATGTTGGAAGATCAGCGTAACGAATAAGATGAAAGGGATTTGGTAAATTCAGTGATGTTTAAAATCCGTTTTCTGTCTTCAAATGAATTGTCTAGAATGTTCAAAATTCAGGAACACTGAAAATGGCATTTAAAAAGAGAAAAAATGCCAAAGTTTTCAATGAGCTTGACAAAACATTTCTTTTACACAGAAATTGGTGAGGGGAAACCGGCCTTTATCCACCTCCATAATGGTGGTATTGATCGCCCGGATATGGCTTGATTAACAGATGTTTGGCGGTGTGGCGTGGCCGAGCGGTTAACGGAAAGCAGAATAGACTTGGCGAGCAGAGTTCAAACTCCGGCTGGGGCAGTTTTTGTTCACTTCGCACTAATGCCCTTGGGAAAGGCATGGATCCATCTCTCTTCCAAGCTATGGCTAAAAAAGTAGGTGAAGTGAGCGACGCCATACTCGAGTTCCTGTCGTCTCTCAGCCAATGTTCACATTTCGCAAACCTCAAAGAAGTTCAGTGTCTAGCCTCGATACAGAGTTGGGAGGAGACACTTGTGATATGGATGGCAGAAGCCGTAGCCAGCACAGGGACACTATTTATAGTCTCTTTTGTTTTTTTTACAAAAGGGATTTGAACGTCAAGAATGAAAGCCGTGAATAACATTACTAACAGAATAAGTAATCAACACCACTACCACCACTACAGCGGAAAATACAACGATACACATTTTTATTTTCAAAATAGGCACAAAAGAGTGGATAAACAATCACGAAATCTTCTCGAAAAAGTAAAGCAAGCGATAAAAGTATGACAGCGATAAAAGTGTGAGGAACGCAACAAGAAAATCTAATTTAGAAAAGAAAACATTCCATGGAGAATTTAAAAGAGAGAAAATGTCATTGATATAGTTACGCAGGGGACACCTAGACAGAGAAACAAAGTCTCGTATCATAGCAGCCTAGAACATATTCATCGGGGTCAATTATGTCAAACCGAAAATAGACAAGACACAAAACAAAGATTTTAGCCTAAAAAGGATATAAAAACAGACACAAAAGAGTAGGAACAGTAATATGCTGGGAATTGTTCAAACGGCATTGGTTGAATCATGTAAACAATTGATGTAAGCACAAAACAAAAGCTGTCCTAGAAGATCATCATCATCAGCAGCAGCCGTTATAAGTCCACTGCTGGACAAAAGCCTTTCCCATCTCGTTCCATGACGCCCTATCTTGTGCAAACTCCACGTCTCACCGGCAGACTTTTCTATCTCGTCCCTCCATCTTGTGTCTGGTCTTTTCCTACTGCGTTTACTGTCCCATGGACACCCGTCAGTTAGTCTTTTACCCTATCTATTGTCATTTCTTCTTGCTAGGTGACCAGCCCATCTCCACTTTTGCTGCTTAATGATTTGTATAATATCTTTCACTCTGGTTTTCTCTCTGATCCATGTTGATCGTATTCTATCTCTTAGAGTTATCCCTAGCATTGCTCTTTCCATGGATCGCTGTGCTATTCTAAGTTGGCTTTCAGCTCGTTTTGTTAATTTCCATGTTTCGCATCCGTAAGTCATGGCTGGTATCATGCAGCCGTTGTATACTTTACGCTTTAAGCACATTGTCAAGGTGCCCTTCAGTATATCTCTGTTTCATACCAAATGCGTTCCAACCTAGCTTTATTTCTCAGTCATGGTCTTTCTCTAGCTTTATTACCTGTCCTAGGTAGATGTATTCATCAACCTCTTCTATCTTTATGACCTTATAAAAGGAGGAAAATACTATGGGGGCCATTTCTCACCAATCAGTACAGTAATTTTAAAATCCGTGATAACCTCGGTTACTAAATACCAAAGCACCAATGAAAATACCAAGAGGACTTTTAAAACAATCATACTTGACCAAATACAAATCAGAAAAATTGATCGAAACTTTTGCAATCTTTCAATTCTTTCAATATGTCTAAGAGCAAAACTATCAATCATAGACTTCGATAGAAAAGCTATAAAACACGTCGATTGACACTATCAGGAGACTGAAACATTCTTTGATAAATAAACATTGTCCTTGCGCTGGCTACGGCAAGCCGTCTCTGCCCGAGCATCACATATCACAAGTTTACTACGCCCTCCTCTGCCTCGGCTAGACCTCGTAGTCCTTCGAGGTTGTGCGATATGTGACAATTGACTCAAAGGCGGCAAACACCCGAAGCGGCGTCACTCACTTCATCCATAGCTTGGGGGGATTATTCATGCCTTTTCAAAAGGCATTAGTGTGATGTGACGCGCATTGTCCCAGTCGGCACCTCTAAACATTCTTTATGTCGTCTGAAAATCCTTTGTTGTAGTTGACTAAACACAAACATTTGTCTTTCGTCAAAGAGTAAGAGCCATTAGAAATGTAAGCAAAGGTTTACTTAAGTTAAAGGGAGTACACACGGGAAAAGACAAGGAATCGTTGGCTACATTAAAGTAAATGCACTTACGAAAGTGTCTTGTGTTTGTAAGAGTCTACTTTATTCGTCTCAATTCTAACGGATTGGATGAAATATGCATCGTGTGTATATATCGTCTGATACCTTTCAAATTGAAATCTATGGCGACGGCTTATGTTTTCCAGACGTTAGAACAACTAAACAACCATCTCCACAGTGACATACATGTACAATTGTATGGGAATAGAATGTGTTGTTTCTGGCAGAAATGCGTGAACAACACACACAGAACTTTTCTTAGAATGTAATCAGATTTTTCAAAGTAAAATTTCTAAATGTCTTTTGAAAGGTAATTGGTTTTGCTTGTAACTAAATGAAATATTTATATATATTGGCTGCAATCTACAGCCACACCTGCGCAACAGATCACAAAAACGTAATCACACCACCGCTACTAAAGAAACCACTACACACACGAATACACGTTTTTACGCTGACACCCTCACCCCCAGATTCAAATCCAACGTGAGAACTAACATCACTCATACCACGTCAGAACCTACCACTAATAACACAACTGAAAAACACCCTATGAATTATAACAGACACTCCCCAACTCGGACCCAATCAACTCACCCCAGGAGGAACACTGATCACAATAACAATTTTAGAAAACTTAAAAACAGCTTCAACAGACTATTAGAATTAAATATGTGATTAAATAAAGTGATTAACCTTAGTAAATATAAATTCACTAAAGTCACATTTAAATTCCTAAATAAAGGTCTAGACTTACCTCGCCCCGCCCCCTCGTTTTAACAAAAACAACCTAGAAAATGAGCTTAAATCCTTCTTTAGAAGAATTAAACTTAGAACCCACTTTGGGATAACCGACTATAAACCCAATATTTTAGAATCCCTTAAGGAAAACAACAGCCCATTTCCCCCTAAAAAAAACATAGACATAACCATCCAAACGTTTGAACTAGCAATTAGAGAAGACACCAGGCACTACTATAGCAGGCTTATTAAACTAGACCGACGTTATGACAACCTCACCACTAGAGAACGCAAATCCCTAAACAAACTAGCAGATACTAATGACCTTATCATAAACCGAGCCGATAAAGGTAGATCGACTGTTATTTGAGGTATTGAACAATACCCACCTTAATAACACTAACTTCTACAAAGAACTCCCTCAGGACCGCTTTAAGGACTACCAAAATATTATCATTAACTCCCGAGAAGATATGCACCTTAATAGTTTAATCGACAAAAAAACTAGCACTAAACCCGCACGATTCTACCTACTCCCTAAAATACACAAATAACCCAGTTAGATCAGTAATTCTTCTACTAACTGGCACACTACTAAAATATCTATATATGTCGACCATTACATACAACCCCTATCCACACACAAGTTAAATCATACATACGGGATACCACACACCTCCTTAACAAAGGTAAACACATTAACACAATACTAGAAAATGCTATTCCAGTCACCATGGATGTTAAATCCCTATACTATAATATCCAACATGACGAAGGAATCTTAGCCCTTAAATTAAGCCTAGACAATTGACCCATGAAAGAACCGAAAACGGAGATCATTACCACTCTCATAAACCATATACTTACTCTAAATAGCTTCAACTGGGAACATTTGAAGACACCCACATCTACCCTGCGATTAAGAACGACTGCCTCTTCTACGCTAGATACATAGACGACATTCTCTTTATATTCACAGGCGGGGAAGCTAAACTAAATAACTTCCTTATACACCTTAATTCTACACATGACTCTATTACATTCGACTAAATTAAATCATCTGAATCCATCGCCTTCTTGGACACCCTCATATACATAGATAGTAATTAGAATTTGTACTAAACCCACCGATACTAATAATTACTTACACTCCAAATCGGCTCACCCTAAACAACTTAAGGATAACTTACCATATTCACAAGCACTTAGAATTAGAAGGAACTGCTCCGAAGATAATGAACTTAGGAAACATAACAATCACCCCACACTACACTTCACCGCGCGAGGTTATCCCCACACCCTTATAGAAAAACAAATCAGAAGAGCTACCGCTATCCCTAGAGATGGCACCCTAATATTATCTATAAATCTCACCGCATACCCGTTATAACTACATTCCATGACACACTCCACCCACTATCACACATTATAAAAAGCAGATGGGACATCCTTACATAATTCTAACTGCAAAAACAACAATGTAAATTACCTCCTTGAATGCATACAATACTCACTACAATATATAGGGAAGCCTGAATATCAGACTCAACAGTTACAGACAGAATTAAATCTACCAACCCCGTCTATTTACTCCGAGTAGAACAACATTTTCGACTACCCAACCATAACTTTAGCAATGATGCTAAATTCACCATTATCGAAAGGATAGAAAAGACTACACCTCATAAAACTACAAATATCCTAGAAAATCACGGAAACTTGTGGATCAAACTCCTACAAACTCTCTCCCCTAAGGGACTAAATATTAAATTAAATAAACTAAATATCTCCTAATCACTACCTTTATGATAATCACCGTCATAACCCTCTATAATACTATACTCTCTATTAAACACACACACACATAAATTAACCTATTACCCCAACCCATAACCTTACCCACACACACTCATAACCCCCCCCCGTTACAACACCTTACGTGACTATCCGTAATACATTATAACACTCTCATATTAACAACCTTAATAAATCCCTACCCAACCCTTATAAATCCCCACCTACCCACACAAAACTGAATACGAATTAAAATTAGTACGATATAAATATTGACCTAACAACAAATAAAGGATTATTACTAAGTCAACTCAACTCACTTCCCATATGGACGTATATCTACACCCTAGCCTGTAGTATCCATATTCTTAAAACAATATTAGTATTATTTATATCTGGTACAATTCCGTAGCATTAAAACTCTTCATAATAATACATGGTACTGTAATGTTTCCAGGTTGTTACCTAGCAATCTTCTACAGTTTTAATCCCTCTACTTTCCCTTAAATATTCTTATAAAATATTTTTTTCTTTAAGTATTCTGATATACTTCCCCCAATATACTCTCCCCCCACCCTATCTCACATACCAGACTGTGAAACCTACTAGGTATTCGATATTCTGACCTGGGATTGACGTCTTACCAAGAATTCACCTATTACAACCAGATCTAAGAATTCTTCATAACCTTCAGCAGACACAACATGGGACAGTTACAGAGAACATGTCTTGCTATGCTTGGAAACATTTCACCAACACTATATCGATGTTAAAAGACTTCGGTTTATATCCATCGATGATGAAGACTCTCCGTAACATGTACGGAAAAAACATATAACTAATAAAATTCCATATA
>VCCN01000640.1:1494221-1511777 GCA_006491835.1 Architeuthis dux
TATGTTCGGATCCAATGTATATAAATATTGTCCGAACGATCAAGCGTTCAGCCATTTTCGAGATCTTGAAAACTTTATTGTTTGCACAGTTCAAATAGTGTCCAAATTAATTCCATTGTGTGCCATTGGTTGGTTGAGGTGGGGTCATAGGACGAGTGGTGGGCGAATGCATTATTTGTTAGAAGGGTGTTTCAGTTATTTAGTTATTAAATACATTTAAAACTCACTGTCCAGATAGATTTTGTTGAGGGTTGGCTTAAAATGTAGGATTAAGGCTTAAGTGGTTTTCGAACCAGTGATAGGAGTCACGCCAACCCCTATCCGTAAAGATAGTAGCGAAAAGAAAGAGAAGCCTTCGGGTCTCCTCCGACAGCGGCCGACCAGTCATAAGTATGTTATTATAAAATAAACTTATTGTCATGTATCGGATACCTTTTCCATTCACTGTACATTCTTTTCTAGTCTTATTATAATCTCTAATAACAGCCGACGGTGATGCTTTCATGTTGCGGCCAGATTCAACCTTCAGTAATGGCAGAAAAACGCCAGGTTTTATGAAGATAACCAAAAGAATGCTGCTTTAAAGGCAGATCTGACCGTACATCAATGTCTGCTCTTTGTTGCATGTCACGAATTCAAAAAGGCCATTAGCCATCAGCCAACCAATTAAGGGAAATAAAAGGCTTGTCATATGTAGGTTGGCAATTGTGAAAGCAAAGAGGTTTCCCCTGACAGGCCAACACAAAGTAACAGCAACCGTGTCAGAAGAAGAGGAGAATATAAATGCCAAAAATAGAATTGGGAATATGGTTGACGACATTGAAAGGACCAGTTTAAGACAGGAATACCTTGAATAGTGCGGTTTTGATTGGTGCGGGCTTTGATGTAGTACGGTTGAGGTATTGCTGTACACATTAATGTAACTATGTATAAGCAGGAAAAATACATTAAATTATAATAAGACATTGAATAGTTCGGTTTTGATTAGTGCAGGTGTTGATGTAGTACGCTTATGGTATTGTGGTACAAATTAATGTAACTAAGTATAAGCTAAAAAGAGAAACATTAAAACATAAGACCTTGAACAGGGTGGCTTTGAACGGTGCGTAAAGAAATTGGAACGAATTAACCGCACTAATCAAGGTATACCTGCATATACAAGCTCATTATCTCATGTCTCTGCTCTTTTCTCACCCTTTTCCTGTATCCTATTATTCTCTCCCCTATCCCTTCCAATCTTCGTTGCCCGTCCATGTTTGTATCTAAATATTATACAAACTTGGATTAGTTTCATATGCGAAAATCTCCCTACCCCCTCAGTAAACTACCTAACTCCCGTTTCTCCCACTCCCTTCCTACCCTCTTATTAAGCTACCTAGCTTTCCTTTTTGCCCTTTCTCTTCCTACCCTCTTATTAAACTATCTAACTTCTAATTGTATGTCCTCTCTCTGCTTACCCTCTTATTAAATGACCCAACTTTTGTTTGTTTCCTCTTTTTTAATACCCTCTAATCAAACTAACTTTTCAATTCCTACCCTCTTATTGATCTACATACCTTTCTATTCTGTCCTCTCCCTTCCTACCCTCTTATTAAATTTCCAAACGTTTCCCTTATGCTATAACTGAAGCATAACACTCGACAGCAGGCAGGTGTAACCAGAATAATATTATAGAATTTGTTATTTAGGAGGGCCTTTGTAAGGCTAAATCTGTTTATATAATACGCATCGTGATTGGCGATATTTTCTGTCTGTAATATTTTCCAAGGGAGGTATCTATTAAATATTACTTATAGAGTAGTATCCCTTATTTCTTCCTTCCTTTCTTTCTTTTTTGCAAACGCTTTTCGAATAACTCTCTTAATCTTTGTCGTCCCCCAGCATTTCAGTTGATGTTTTTCTTCGGCCTTCCGGGTATGTTGCATCTGGAGGTCCCTAGGAGAGCCCTAGTACTTTTTCTTCTTTGTTCCATCTGAACCACTAGAACACCACATCCTAGCTGAATCCTAGTATCATAGTGGATCCCCAGTGACTCTCCTAGAATACTAGTACCACGAGGCCTTTGCACCCAGTTTAGAGCCCTCGTATTACTGATATTTACGCGAGATGGAAACGAGATATGGCCGATTCTTTGTAAAGAATAAATTAATCTCTTCCAATCTCGTGTGTTCTCGTGTTAATCTCTCTACAATTGATGAAATCTCTGGCTGCGTGTATGCACCGCGATTACACGACAAATGGACATTGTCCGAAGTTGACATTCGCCAGATGCTTTAGTCAGCACACAAGGCAATGCAGTGTCGCGTTTGAAGTTTTATGGATCAGCGGTTCTCGAGAAATCTAATAGAAATAAATAACACATTACAGATTATGAATCTTTCTTCCTAGTTTCTGTTAATTAGCTCCCTTGATTTCCGCTGTTTAGAATTATCTAAATTCAGATATGAAATATGGTAACACTGAAGAGAAGTCGCCGAAATACTTCGAATCCGAATAATTTTACACGACAATTATGACAGGCTGCTCCAGACACCATAAAGTCCTGCCCCTTCCAAACATGCACCCTTGGAACGGACACTTCCCTAGTAACAATAATACGATATGTTATCCCTCGGTGAGGGGTGTGTGGGATGGCTGAGTGGGGAATGGACTTGGAGATCCGAGTTCAAACTCCGATTGAGGCAGTTTCTGTTCACTTCGCACTAACGCCCTTGGGAAAGGCATGAATCCATCTTTCTTTTAGTTATGGGTGAAGTGACGCCACTTCGGGTGCGTGTCGCCTTTAAGTGTATGTCACATATTGCCGAGACAGAGAAACTTGTGATATGCAGAGGCCTGGCAGAGACGGCTGGAGCCGTGGTCAGCGTTAGAGCACTACCTACCTACCTAACTAACAAACTAACTAACTATCCCTTAGTGATGTGAATAGGTTTGACTGTAGTGATCTAGCACAGAAGACGGAAAAGAAAAAAAAGTATTAAATCATTTTTTTTAAAAACCCTCAGAATTCAGCATACTCCTACGGAGGACGAAGAATGTATCGGCTGAACCACATTGTATTACATTCAGCAAAGACAATAGTACAATACATATATGGGAGTATGAACATGCTTACTTTCAGAACTTTAAAAGCAACGGGAATAGATACATCGTTCTGATTCCAAGGATTGTTCTTTCTATTTCTGGCTATTTCTGGCCAAAGTCAGAGTTGGCTTTCGTTTCCTATGTAACAAGAACAAGGGCAATCTTCACCAAAGAATATGGGAGTATACCGATATGTAAAATCCCCAATCCCCTACCTTGAACTCGTGATCTAATGATCACTAGCCTGGTGTGTTACCACCTGCGCTAAACTGACAACTCTTACATACCTCTAAAATCTGTAGTAGAATAACACAATGAAGTAGAAGTAGGAGCGGAGTTTGTCTTTCTTTGTTTCTTTCTTTTTCATCCAGTGGTGGTTGTCTATTTATTTCCTTTGTCTCATTCGCTTTCTTTTCTTATCCTTTGTCTTAGCATTTTCCCATTAGGTGACTAGCGAAAACTACCGCCCACTTTTCAAGCCAGCACCCCCCCCCCCCCGAGGTGTGGGGTACCTCAGGAACCGGTCCAAAACCAAAATGTTTTGACGCTGTTCGTTTATTGGTTAAGCGGACCAAACCACCCTGTAAGAGATTTTGTGATTGGCTAACCGATCCTACCTCTAATATTTCTTTATCTCCAAGTTGGGTTCCGCTCCGACTACCGGTGTTCTGTATATACCAATACCGTAAAAAACGTATTTTCTTCTTGCTAATAGCTTTCTTTCCTTCTTTCCCTATCTGATAATAAACCATGTTCATATCAGAATGTAAAACTTGTTGTTCAGCCTACCTGTTATTTAACACTGTTTGCGATATGTGAATTAGACTTAGAGGCGTCAATAACTTCACCTTGCGCTGTTTCATCCATAGCTGACGGGAGAGGGATGGATACAAACACAAACTATCTCAGCTGGAGCTTGAACTTGGCTCGTCTAGTTTATTCGCCGTGACGTTTCGCGCTTGGCCACCCTGCATCTCTTGTTTGGTCTGTTGATCAATTTTTTCCCCATTACTACAACATTCCAGTTGATACCTTTTTGCACAGAAGACGGGAAGAAGAAAAGAAGTATTAAATCATTTTTTTTAAGACCTCTGAATCCAGCATACTCCTACGGAGAACCAAAGAATATATTGGCTGAAACATTTATTAAATTCAGCAAAGACAATAGTACGAAAAATATGTAATGTGTCATCCTGCGTATAAAGTATGGAATCGCCTGTCTTAAACAAGTTACTGACATAATGGATTGGACCGATCAGTATATTGGCTAACAATTCTTCTTGTTTTACTGTTTTTAACGGTAAAACGAAAAGGTTGGTAGATAATAGATAATTCCTTACACTTGAGGAAAGCCGGAGAATAGGTCCACTGGAACGTTTTCGTAACAAAAAAGAAATGAGATCAACTCTTAGCCCTTAGAATGGGAAGACATCATTTCATAATTACATGTGGTGGGTATGGTTAGACAATGTGTCTAACCATATCCACCATTCTGTCGGATTCCCTCACATCCATACAAGAAAGATAATTACATATGTAAGTGTTGGCATGTATCTTCATCATAGCTCTTCGCATCATACAGTCAGTCACTCTAGTGTTGTTTGGTTGATGTTAAGAATGTAAGTGTTTGCTAAATGAGGTGAGAGTGGGCAGTCTAGCAGACCGTGTTCAATGTTTTGCACCCTTTCACTACACTCAGACGATTCACCGGTCTTTAAACCGTACTTGACCATAGTGTCTCCAGTGTTGCCAATGTAGCGCGTTTCGCACTAGATTTAGCGCGTTTTATGTTTTGGCAATGCAAAAAGCGCTAAATTAGCGCGTTTCCGCCTAAATCATTTTGGCCGTTGATGGTTTTTGGCCATTTCTGGCTATTTAATAAAAGTTTAGCGCTTCTTGGCAGTCAAACTAGCGCGAAAATATTTTTTGAGTTGGCAACACTGGGTGTCTCCTGTCCTACAAACTCCTGCTCTCGCTCTGTTGAAAAAGCTCCACTCGAATCTGGCAAGCAGTGGCCCATCTGGCAAGCAGTGACCCATCTGGCAAGCAGTGGCCCATCTGGCAAGCAGTGACCCATCTGGCAAGCTGTGGCCCATCTGGCAACCGTTCTACAGGGTCTTGCACTGCATTGTTTGTTGGCATGTAAATAACTATGCTCTTGCATATCTCCTCTTATTTTCCCAGGAAAGAATAACTAGTTACAGAATTTACACCTGTTAACACTCATTAATCTCTACGAGGTGGTATAACTGGAACTAACGAGCAGGAAAGCGAAACCAATAAATACAGTGAGAAATGCCACTCGTCTCGACGCTTTCCGGAATTAATTGTTTTTACTGAAAGACCCACAGCTCTTTTGTTTTCATTTGCCCTTTTCGAAAACAAAACCCCAAACAGCCCAAGAGAGAATAGAGTGCAAGATCAACCCATTAATTATCATCATTGCAGTTCTATGGCTAACTCAATAAAGATTCCGTTTCATTGTGATTGATAGCAACTCAGTTCTATGTGTGAGTCGGGGTTTTTAAATTGCAATGGATAACTTGCCATGGACAAGGGCCTTTATCTTGACATGGACCTGGCCTTTTATCTTGCAATGGATAACTATTTCTTAATTCAAGGACATTTCCGTCATTGCAGTTCTATGGCTAACACAATAACATTTCCGTTTCATTGTGATTGATGGCAACTCAGTTTTATGTGTGAGTCAGGTCTTTTATCTTGCAATGGATAACTTGCAATGGATTATCTTGCAATGGACAAGGGCTTTTATCTTGCAATGGATGGATATTGCTCTTTACCACCTTCCGCAGTTAATGGGTTAATAAATATCCATAAATAACAAAATCTGTCTGTCCGTCTTATTATCCTGGTTACAAACATGGCGAATCTCATCTGAACATGACATTTTATAAAAACAAAGAACCATCAAAGGAAACAACAATGTTACAAATGTTAACTGTAATTAATTCCTCATTATAATTTTTTCATTTTACTTTGTTTTCTGAGAGATCTTTCTTCACGACAATAGAAATAGCGTAGATGTCTAGTATGCCACAAGCCAGAAAACTATTAACAACATTCTTATTATAATGGAGCTAACATAAGTAGATGTGTGTAATGAAATGCACTCTGTGTTCGTGTGTTCGCACGTTTTGTGGCGTACGTGACCACGGGCCCATTTCGTATTACCGGGGTGGAAAGTGGGTCAAGCGGCCGACGATCTCGGAACAAAAGAAAATGCGTTCAACCAACCAGGGTAGTTTTGAGGGGTCGTGATTTTCAAATAAGGGCAGCTTTAGAATCATTTAAGATCCGAACCCAAGGAGCGACGGGTCGGACTAGGAGAGGGCTTGGCTCCCCTGCCCGTTAAGGGTGATGGAGGAGAGAAGAGGCAGAAGCCTTGATTTTTGAATTACTACCATCACTGGTAGTGATTCAGCAAAGTGACCACTCGTTTAGGATTTTAACTGAAGCAGAATTCGATGCCTCAAAGTGATCCGCAAACCGGCCCGGAATCGAAGCTATCGACGGAATAAAGCGAACCCAGATTTTGAAATGAAAATACTGAATGTTGTCGTCTTTCTCTCCACCCACATGGGCGAGCCTTTTCTCCGAATTTATCCCCCCCCCAGAAAGTTCGCTCCCGTAAATACATCGGCGGCAGAGGAAACACAGATAACGGCATTATACATCATGTGACCACATTACCTCACCGTGACGAACACAAAGCACTGCTTTGTGTGTGTCTGTGTGACCGTGTTTGCGTTTGAAAGGACATTATACTGAAGTGAACTCAAACTGTCTCAACTTGAGTTTGAACTCGCGTCGCCGGGTCCATTCTCCGTGTTGATAACTGTTGAGCCACACCTTCCATTCACACAAAAGCTGAACAGGAAAAACTATAAAACAAAGATTGCAAATGTTGAGTATAATTACAAAGATGTTTGGAAATCTAGATTGTTTACTGTTTTATCTGTTTACACACAAACAATAAACTTGCAAAAGAATCTAGACATAACAGCGAATCCATGAAAAAAAGAACTGGCAAATGAGACAGCATTTAAAATCATGAACCTCATTGGCATACCAAAGTTTACAAATGTTAAGTGTAATTGATTTATCATTGTAATTTGTTTCATCTTACTTTATTTTCCGAGAGATCTTTCTCCGCAAAAGTAGAACTTACGTTGATTAATGACTTTTCTGACATACATCGTCTGTGTCACAGGCCCGGGTGGCGCTGAAAGTGGATAGCGTTTCTTTCAAAACTAATCTTCTAATTGAATCTCTCTGTTATTTGTCAGAGTAGAGGTCATTATTCTTCTATTTTGGCATAAACACTGCTTTTACGAAAATTAATCAAACGCTGATAATAAGATTCCATACAATAACAACGGGAATAATAATTTTAAAAAGAAATCTTCCACTTACAGTATCGCCGATAAATGAATACACCGATACCACTTTTTATAGAAAGTTAATTGTCTGTTAGACCAAACATAGCAGGATCTTCTTATTTCAAGTGGAACATTACACAATCAAAACGGATAGTATCAGGTATTATTTATGGCCAAACTGTACAGCATTGAAAATCTGTTGCCAAAAATATAAATATGTTGCCGTCCAAAAATGAGTACACCGCTACGAAAAAAATATTTTTGGCAAGTTTCAATGCCGTAGAGTTTGGTCATAAATAATACCTGATAATATCTGTTTTGATTGTGTAATGTTCCACTAGAAATAATAAAATCCTTCTATGTTTGGTTTAGAAGACAATTAATTTTCTATAAAAAAAAGTTGTAAGGGTGTACTTATTTATGAGCGATACTGTATACTCGAGGTGTCGTTGAGAGCAGGTGACGGCGGTCTCGTCACTGTCGTCCGTCCTCTTCCACTCTCCTTTATTTTTCATGATCAATCTACCACAATCCACCCCACAATCTTGCCAGGCCCATCGAAGGGACATAGGCCTCCTCCCCTTGTGAGGACACATTGCTTGGGTGTGATAGGCCTTACGCTGCTACGCTGGTCCATGAAGTATTTGCAGTGGTGAAGAGATGGATTCATGCCTTTCCCAATGACATTATACCGAAGTGAGCGCACACTGTCTCAGTCGAGGTTTGAACTCGGATCGCCGATTTCATTTTGTGCCCATAGCCGTTTAGCCACCCGTATTTTAATAACGAGTTCTAATGTAGCCTACTGTAGTCTGAGTGTCACACAGATATACTCGTTAGCATAGGGAGTTCGAGCTTCACTGTGTGCCTTACAGCTGTGGACTTGGTCTTGCCTAAACTGTACTTAGTAAATATATATTGGGTGATGCCGTGGAGCGGTGGTTTGCATACCAGCCTTCTTGGATGCCAAACACTCGTGGCTTTGTTCCATACTAAGCTTTAACATCATCATCAGCAATCATAGGTCCACTGCTGTACAAAGGCCTTTCTGTGCTAACTCATGTCATGTCTTACCGGTAAACCTTTCTAACTCATCTCTCCATCTTGTGTCTGAAAGGGCATTATACTTTAATGCGGTTATTGTTGAACGTTATTTTTGTCTTATTTCTGTTGAACGTTATTTTTGTCTTATTTCTGTTGAACGTTATTTTTGTCTCATTTCTGTTGATCCTATTCTTGTCATATTTCTGTTGACCCTATTCTTGTCTTATTTCTGTTGGCCCTATTATTGTCTTATTTCTGTTGGCCCTAGTATTGTCTTATTTCTGTTGATTCTATTCTAACCCTATTCTGAGGTTTTCGCTATTTAGATCAGTTGGGTGTTTTCTAACTCACCTGATGTTTCTGATAGTAGAGCAATGTCATCAGCAAATGTAAATAGTTCAAGCATTTTCCGTCTATCTTTACTCAAAGCCCCCCCCTAACATTCTATTTAAAAATCTATAAATGCGAGAATCTATTTTCCGTCTCATTATCTTTACTATGGTTACAGACCACGTCCCCCAAGCTCGTGTCATGCTTTTCAGTGAGGGATGGGCCAGGGGATTTGATTCTCAATTTAGAAAGTTACAATGTCATAAGTGTGACGCAACCATTCAGAATAAAACTAACTATAGTAGTAATGGTCTCTAAGATTTCCTCTACGGCAGTGGTTCTCAACCAAGGGGGGGGGATCCCCACAAGGGGGGATTTAGGTAGTCCAAAGGGGGAGGGGATAAGGCTATTCGGTAAAATAGTCTATCAAATGATGTATTCCTAATTATTTTCGCTTGCTTTCTTTTTGAGTAACAAATACACAGCAGCAGCTGTAAAATTAAAAATTAAACTAATTCTCATTATGAATCTCTCTGATAATACACAAAATAAAGTTATTATTTGAAATTATTCTGTGTTGCAATTTACTTAAATGGAAGGGGGGAATACTAGTAATCTTAATGACAAAAGTGAAGAATGACTAGAAAAGGTTGGGAACCACTGCTCTACGGCTAGTCACACTTATTGATATTTAGTAAACTCAGCTTAGTACAGTACACAAGTGTACTTCTCTATTTGAAGTACACTACAATAGAACTAACTACAGAAGTAATGGTCTTGTTCACCATTGTGTCAAGGCGAGATGAGTTTAATGTCAAATGTACTTCACTGGCTGGAAATCCGCCCTACGGGCAGGTTTTCACGTAGTTCTCACGGAGGGCCTAAATGGCTCACTTGACCCCGATAAGGGATCATGGATTTGAACTACGTATTTATTTAATCATACCTCATTTGAAAATCATCGCCATCGTGGACTCTTCAATCACATTTTAATTAAATATATGGGAAGGATTTCTCAAAGGATAGGTGAATTATAGTAAGATAGATAAATAGATAGATAGATAGATAGATAGATAGATAGATGGAAATCAGATCATTATTATCGTTGACAACCCGAACGCAGACCGCACAATTTCTTTTTTAATTTTCAAAAACTAACTTGCTAAAAACATGCCTGGCGGTCCCGTCAGTACACGCAGAAAATATCATGGGGATATGTTGTGTGGTTCCTGAGTTACAGTGTCACATACAGACAGACGGACATACATTTGGTGAATTATAGTAGGAGATGATGCTACTTTGCCTCTCCGGGACACTACCTAAATTAGGGATTGAACTCACAACTTACCACACATCAGATAAACTTTACTAGCCTGTTTTATCCATTCTGAGTTTACACACTTTTCTTATGACACTGAGGCAGCATTGAATCTATTATTTTATACGGTTTGTCATGTTTAGTATGTCTCTCTTTCATCGATTAAGTTTGAAAGGACAAGGAGTTTTGCTCTTAAGAACACCTCGGAGACCTGTAGACATCTCAATCAAACCAGTGAAACTCCAGCATACAATGCTACCCAAAGGTATTGCACGTTTTTTCTTTAGATGTGTTTACCAGGGCAACGTTACACAGAAAGCAAAACCTAATTACTCTTGCCGACGGAAAGATATCCTACAAAGTTTACACAGAGAAACTAGCGGACTACAAAGACCAGGCAAAAGTAAACGGAAACCTCATCTAATTAAAAAAAGAAATTGCTTTAACAATACTACTAATACTAAAACATAAACAACACGCCTGGCACCAATATTCGGTGTAAAGGCCAAACGGTTAATGCAGAATGCATTCATAGGTGGAACAACCATGGCTACTGCAGGGTCAAACCCCACTCCTATTTCTATTCAGACTGAAGATGATTACTTCAACTTTTGTATTATATATATAATAAATTAAAAAATTATTAAAAAATATCCTTTAGTATAAATGTATTTATTTATTAGAATGAAATAAGCGTATTTCTAATAAACATTTTCGTAGATATGTAATACTTGTCAGTTTGGCTCAGTTGGTAAGAGAGCCGCCTACATATCATTTGGTTGTGGTTTCAAATTACGGTAGGGAAATGTTAATTTTATATATCGGTTTGGTTTAACGTAACGGTACAGACAAACAGTGAAGTGTTTACTCCGCTAAATTTGGTGAGGATTGTTCTTGTTCTTGTTGTTCGGTAGAAAAACAAAGTCAACCCCAGCCTCTGACTTAGAGTGGCCTTTCACAACATGGAGAATGCGGTGTCTTTCAGACAATTGTCGCGATAGAAGTGATGAAATATTGCTGAAATAGAGAGCCCTCCAGTTATCGTCGTCGTCGTCATCGTCATCGTCGTCGTCGTCGTCGTCGTCGTCATCCATTATCCATTATCCATTATCAATTATCCATTATCCATTATCCACTGCTGGACTTTCCCATCTCTTTCCATGACAATCTATCTTGTGCTAACCTCTGCCAAGTCTTACCGGCAAACTTTTCTATCTCGTCCCTCCATCTTGTATCTGGTCTTTCCCCCCCCCATCTATTGTCATCTCTTCTTCCTAGGTGGCCAGCCCATCTCCACTGTTGCTGCTTAATTAGCTGCATACTATCTTTCACTTAAATCAGCAATTAGGTCTGGACTTGTTTAATGCATTTTATAGTAAAATCATGTATAATCCATTTCTTTAACCCATAAGAACTCAGACCCATTTCTACTTGAAGGAACATTATGTGGGATTCTGGGTAGGCAAATTGACACACAGTCACGTGACTGCACCAGGATGTTCATTAGATGTGATGTTAGTACATCAAGGATAACATATAATATTATATAAGAGACTGTGCAGATCAATTAAATTGTATGTGACACTTAGTACTCTTCATGGGTTAAAATCAAGGATAACATATAATATTATATAAGAGACACCGGTGTCACAGTGGGTCCTTATGGGTTAATAAATAAAGCGTAATGTGTTTCTACAGTAAACTCATTAGCAATTCATCTAATAAGCCTATTGTATCAGTAATGCTTGCCTTAATTGTTGACCACTGACAATCCTTTTCTATCTGATTGTATATATACGTATATATAATAAACTCATTAGTAATACATTTACTTTATACATATAGTAGCTCCATTCTGTTAGTAACGCTTGCCTTAATTCGTGACCACTGTCATTCTCTTTCCTCCAGATTTTCAATGCATTTCTATAGTAAAATCATGGCAATGCGTTTACTTTATACATATAATAGCCCTATTCTGTCAGTAACGCTTGCCTTAACTCATGACGTCTGACTATTCCTTCTCCCCGATTTCCAATGGATTTCTACAGTAGAATCATGAGAAATTCGTTTACATTATGAATATAATGGCACTTTTCTATCAGTAATGCTTGCATTGGTTACTGACCATTGACAATGACCTTTCTACCCTATTTTCAATGATTTCCATAGTAAAAATCTTTTGTGTTTAGCGCATGCCCCACCAACGCAAGATTCGATAATGTACACAGAAGTAAAGCGGTGGTCTGCGATAAGGAGAGCTGAAAACCTTCCCAGGTGCTGGTTGGTTCAGATGTCAGAGATAAACGTTCTTCCCCTTTCGAAATAACAATCGTTCATTGCAACCCGCCATCGGTGCGCAGGTGCATTGTGTTGATATAAAGATCGGCACGATGTTTCTTAACTTCGGGGTATGTTTGGCTTTTGAGACGTTGACGTGTTATTAGCCATTATCTTGTCAACGGAATATATCATGCGTTTCTTGAATGGGGGAAAGCTGTTAGTTTGGTCATCGACATTTATCTATAGTTACACATAGCCCCAAGTACTTCACTGGATCTGTCTGAAATTGGGAAACTTGTCCTTGACAAACATTGTAAGTTTTAAATCCGTTCTGAGAAACTGTTACCCACAAAACCAAGCCTGAAAGTCAGATCATAGTTGCGTGAGTTCTCTCCCTTGCATTTTAATACATATTGTCGCATTGGATCAAAAAGGCCTTACGTCCAATTTTATGGTTTTGAGATATGAGCAATTAAATATTTTGAACAGTTATATTTTGATGACAGAAAAAACAGAAAAGGTGACTGTAACAATGTTTTTTGGTAATTTTGCACTCTTTCCACAGCTCTGCTTATATTTATACCACATGCTATAAGGCTTTCTTGAATCAATGCACTTGGAGTTAAGGCCTTTTTGACACAAGTTTCTGTATTTGATTTACCTTAAGTGAAAGTCAATATCTCCAGATATGATAGCCTTTTCATGAGTGTATTTGGACATACGGCTGTTTTGAAGTAAGAAACTGATGTAACATTTGTAAATATGTAAACTTGTTATTTTCCCAAAAAGTGGACATACAGCTTTTTTTATCCAATGCGACGATGTATAGAAGGAAGTAGAGGGAACGAGAGACGGTGGGGATTTTTCGGTATGTCGGGCTGTCAGTCAGTCAAACAGTCAGTGACGGTCATTGCTACTAGAGATGCTCGCGCATCTAAAAGATTAATATCCGGTGGAGTGATTTCGGGATATGTAAAATTTCCGGTAAGACATGGGAAACATGACCAAGTTGACAGAAGAGCAGAATGACCAATATGTTCAAATTCCTCTAACTTTTGGCTAGAACCTTGTTTGAAGCACTCTGTGGTTAATATTGCGATAGTTTAATAAACAAAACTGCGTATTAGAGCTTCCATGGTGGGTTAGATAGTCGGTAATTTCCCGCTGGTGGTCGGTGTTCAAGCCCAGGTAAATGCTGCTTTTCAAAGCAAGTAGACCCTTCACATTTGGGAGATTGATAGGATGGGTTAGATAGTCGAGTAGTCTTTCCATCCAATATATAAAAACGGAGATATTTGTATTTGAATACTATTTCACATGTTCAAAAATATGAATATAGAAAAATCAATAAACAGAATTTGAACGCGTGATACACTCGCGATTTAAACAAAACAAAAATCTACGGAAATTCAACTAAACATTAAGACTTAATAGAACTTGCTGCATATATGGCACGAATGATGGGATGTATTTATTCAAAGGGTTCTTGGTAAACAATTTAGCCGAATTATTTTTATTATAGGGCAAATATGCACCTCATGAAATCTCAATAAAATGGCCGTTTCAACTTTTATGCGGATAATTGAATTTCTCTTTCCCTTCTTCGAGTAAATTTGATCTATTTTTTTTTCATGAAAATATATTAATTTAACATATATGAAGGCTCCGTTACACGATAACCACACAATTTTATCTTGGGCCTTAGCATCTTGTCAGTATAATCGTTAAGACGTCTCTCCTAACTGGGTTGATGTTGACAGATACTTGTTATTTTATGTGTGTTTGGAGAGCCATGCTATTAGGAAATATTATTTTCAGCTGCCACCTGTGAAGATTCCGTGATAATAACTACGTGGTTCGATTTCTGGCAAGTGTTATAACATTGTATACATCTTTCATTTTAATTTGTACAGTTCTATCAGATGAATGATTTGGCTCCGCGAACGGAGATTTGGGACGGGTTTTCCGTGTCGTTATTCGGGTCCTAGGTCGGCGGGGCCTGAATGTGGAAAATCCGTGGTCTGCGCAATGGAGTTTTAAGGTGAAGTGCAATGTGCGCGCGGCCGACCCCACCCTTTGAACCTTTGGTTTGCATGCTATGGGCCACCGTAGTGGCACAGATAGCAGCATTGTCCTTAGGTCGTAGGTTTGACAGGAGTTTCCTTCTCCTGGCAGATGAGAGCTAGCTATTGGGGTCTGCCGTCCCTTTGTGGGAGTGTTCAGATTGTATGGCTGACTATGTAGTTGAAGCACAGGACGTGAACACTACGGCCGCCTGAGCAGATATATTGCATATCTATGAATTGCTTGGCATCGCGAACAAGGAATTTGGGGATTGTTTTCGGCGGCATTAGAACCATAGACGGCGGGGCCTATGTGCGGAGTAACCACCCAGCCTGAGCGATGTAGTTTTAAGATGAAGTGCCACTCTATCATATACAGTCCGTGCAAAAGGTACATTTCAAAAGTTAGTTTTAACATCCTTATTGACAGCTTCAAAATTTGCAGAATTGGCACCAAAGATTTCTAATTTGTATACATAACTTTTCAACGTTTAATCTTGTTTTATTATTAGTTTTGAGTTTTGGATTTTGTCAAACTCCAGTCCAAGTGGGAGACTGGAAGTTGACTTTGTTTTTCTACCGAAACAACAACAACAACAATCCTCACCTAATTTAGGGGTGTAAACTCTTTACTGTTTGTCCTACCCATCGCGTTGAACTAAACCTATATATCAAATTAACATTTCAAGGGCTTATTTCATTCTAATAAATACATACATTTATAAAATGAACATTTCCCTACCGTGATTTGTAGACTAATTTTAATGTCTTTATTTGTACGCAGAACATGTTGTATGAGTCAATCCACATCATCTATAATCTATAATATTCGGTAGTTTAATAATAGAGTAAGAAGAGAGATAGAGAGAGAGAGAGAGAGAGAGAGAGAGAGAGTGTGTGTGTGTATGTGTGTGAGAGAGAATGAGAGAGGGCACACAAAGGGAAGTTGTGAAGTTAAACAAGTGAGAGAGAAGGAGAGAAAGAAAGGGAGAGACGGAGAGAGCGGGCGAGAGAGGGAGAGAGAGAGAGAGAGAGAGAGAGAGAAGGCAAGTTGTGAAATTAAATAAGAGGGTAGGAAGAGAGACGATAGAAAGAGAAAAAGTTAGGTAGTTTAATAAGAAGTTCGACGAGAGACGATAGAAAAGAAAGTTAGGTAGTTTAATAAAAACGTGGGAAGAGAGTGGCCAGAAAAGAAAGGTAGTTTGATAAGAGTATACGCTGGAGAGGTGAGAAAAGAAATTTAGGTAGTTTACCGAAATGGGTAGGAAGGTTTTCGTATCTGAAACTAATCCATGTTATTATAACTTTTAGATAAAGAAATGGACGCGCAACGAATATTGGAAGGGATAAGGGAGAGAATGAGAATATACAGTAACACCCGTGGAATTTCCATGATTTTTACTAGTTATAATTGTATCCCCCCGAGTTAATGAGATTGTTATCAATTGTCACGCGAACTTTTTCTTTCATTAGATTTCAAGCAAATGTTACAATTCAGTTTCGTTTTAACACGTTTAATACTACTCGTTTTTCTCACATTTGCTCTCTCTATTGTGCCACCCGTTTCTTTGAGACCATCGCTGAGACGGGGTAACTTGGTTACTTATATATACATTTACCTACATCTGAGAAGTATAAGAAGTTATGTGCTGCTAGAAAAACGAAGATCTTTTTATTAAGCAGTAGTTAGTTAGGGTTTAGGGTTAGGGTTAGCATTTGCAGAGAACTTACTCGAAGAGCCTACATGGAAATTCCATCTAACTTCTTTAGTTCTGACAATGAACCAAGATAGAAACGGTGAATCTATTTCTAGCATTTCAAATTCTTAAAATGTATGTTTAGCGTGGCTCAACCCTCTACACTAAAACCCAAAATAAATATGAACAGGGAAGCATTTCACGTATTTTTATCGCCTGGATTCAATTATGTCAGCATCATATATTACATTTCTGACTGCTAGTAATTATCTGATTAAACTCGTTAAAAGAATCTCCAGAAATAGAACTGCTATTATTAATAGAAAATACATCTTTTGCTCGAGGTTTTCTTGAGTGGTGCTGTCGTGTCTGCTCCGATTCAGGATCTATAATAATAATATTCTGCATGCTTTTACCTGTGTTCGAATGTTACGCGTTTAGTAATAACATAAGCGAAACGCTAGATAGTTTAATAAGAGATGTCAGAAAATAAAGTTAGGTGGTTTGATAATAGGGTAGGGAGAGAGAGGGGGCAGAAAAGAGCGTTATGGAATAGGAAGAGACACATTCAATAATAACATAAGGCAGGAGTCCTCAATCTTTTCACGTCAACCAGTTGTGCAGGGGCACAATTTATGTTCAATTCATATTTGGACTTAATATTAAAATCATAAATAATAATATTTAACTCTTATTTACGATGATACACAAGTGAATGCGAAACAGCCAGTTTCTAAAAGTCGTTTATATTATTTCTGAAAATTCAAGGCAAATTTATAGTTTGACTTAATAATGAACAGAATGCCCCGAATCAGTGTTGCCAACTCAAAACATATGTTTGCGCTAGTTTGACAGACAAAAAGCGCTAAGAAAGCGCTAAAAACCGTTAAAAATCGCTAAACATTTTAAAATAGCCAGAAATGGTCAAAAACCACCAAAAAGACGTTACAAATGGTCAGAAATAGCCAGAAAATGGCCCAAAACGGCCAGAATGTTTTAGGCGGAAACGCGCTAATTTAAAATGGTGTGCGTGACTATGGTTAGCAAGCTAGCAGGCCATTTGCTAGTGTAGTGAGTTCAATCCTCATGAATACCCATTACTAATGAATACTAATTTAGGCTTAGTAACTAACAATATTGTTCGTTTGTGAGTGCCTTGACGTGGTCCAATTTTTAGTAACCGAGTCTGACAGACCATTAACTAGTGGATTGAGTTCAATCCTAACGGGTGTCTGACTTTTGTGGTCTTGTGTGCTCCTAAGATATGCTAATAAGCTATGTTTAGCAACTATCAGTATTAGTCGCTCGGGTGCTTCACCTTGGCGCATTTCATTTTGGTC
>VCCN01000640.1:1534944-1548309 GCA_006491835.1 Architeuthis dux
AGGTTGGTTAGGCCTTTAGTTTTTGCCATTTGTTTGAGGTTTGTTGCCTCCTTTGTAGATGATCCGCTACCTATTTCACCCTGGTCGTTTAGGTTCAGACCTCGTTTGTAATTTTGGGTCTCTTTAATTATTGAGTGTAGCTTTTTGGTCGATTCATGCTGGTGGACTAGCTTTAGCATCCAGTCATTTGTCACCATTAGGTATCTTTCGAGCCTTATGGTTGTGGTCGTGTATGCTAGCTCTAGTTGGACCAATCCTCTACCCTCTTCTGTCCTAGGCAGGTACAAGCGATCTACACCTGCTTTCTAACATGGCTAGAAGCTTTCTTATCTTTCTATCTATTCTCCGGTCCTCTCCGAGATTCCAGTGCATGACATTAATTGAGTAGGTAACAGCAGGTAGAGCTAAGGTGTTGATAGCTCCGAACTTATTTTTATGCATTTAGCTCAGTTGTGTTTATTGTCCTTACTCGTCGAATACATTCCTTTCTAATCTTCTCCCCCATTGTTGGATCCCTTGTCCTTCGTTTATTCCTAGATATTTGTATGCTTCTTCCTAGTCCAGTTCGCGGATCACGGTTTCCGTATCTAGTTCTATAGCCGTTGTTTTTACCTGCTTCCCTATTTTAAAGGTTGCCTTAGCACATTTCTCTAGGCCAAATTCCATGGTGATATCGTCACTAAGCTTCTTCTAGTTCATTATTATTCTTGGCAAATAGTTTCAGATCATCCATGTAGAACAAGTGATATCCATACCCTATGCTAAGATCGAGAGTTCTGCTCGTAGAGCTTCCTTCTTTTCCATAATGGTGCTTTGTGTTTATTTCTTGGGTTATCTTTTGTTTTTATTACTACATTATATTAGGTAACTAACCTTTTGTGCACGCATTAATTTCCTTTGTGAGCTGGTTGCAAAACCTGTGTGCACGTGCACACCCGCGCAGCTTAGGGGACACTATGATGTGGACGTTTTTTTTATTTTTGTAGAACACGTGTACAAAAAGTCATCTGATGTGGGAAATGGCTAGAATCCCACATAGCATACAATATGTAAAGAACTCATACCAACTCGTGTTCGGAAAATCTAATCTCTTCTTCTCATCCTTGATGTTGACACACCGTTTCAGCCGATTTATTCTACAGCCTTCTTCAGGTGTAATATGCAATATCCGTATGGAAGCAGAGTCTCTTTTATAGGTCTCTTTCCTTTATATGTATATGTCTTACACATAAAGAAAGTCATAGGATGAATCGGCCGAAACGTTGTGTCAACATCAAGAAGATGGGGAAGAATAGATTGGATTGTTAGATCAAAAGTTGGTATGTTATAGACACTAAAGAACATTTGTTTTTGTTCTCGGGCCCCCTCATTTCTGGGTCCCTTGGATTAAGTCTACTCAGCCTAATAGTTAATCCGCCACGGCTGGGGAGTTTCTTTAGATTCACTTCTGTCTTGAGTTTGATTATGTGAACTTTATTTTGTAGAAAACGTGTACAAAAAGGATGTTTTGTACAAATGTGATGCATCAACATCTGTTGGCGTAAATCCCACGTATATGCAATAAGTTCCGAACACAGGTAATGTCTAAGCGATGTAAATGGAAAATCAATACTCAAACATATTGTGTCTCGCATTCCCTGTACAAAACCTGTATTGCTCGTTTCTATCATTTTCTCGGGGATTTTATCCGATAGAATCCTCATCTGGAAAGCTGTAAATGGTTATGCAACCAAGAGAAAAAACAGATTTCGGACTTGGTACGGGTATCCAATCTCTTTATCCTAAAGCCTTGGGGCCAGAAACCTTTCGGATTTCGGAATGGCATCGATATTTAAATCGATAAGGATAGATGATTCGTTCTCAGCGTTACCTATAGGGAAATCTACAGCTCTTTTTAATATTTTCACAATCTTCAGGGTAACAAAAAATAAACGAAATATTTGTGAGCAGCTGCGGCTCTTCTGACTAGTAGTAGCACTGAGACACAATCGCCCTTTCTGCCATGCATTACAAGGCTTTCGAAACAACCTTTGTTGAGCATGGGTGGATCCTGTTTGGTGCCAAACACCAGGTTTGCAGAAGACATACAAGGAAAGGTGTTGGGTTTTCGGAGCCTTTCGATTTTCAGAATTTCAGATAAGAAATTGTTTCTGTAAAAGTGACAGCAATGAAAAGTATAGGTAATCCAAAATATAGCATATATAGAGTGTCTTAGAAAAGAAATATGATAATTATGAAGACATTTCTTTTATTAGGAACATATATTTGCTCGGAACCGATTTTACTCGGTTGCAAAACGAACGGCCTAAATCGTGTAAATAAATAAAGAGATTAGCGACGTGCGGGGATCGAACCCACGTCCACCTTGGAAGCAGCCTTATACGCAACGACATAATTAATTGAATTTATTTACTATACATAATTTGGTGGAATTGCCATTTGAATAATGCATTCAAATTATTGAAAATTAAAGATGGCCGCCATGACTGGTATGGAAATTTTAATTGCAATAAATTTGCATGAACTATGGATGATCTCAGTGCCAAATCATATATACAACTAGAATTGCCCGTAAGCTTCCTTCTATCTCAAGATTCGAGATGACCAAAATATGTGGGGTCAGATGCTGGTGTCAACAGCACAAGTACCTTCACTGTGTAGATGTCACTGTTGATACTGATGATGGTGATGATGGAGGTGCTGTTTGTGATGATAGTGATGGTGGAAGTGGTGATGGTGGTAGTGATGGCGGTGGTGGTGATAATGGTGGTGGTGATGGCGGTGGTGGTGATAATGGTGGTGGTGATGATAGTGGTTGTGGTAGTGATGGTGGTGGTGATGGTGGTGGTGATGATAGTGGTTGTGGTGGTGATGGTGGTGATGGTGGTGGTGATGGCGGTGATGATGGTGATAGTGTTGGTGATAATGGTGGTGGTGATGATGGTTATGGTGATGAAGGTGGAGATCATAGTGGTGGTGGTGATGATGATGCCATGGGTGACATATTGAAAATTCATGATGGCTCAATATCTCATTTGTTTTGGAATGCCTTTGTGTACCAAATCTCATGCTTTTAACACAAAATGCACAATTATTTGGCTGAGCTACACTATTATACATCTTTCTTTTTACGTTTCTGTCCAATCAGAGTGAAATTAATATCAATCCACACCTCAATGTCTGCTCTACTTCTATCCCGTTAGAACTGAGGTGCAAAATCGCAGTCTGGCAAGGGTTAGGGTTAGAGATTACTTTATGATGGCCTACATAAAGATCAAAGTGTATGCGACAAGATCAAGAGACCGTTATGAACTCGAGGCAAGAATCAAAGATCGCTGTTCAAACATCCCACTCGAAATGCTTCTGATGCCGGCAATGCCATGAAGTGTCAATCGCTGGCTCGGCTGAAGTGCTATGAAAAAGTTGGCTCACATGTACAAGTAATTGCTATTTGAACTTGGCAACATTTCTATAACAACATTCTAAAATATTCTAGTTTACGTATATCGATTTTAAACAGTTGTGTCTGTTTTGAAGAAAAAAAACACAGTGTATAGAGACTTTTGAGACACCCAGTATTTCGAATCAAACGATTCATTAATTCATTTCTTGTTGTTCGCCACCAGGCCGGCTAGAGGGTTCACGGGAAGGGGGAGCCTTTGGCTTGCCTTATTGAGCGTAGTGTACAGATATGTCTCCTCCTAGGCGGATTAACGAGATAACCACAGGGGGCTCTCTACATGATCCGCAGCACCTGGTATACCCAGTTGGTCACCCATCCAGACACTGACCAGGCTCGACGTCGCTTAACTTCGATGATCGTACGAGAACCAGTGTATCCGACGCGATTTGGCCGTAACAATCAGATGCTGACGTTAAAGAAGTGTTCAAAATGGGTGATATCGATTTATCTGCATTTGCTTCTGATTGAGTCTTTCAGTTCTCTCGACTAATAATGCCTGCCAAAGGAATACTTGGTTGTTAGAGAGAGAAAGGGTGAACAAAATAAACAGTATATTAGAAATAAATATGAACAAAGAGAAAGAATACGTAAAATAGAAGAATTGGTAGTAGGGCTTTCATCGGTGGGTGGGGCTCTTGGTCGTGCAAGAGCAACCAAAAATAAGCGTCAAAGGAAGGGGTTGAGTTTAGCCGGAAGTCATAGAGGCGGAGCAATGCAGGAAATGCAATCAGCAAAAGGTTATTAAAAAAAGAAGCTTTCTCCATAAAAGAAAAGTAGGTGAAAGCAAGTTCCGTGCTTCGGCAATTCTCTTCTATTATGGTTAATCCAGTGAAAAAGTATGATTTTCAAAAGTATAATTTCAAAGGAAATGAAATCGCGACCTGACTGTAACAAAAACCGGTTTCTTCCGATAAGAAAAACAAACAACAAATCGTTTTACTAATGCACGTTCTGACAACTTTAAATGCAGCGTGTAGTGCTGAAGAAAAAAAAAGAAGTAAGGGAACGCATAGCTCTTTGGGGGGGGGGGCTCAAGCCCAAAGAAAATTTCTGAAATTTAATTAATTCCAGGGAACCAACTGGGAATACTGCGCGAAACATTTTGCTCGGTGAAACCAACAGAAACAGGTCTGGCTAGTCACTGAATAGAAACCGTTACTTGCCATGTTGGGGGTGATCAATGAATAAGTTACTCCTCTCGCCGATTGGACACTAAAAAGTCTGAATTTTCAAAAACAAAATTTGTATCTATTGGGTTTAAAACGTTACAGCCGAAAATGTGAACTGTGTACCACATGGTTTCACGTAAAATGTTGAATACTTAGCTTCAGCCGGGCACAAACTAGGCATATTCCAGAGATGTCTTGAGGCTAAATGGGATGAGTATTTGGACATATACTGGCTAATTGTTCTTAGCGGCGAATTGTTCAAATTGAGAATTTCAATAGTATATAGATAATGTTATCCCCCCCCCCCAAATAAGGGAACGCCGTTCCCACGCGTTCCCATAAAACTACACCGATGGTTAAATGTATTTTCAGTCAGGATTGCATGACTGTAGGAAAAGACAAAATTAGAAAGGTAACCATCTCACAATATCATCTTTATTTCTCCAGTCCGCACTGTTAACGTAAAAAGATCAGTTTTTAAGATCTTCCAATTGTTATCGAGGTGTCCCGGTACGTTATTGAGCAGGGATCTCACACAGAATAGCTATACTTTTTATTTTTAAGTAAAGAAAACAGTAAAACTAAAAACGAACTGTCTCGAACTAAGATAAACAGCTGGGAAAAAATATGTACGTGTATTAAAAGCATTTTGCAAATAGTTTGAGGATCTTGGAGAAGATAAATAGCTGAGAGAATATGTATATAAAAGTAAAAATATAAGAGTAAAAACACATTGCAAATAGTTTGAGGATCTTGGAGAGGATCAATGTCGTCATCGTTCTTATAGGGAGCATCACCTTCAGGTTGGAGTCGGGCATCTGATGATGAAAAAGGATTCTTAAGTTCAACATCATCACGAGAGATAGCCTTTTTGAAGACTTCTTCATGTGTCATATTTTCCATTAAAGAAATGAAGTTTCTTTTTAAGCATAAACTGTCAGTGGCATATGTTCAATTCTTTGTTGTCAACCCCATCCAATCAGCACACGGCCAGGATCTTAGGTTTTTGTCCAATGCAACTTTTACCTGTTTTTCGTTAGGTCCTGATCATGACTATCAAAAGCTCCAACAACTTATATTACTATTTCTTTAAGTCTTATACGCAGTGGTAGGTATGGGTTTTGGTGAATAGGTATACTGTAAGGCTGTGTGAGAATGTATGCAGCTGAACCTGTGCGGCTGGGGATTCCGGGGCACTGTAAGCCCCCGTGGGGTAATTCAAAAAGAAATATAGCCACTTTCAGGGCCTGGAAATTGAGAAGTAGGTACACGCTGTGCTCTCGCGTACCACCCCCATTCACAAACTGTTTACATGGTGTTAGTTTCCATACTATAATCCTCAAGGAGACCACACAGATACACCACGATCAAGCCTCTGCAATACATTTCATTTCTGCATTATTGATAATGACTGATGCTTCCTTTTCTGCTTATTACGTATATTTGAAGTTATTTCCCCCCGGGCAACGCCATGCCACCCTGTTAGAAAATGTTTAACCGTATTTGGATATTTATTGTTATTACACTCAATACACTCAAACCATTTGGGGACTCGCGCCACCTCTGCCCACTTGGTTGTGTTGCATAAGAAGACACATATTAAGGAACATGTTTTTATTCTGTTTATTTTAGGTATTTAAAGAATGTTTTCTTTCTGTATTGTCAAATGTGCAGTTATTTCGTCCCCGGGCGACGCCAGGATTATCTTCTAGTATATATATATATAGAGAGAGAGAGAGAGAGTCGTGATAGTAGTATTGTAACAAATACAAGTCATATATAAGAAATGTAAATAAGTATACTATCATTTGGAGCTAAAGGGAGAGATCCCACGATCTGAAAAGAAAAATAATCTGCCATTTGCTGACTTGACAAACTGCAGTTGTCAGCTCCGACCATTCTGCTTTCAGTATGGAACATAAATCTTTTTGAAAAATATATATCTTATATATTTATGTAATAAAAAAAAACAAAAAGGTTACACTGCTCATTATATAAGTATGTTAACTTGGTATCAGACCATCTATAGTGAGAGATCCGATGAAGATCGAACCCACTAACAACGACCAAGATTAGCTTGCTGATCGTTGCTATTCGATGTGCGTCCGAACAAGAATCAATTTATTTTTTTCATATTAGTTATTAACATAGGAGTTTTGTATCAGACCATCAATAGTGGGAGATCCAATAAGGATCGAACACACTAAAAAAGGCCAGCAAGATTAGATTGCTGATAATCCACATTTTTATTTGGAAGATCATTTCTGGTCAGATGAACGCAGATGCAATTCCCTTGGCACTGCTCTGTGTAGTTTATGCCAGTGGGATCAGGGTTCGCCTTGTGGTCAATTCAAATGCTCGCAACAATAGTTGCAAGCACTAAAGAAGATTTTCGAGGAATTTCCTGTCCCACACGTTCGCGTGTGAGGCTCACCACGTTAAACTGACCTTGTGTCACATCCTGCTGTCGTGAGGGTTCAGGTAAATAGGAGCTTGCTGATCATCCAAATTTATATTTGGAAGATCCTTTCTGACCAGACGGACGCAGATAGGATGCCCTTGGCATTGTTCCGTGTAGGCTGAACCAGTGGGATCAGGGTTCGCCCTGTGACCAAGTCAAGTGCTAAAAAGACATTTTGAGGAAGTTCATACCCCACACGTTCGCGTTTAAACCGCTCTTATGTCACATCTTATTTTCGTGGGGGTTCAAGTAAATAGGGGCTTTCTGATCATCCGAATTTATATTTGGAAGATCCTTTCTGACCAGACGGACGCAGATGGGATGCCCTTGTCTGGACCAGTGGAATCAGGTGTCCCCACGTTAAACCGACCTTTTGACACATCATGTTCTCGTGAGGGTTTAGGTAAATAGGAGTCTGCTGATCATTGCTATATGACGTGCGTCCGGATCCATTTATTAACATAGAAGGTTTGTATCAGACCATCAATGGTGGGAGATCCAACGAGGATCAAGACAACTAACAACCGACAGAAGAATTAGCTTACTGATCATCCGCATTTATATTTGGAAGATCATTTTTGACCAGACGTACGCAGATGCGACACCTTTGGCATCGCCCTGTGTAGTCTAGACCAGTTGGATCAGGGTCTTCCCTGTGACCAAATCATGTGCTCTTATGTTACGAACAGCAAACCATGAAAATCACACTGCTCATTATTAGAGTAGATATTAACTTAGCATAAGTTGGTATCAAAACATCTATATTGGGATATCCGGTGAGGATCGAACCCACTAAGAACTGCCAGCAAGTTTAGCTTGCTAATCATTGCGATGCGACGTGTCCTTTTTTTCATATGATCTATTCGTTAACCCCGGTGGATATATTTGAATGGAGATTTCTTTTTTAATTAGAAAATACTGAATTCGTTTATGGACTAGAGTGCCTGGTTTGAAATAGCGTATAGGAAGTATTTCCATCAGCAAAATTATAATCTCCCAGTTGACGAGTCGAGTGTTACGGACACCGAACCAAGGAAATTACACTGTTCATTATTAGAGTAGATTATCACACTTACGCTCGATTGGGTACAGCCGTCTCTGTTTAGGCAGAACACATGATGTAAACCATAATTCTGCACGCTTCCCTGTCTCCTGCCAGTCTTTGGAGTTCTTCGAGGCCATCCTCTGCCTCTATGTTCGGTCTTCTTGTTCGTGTGTGGTCTTTTAGTGTGGGATTGGAATTGGCAAATTCGTCTAGATCACTTATCACTTTTACTGGAAGAGTTGTTCTTGGCCTTCCTCTGTATCTCCCCTTATCTGAATTAAAGGCTTTGTTTGCGGGGATTTGGTTGTCCTGTCCATGAATGTGGCCCACTAGCTCCCATTTAGCTTTTCTGGGGGTTTGTTCTTCTTTGCATATCTTGTATAGATCCGTGTTGGACATCTTTCCCGGATAGCGTATATTGAGAATCAGTCTCAAGTGTTTTATGTGGAAGGCATAAGACCGGAAAATAATTTCTACTCGGTGCTGTGCCTCGGAGAGGAGTGAAATTGAAATATTAGCTGTTGAAATTGAAATATTACCCGCTGACACAATGGACAGCTGAACAGTGCAAACTATGATACAGCCACACATTGAAAGGGTTTATGTGAGCGATGTCATGATGGGTTTTTGACAGCCCTTACAATCTAATTCTATATAACAGAACGTGGTACCCCTGAGAAGCACTTGTGGAGTGTGCAATTGGCTGATCCAAGTAGAATACTTACGCCCTTTGATCCATTGTGTCTACTCAAAGAAATGGAAGAGCCGTTTTATTAAAATATATTCTGCTTCTGTAGCTGCCTAAGGCTGGATTTTGAGAACGAACCGACATCGTTGTATTAATGGACATAAATATCCTTCTTTCATTTGCCAAGTGCTCACTCCACAACCAACCTATAAGATACAAGGTTATCAGATTCCGTTAAAGATTATAAGGGTTATCAAAACACACCAGGACATCGCTCACACAAGCTCTTTCGATGGGTGGCTTTATCATATTTTGCCCTGTTCATCCGCCTATGGTTTTAACAGCTAATACTTCATTTTCACTGATGTTTGAGTGATAGCTAGCTCTTCCCAGACATTATTTTCCTGCCCAGTTCCCAGTAAACGAAGCCAATATAATGTGTCAGATATTGCATGATTAAATCGATATTGTTTATTTAATGAATTTAGCTTGACCTGGCAAATCGAGCCAGAAGGTTTACCTTGACCTGGCAAATCGAGCCCAGAGGTTTAGCTTGACCTGGCAAGTTAAGCCCAGACGTTTAGCTTGACCTGTCAAATCGATCCCAGAAGCTAAGCTTGGCCTGACCAATCGAGCTCAGAAGATTAGCTTGACCTGACTAATCGTGCCCGGGTGAAATGCTAGGATTCCCAATGCTTATTTTCGAAACAGGCAGGCCCTTCCTTATAAACGGGCGCAACATAATCTTTCTACCACTATTTACTTGTATTTTGGCAGTCAAACTAGCGCGAAAATATTTTTTGAATTGGCAACACTGGTTGTTGTCCTGTTCTGAGAGTGTGGTACAGTAACAACCATTTAGCTCCTCTGGTGGTTCGTGATGTAGGTTCTTTTTGCATACTTTGCTCACCTCTTAGTTGGATATTTTCATCGGTTAGCGTACGTTGATATGTCTTCTCAAATGTTTTCTGTGGAAGGCATAAGACAGGAAATTAATCTTTGCTCGGAGCCTGCTGTCCCCCGAAGATGAGAGAACATGGTTGACATTGAAAAGCTGTCGGCACCATGGGCAGATGAACAGCGCAAAATATGGTAAAGCCATACAAAGTGCTTATGTGGGCGATCTCATGATGGGCTTTTGATAACCCTAACAATCTAATCCTATATACGTGTTAACCTTAAGGAGCAGCTGTGGATTGAACACTTGGCTCATCCAAGAAGTATGCAGACATTCTTCTTGCCAGGAGATCACTACACAACCGACCCTTAAAATGCAAGGTTATCAGGTTCTATTGTAGATAGTAAGCTCTTTCGATGTGTGGCTTTACCATATGAGTGACCGTGCATGATAAGTGGCCAACGAACCATTTTAAAAGTTGATATTTTCGTTATTTATACAGCTACAATGCTCAGTCTCTTTTATTTGAAGCTTGAACACTCTGCATTATGATTCATAGTGTGTTCAAGCTTCATAATAAAATACAAACCTGAGGATTCTAGTTCTAAAAATAAAAGAAATATCAATGTTTTAGAAATGGTTCGTTGGGAACTTATCACTCATATTTTGCCCGGTGCATCTGTCTATGGCTTTTAACATATACTATTTCATTGTCACTAATCTCTGAGTAAAAGCGACCTTCGAGCAGAACTTTTTTTCTTGCACAGAGCCGAATGAACAAAAGCAGTATAATGTATCAGAATGTGCATGGTTAAATCGATATTGTTTATCTTGACCTGACCAATCGATCCCAAAAGTGTAGCTTGACCTGACCAATCATTCCCAAAGGTTTAGCATGACCTAACCAAACGATCTGAGATAAAATACCAGGATTCCCAATGCTTGTTTTCGAGATAATAAAACATAAAACACAATCCTCCCACCCCTGACTCGTATTTAGCCTAAGGTCCTTGGACCTGCTTGCGGAGTGAACTAATTACGTATACCTCACCAACGGCAGAGGGAAACGTTGAAGCCCAGAATAGAGCCAGGATTTCGAATGTTTATTTTCAAAATCAGTTAGGATCTATCAGATTGGCGCAACACAATCTTCCTATTTTTATCTACAGTTCATTTGACATTGTGCCAGGCTAACTGGGGTAGTTGCGTATATCCCAACGGCGCCAGTGGTAGATGTTTGAGCTCAGAGAAGAAGCAGGATTTCGAATTCTTCCTTAAATAAAAAATAAGTAAAAGCCAGGTTTTAAGGCAGTCCAGCTCTCAATATTTGACGATTGGCGTGACACTCTTTTCCCCCTTTCTTGGCCTTGTACCCTTCTAAGTTTAGTTAATATTCATAGGCCTGTTTGGTTAATGAGCCATTTAAGTATTTCCCAGTGGTTTGTGTTCAAGGTTAGGTAAAATTCAGGATTTATGACAATCAAGCTCTCACTATTTAAATGACTGGCGCAACGCAATCTTCCTACCTCCATTTCCCCTCATTTGATTTTGTGCCAAGCTAAGCTAAGCTTAGTAAATGTCCACTGAGCTATATCGCCAAGGGAGTGCACATCAGAATAACATAGAAAGATGTCTTCTGTCTCGAAAGATAAATGGAACGACACTGAAATGACCCCCCCAGGGGCCTGGCCGAAGTGTATGGAGATTCGTGGATGCCCAGTTGACAAAATCCCGGCCTCGGCCTCGCTGATCTAGTCCGATACGTTTGGCATCAGCTTGGTTGCATCCAGCCTCCTTAAGGGGGCTCCACTCCCTGGTTTGGAATCTGAGTTGTTTTTCCTAAGGCTAGAGAGTCTTGTCTCTCCCGTTATTTGATTAGGGGGGTGTATTTATGCTTTTCCCATGCGAACTAGTGAGAAGAGAATTTAAACAGCCTCGACTGGAGTTTGAACTCGACTTGTCGATTCCATTGCCCGTGGCGTTAACCGCCGCGCCACTCGCACCAACCAGAATTAAGACATTTCAGATTGCATCTTGGGTCGTCAGTTGACAAACAACAAAGGTGACCCATTAACCGCGGGCGGTGGCAAGTGTAATAGTTATCAATTGCAAGATAAGAGCCCCTGTCCATTGCAAGATAACACATTGCAATATAAAAGCCCTGACTCAAAGATAGAACAGAGTTGCCATCAGACACAATAAAACGCATAGAGCTGCAATGACAGAAATTTCCGTCATCCGCAGTTAATCTGACGTCTATTTTGGCTAAAATCAGAACCGAAATGTGTTTTCCGTTTTTATACGTCTGTTGAGATAATGTCCTATATTGGTAGAAGAGCCTCGATGGAACCTAAAGTTATATTAATAGAGGACACCACATTTCATGGTGCACCAATTAAATACCAATGCATAACGAACAGATGGAGAAATAATGGTTGCTGCAGCATAGAAATAAAATAAAATATTGCCAATTTAGACAAAACGTACAAAGATAATTTCACATTAAAGCAATGGTTGACAGGCTAATTTCGCTTCTCTTTTCGTTAGTGCAGTAAGTACAATCCTCACTGGGTGCAATAATATTATGGCCTTGTGCCAGATTATCTACACAGAAGCCGTGGCGTAGATCTAACGTTTACGAGCTCGACTCGACTACTATTTCTATATTGTAGTAATTTCGATTCTAACTGGATGCCCTGCCCTGTCGGCTGGAGCCTAGAATACGCCGACTGCATAACCTGCAGATTTAGCGCCGTTAAACAAAACAATCAATCAATCAATCATAACTTGATGCCCAAGTTATTATGACCTAATGAGGCTTCTAACAGGGGCCACCTGTTTTTTCACCAAAGTCGCAATACTCTAGTTAAAAACAAATAACCTTTCACCAAAGTCGCAAGATTCTAGTTTTAAAAAATAACCTTGGAAACTAAACTCAACAATATAGAACAGATTCGATATACATACCTTGACAACAAACTATCTACAAAAATGTGCCTACATTAATTTGCCTACAATAATTTGTCCACAATAATTCGTCTACAGAAATTGTGTATTAAAAAAGAAACCGAATTCTACACTAAATGATCCACCAAGGGTCCATGCACCGTTAAACAAAACAATCAATCATAACTGGATGCCCTATTATTATGACCTATGGGCCTTTGAGCCAACATCTAATGAGGCCTCTAGCAAAGTATTATCAGCGATTAGAGTAATGTATATCTTTATTCCACTCTTTCTTATTACCAACAATATTCCACAGAGATTCACTGCTATCTGCCCTATCAACTTCAAAAGCCAACCTGTGAAGTTCTGCGTTGATTTACGAATCGAACACTCCTTTCTCTCAACGATCAAAAAAGACCTAATGATATCAAAAGGAATATTTTAGAGCAGTGGTTCTTAACCTTTTTTAGCATTTGATATGAATAGAGACATCCTGAAGAACACCTTGCCAATGTGCCTAAAACGTAAAGTATACAACGGCTGGATAATACCAGCCATGACATACGGATGCGAAACATGGAAAGTAACAAAACGATCTGAAAACCAACTCAGAATAACACAGAGAGCCATATAAAGAACAATGCTAGGACTAACTCTAAGACATAGAAAAAGATCAACATGGATCAGAGAGA
>VCCN01000640.1:1648393-1660740 GCA_006491835.1 Architeuthis dux
TGATGATGATGATGATGATGATGATGATGATGATTTCTTCTGAAAGAAAAAGAAGTGGAGGGGAAAGTCTTTAATTAAAAAGGTATTTTTGTATTTTTTCAATTAATGTGATATACCGACTTATCATAATTATCGTATCAGTTGATGGTACGTTTTCTAAAGATTCGGTACGTTTTAGGCGATGTTAGCTATATTTGGTACGTTTGATATCTTTATTTTAGCAGACCTGCTTGGGAATGAGGAATCGAGGATTACATGAAGCGATCGATGGTCTAAAAGGTTTGGCGACCCCTGGTCTAGGAATGTTTACCTCATCCTTCATATTCACTAAACCTATCATCCTCCGAATTATCATTTCTTTCGATCGCTAGAGCATTTGTTTAGTACCAGGACATTTATAAATAAGGAAGACGTCAGTTCTGGTCGTTCAGCTTTTCTTTTCATGAAAACAAAACTGCCTTTACGTTGGGCTACTCTAATTACTAATGCCATTGATAATAAAAATGTAATTACATTTTTGGAGGTGTAGGCCGAGCGGATAACGGCACAGTGAATGAACTCGGCGAGCCGTGTTCAAACTCTGGGACAGTTAGTGTTCATTTTGCACTAATGCCATTGGGAAAGGCATCCATCTCTTCTTCTTTCGATCGCTAGAGCGTTTGTTTAGTGCCATGACATTCATAAATAAAAAAAGACGTCAGTTCTGGTCGTTCAGCTTTTCTTTTCATGAAAAAGAAAACTGCCTTTCTTGGTTAGTGTTCATTTTTCACTAATGCCCTTGGGAAAGGCATGTATCTATCTCTTATTCTCCTGCTATGGGTACAATAGCACAGGGTGAAGTAAGTGACGCCACTTCGGGTGCTTATCGACTCTAAGTCTATTTCACCGATCGCAAACGGGGCGAGTAAATAGTAATGTGATATGTGGAGCCCAAGCAGGGACGCCTGAATCCGTAGCCAGCGTAAGGGCACATAAGAAGAAGATTACATTACTTGTGGAGTAGCAAGCTAGCATTGCATACCATTTCAACTGTCTAATGAGCTTGTTTCTTACCGAGTGCTCCCAACTTTTGGCCATGTGCCAGACAGAGCTGAGATTAGTAAATAGTATTTGACCAATAAATCATCATTAGCTCACTGCTGAACAAAGGCTTTTCCTAGCTCCTTCCTTGCCGACCATGACTGTGCTAACCTTCTGCCATGTTTTACCGGCACATTCTTCTGTCTCATCTATCTATATTATGTCTATCTATCTTCTCATACTGCGTTTGCTATCACTTGGGCAGTAATAGTCTAATCTTTTGCACCCTCTGTTATCCTTCCTTCTTGTTATGTGTCCAGCCCATCTCCATTTTTTTTCTTAATCAGTTCTTTGATATATTTTACCTGGGTCCGCTCACATCTTTTTCTCTCTCTTAGAGTTATTCCTAACATTGCTCTTTCCATCACAATGAATACACAGTATTAAAGACCGAAACGCCACCTAAATCCCCGCCCCACACTCATGCGTGCTTAAAACCACACAGAACAGCTGATAGAAAAGTTTCATTCCTCTTCGTGAGAATCGAAAGACAAACCTGCAGATTATAACCGCTGTAATCGTCTCTGATCTTCGCCATAATCCCCTGCTGTGGATTTGAACAACGTCTACGTATTTAATCCCACCTCGTGCTCAAATCGTTCCTCGAATAAGATCGGAATGAAGAGGGGGGGATAGTCTTCAGAATGGTTTACATTTCTTTTGTCTCTTGCACTGCATGCAAAACGGCTTCTCTAATATCTCCTGAAGAACAGAACGGTCCGTCCGTATTAACATTCGTGAAGCTCCGTCTGATTATAACCACGCCCCTCATCCGTCAGCACTGCTGAATTTCCGAAGTATGTCAACCGATTTTGGAAAGCGATATTATTGCCACGTTAAAGCGCCCCATCAGGAAACAATGCTTAGCAAGCTATTCTCGCAGACCAGTAATACTACTAGCTGAAAACCCACCCTACGGACGGGTTTTAGCTAGTTCCAGCAATAGTTCCCCAATGAGAGATCAAAACTGTTATATAAGATGGGAATTTAATTTAACAAAAGAAGAAAAAAAACCAAAACCCCAAGAACAAACAAACTATGCTATTATTATACAATGCACTGCTATTATGACTAGTGGGCTGTTTATCAAATCTTGATATGGAGAGTCATGGGGCTTGGATGAGTTGCAGTGATCGGTGGTCCTCCAAATACCCTTGTAAACTATTCGTCTCATAGACCAGCATATACGGTACTAAATAAAGTCTAATACTTATGTTGTATATTATGTTCAAGAGTTTCTCAAAGAAAATAGTTTAAACTACAGCAAGGAAAGAAATCATGATTATAATACCTTATCGGGGTGAGCGCGAACGCAGACCCAGCACTATTATTTTATTCTTTTACATTTTTAAAAACTAGCTTGCTAGAAACATCCGCAGGGGTCCCATTAGCACATACATAACATTCCATGGATATATGTTGTGTGGTTCCTGGCTGCCACATACGGACGGACATTTGGTGAATTATAGTTCGATCTTTACTAGAAGCCTCTCACCCGTGACGCTGTCCAGAAGATGAAGATGTTGTTTCGCCGTGTAGCATTATTTATGAAGCAAGACTAACGGATCATAACTACCATAGTGAATTCGATTCTCACAGGGTTCCTGACATTTGTGACTTTTTACCAGAATAAGCTAAGCCTTAGAAAATATCAATAATCATTCATGGTTCTGGAGCAATGGTTAGCAAGTTCTTCTCGTGGATTATTACTATTTTAATGAGTTCGATCTACATTGGGTGCCCTGACCTTGTGTTAGAATGAGCTAAGATTAGATAATATCAATAATCATTCAGAATTAGACTCATGGTTCTGGGGCAATGGTTAGCAAGTTCTTCACGCAGATTATTACTATTGTTATGAGTTCAATTTTCATTGGGTTCCCTGAACCTGTGTCAGAATAAGTCAAGATTAGTAAATATCAAAAGCTCTGCACCGTGAACTAATGATTAGCCAGCTCATCAGGTTCATCCACAGACTATTGTTGTAGTATTGTATTATTTTGGTGTCCAAAACTTGTGGACTCGGCTTAGTAAAATACTTAGCCATGCAAGGATATACAACAAATTACGCATGTGTCTAAAAATAGAAGAAATGTTTGGAAACATCATTTCTGAAATAAATATAAAGCAAATAGTTATGTTATTAGTATGACTCGGTGGCGGATTGAACCACGGCCGACAGAACCGTAGATGAGCACTCTACCACAGGGCCACGGTGACTGGTACACAATTCCGTAATGATACCTATTCTCAATTCGGTGCAGGTGCAGATTAATAGTTTAATATCTTCTGTTGAATCTTAGTGCAAGCATCTAATACGTTCGTGTTATTTCGATTTCTTAGTTAATAATATCTGCTCATGAATATAAATCAATGTATAAAGAAACGGTATCTTAAATAGTTATTTTGCTTCACGGTGCAACTGGTTTGAACTCTCAATGCACCCAGGTAATATTTTATTTCAAATGAAGTTGGCAGACTCATTTCTTGTTTACTGTATGGTGGCCAATAATTGTAACCTCAGAAGAGAACTTACGAATTAAATGTCTTATCACTTCCAATTCTACCTTATAAATGTATTACATGCGTCCATAACACGCGGAAATATGATTGAATCGATTGGAAGAAAACAATCAAACGAAAAAAAAAATCAACCAACATATATCAAATTATCAAAGTCTTAATAATGTATGTGATGGGATGCTCTGTCTGTGTTGGCAGTATGGATCTATAAGTCAGAACAAGTGATGGGTTACCCCCTCAACATATCGGCTGTGGTTCGATCGTCTAGAACTTCGCAGAAACAGAACAGTGTGAATTGAAATCATAAACGTGTGCGAGAAAACTGAAATAGAAAATTGAGAGAACGCACAGGAGCATCTCGTCATTTGAATTCTTATTACTTGTGCATGTAAGAAAAACAATTTTGAAAGGCATGCGTCTAAAGTCTTCGCAGAAGTGAAGAATGAATTCCACCATTTTAGGGCATTAGTATACATGCAGTATTTTGTGCAAATGATGACTTTTCTTCTTCTCTGTCTACATAGTGTCCAGAACAAAACTCTGTTTTTTCACGTACACAAACCATTTTTCCTTTCAACTTTTCCTCTTCTGAGTCACGAATTCCAGCTACAAGCAAATATCTAGCTACATACACTATACTTATTTTCCCTTCTGTGGCCGCACGTTGTCATGGCCCGATTGAAACTAACAATCCATTATGTATCTATTCACAACAAAAGCACTACTGGAACGGACTTAACATCTATTTTTCTGTCATGTCTTACGTGTATAAAAAGGTTTTTCGCTATTCTCATTGGCTAATCCTTTATGATTCAGCATATCCATTGTCCAATGAGATACTCTCTATAGGGAGTAACGTCCCCACTCCAGAAATAATTATTGATAACAATTGAAACGGGATATAGCAGTCGTGCTGTGCTCTCATTGGACAATTGATATGCTGAGTCATAAAGGATTAGCCAATGAGAATAGCGAAAACCCTTTTAGACACGCAAGACATGATCAACTGTGGCAGGTTTTGAAGAATAATAGCTATCCATTGCAAAGTAGAAGCCCTTGTTCATTGCAAGATAATCCATTGCAAGATAAAAGTTCTCACAAACAGAACTGTGTTGCCATCAATCACAATAAATTAGAATTTCCATTGAAATAGACATAGAACTGCAGTGACGGAAATTCCCGTCATTCGCAGTTAATGGATTAATAAAATTCGATCGATCCCCACACAGTCCCAGAGGAGATTCAAGATATTCTATTTGTTTCCCCTAACGGGTTGCATTCTCTTGTTGCATTTTTGAGAAAAGGTGGTGTTATTATTATACAATTGGCTATTTATGCAACCTGTGATATCACGGGTAGGATGTATTCAAGATATACGCCATGAATTCCATTCACTCTAATGATTACATATATAGTGACACAGCAAATGTAGCAGTGTTTTACTATAGAGATGCTGTTGTATTCTGTCTTAATACGATAATTCACAAGTTGTATACTGCCACTCACTGCACACGGGTTTAACGTAGTATTCCTTTTACATTTAACGTTGTATTACGTTTACTAAGTCTGACACTAAATGTCCATTCACTAGTTCGACACGCAGTCGATAGATCTACAAGGTTTACACCACAAAGGGAATACTGTTTGGAATACTGTTCGCTTCACAGAGGAAGGAATAAACTCTCTCTCTCTCTCTCTCTCTCTCTCTCTCTCTCTCTCTCTCTCTCTCTCTCTCAGTCTTTTACGCAAGTCCTGTCTAGTCACCTAACCACGCGACTTTCTCGGGCTGGTCCAAACTAAGAGTAGGGGTGACACCCAACACATACATTCTAAATGATTTTACTATGGAAATACATTGCAGATTATTTGAATACCAGCTGGTTATGTAACCCATGATATCACCGGTCGATATATCAACAAATACGCCAAAATGTAATTCACTCTAATGACTGCATATATAGTGACTGTGGAAATGCACTGTAAATTCTACAATCCATTGCAGATATTTTAATACTAGCTGTTTATATAACCCGTGATACCATAGGTAGGATTTATTAAAGAAATACGCCAACACTTTACTACACTCTAATATATAAAAATACAGCCAATTCTGACGGTAGAGACAAAATGAAACAATAATCAGGGTTGTATATTAGCATCGACTGTAGATCTGTATGGGACCTGTATACGTAGTCAGGATTTCGGTCTATCTCATCACTACCAACTGGCTTTACCGCTACTCCACCCCCTTAACTTTAGCCACTTTCTTTACTAACAAACTAAATGTACCTGACGATAATGGGAAACAATTTGATGATTAAATAGCAAATTTGTTTCAGTATAACACCTGTGTTGTGCATTTAGGATTAAGAAGAAAGGTCAGAAATTAATGCAAGCATTACTGAAAAAGAAATAAGGCTTTCATATGTATAATTTGACTGCAATGATTTTACTATAAAGATCTATTGCAAATAGTGTTACGATAGAGATCCATTGTAAATGATTTTGCTAAACAAATGCATTGCAAATCAGAGAGAGATTGATTGTCAGTGGTCAAGAATTAATGCAAGCATTACTTACAGAATAAGGCAATCATATGTATAATGTAAATGCATTGTCAGTGTCAAGGAAATAATGCAAATGTTACTGGCAGAATAAAGCCATTATATCTATAAAGTAAAAGCACTGCAAATGATTTACTATATAAATGCAGTGTAAACGATCTAACAATAAAATGCATTGGAATATCAGGAAGAAAGTAATTGTCATTGGCCAGGAAGTAATGCAAGTGTTAATGGCAGAATAGGGCTATTATTTGTATGACGTAAATGCATTCGAAATGATTTTACTATAGAAAAGCATAGAAAATAGGGAAGAAATGGATCTTCAGTGTATATGAATTAATGCAAGTTCTACGAGCAGAATACTGCATTATATGTACAATGTAAATTAATTGTTAAGTAAAAACACTGCAAATGATTTACTATAGAAATGCATTGAATATCAGGAGGAAAGTAATTGTTAGTTTTCAGGAATTAATGCAAGTGTTACTGAAAGAATAGGACTATTATACGTATAATGTAATGCCTTACTAATGATTAGACTAATGCTTTTAATATGCAAATAACTTAGAATCGGGAAGAAACTGATTATTAGTGTTCAGGACTTAATGCAAACGTTAATGATAGACAGCCTATTATATACATAATGACCCCCTCGAACTGTCATTCCCTGTCTTTATCAGAAAGTGTCTGTCCTTCCTATGGTGTCTGTCATATTCGGTAAACTCCAGTAAATTCTGAACAGAATACATCATTTGCTTTTTTTCTCTTTTGTCTTTATTTCCATCTCCGGAGTCCTTCCAAAGGGTGTTAGAATTCGTAACTGTCACCTTTCTCTTCGTGGTGCTGATCTGCTTAATCCACTGAGAAGCCATTTTCTTGCACAGCCCAGATCAGGGATTAAAGTCACGATTTCTAAAGAAAGGCATGTTCTTCACACGAACGGCAATGTTAATTTGCCACCTTTCACTCGAGCAGAATTAAAGAAAAAAATAAAACATCTAAAATCCAACAAAGCTGCTAGCATAGACAGGATTCCTAATGACTTCTCTACACATCCTGGACCCAAAGCACTTCACTGGCTCCTGTCCTTTTCTAACCCTTGACTAAGATCATTAAAAATACATAAAACGTGGAGAAGAACCAAGGTTGTTGCTCTTCCAAAACCCAATAAAGACCCTAAAGAACATTCCTAAAAGCTACACACAAATTACCTCGCTCTGCACACACCATAAACTCTATTAGAGACTCATATTGAACAGAATATCCCTTGTAGATGATAATACTCTTACACCAGACCGAGCTGTGTTCAGGCCAGGCCCTTCTTGCTGCGGCTAGGTCCTGAACCTAACCCAGGATGGATATGAGTTCCGACAGATCACACGGCCACTGTTCGTTGACTTAACAGCAGAATACGACACTGTGATTCACAGAAGCCTTTTACTGAAATTATCTAAAATGTTAAAGAACGAAGCTACAGTAAATCTAATAAGAAGCCTCCTAGAAAACCATAGATTTTAGGTGGAGATGAATGGAATTAAGACCAAATAGTGTCCACAAAAAGAATGTATTACTACAGAGATCAGCCCTGGTAATTTTGCTATTTAATGTCTATACAAAAGGCCAACCAACCTTTCCTAATATAGGTAGGTTTATCTATGCAGATGACCCATGCTTAGCAATACAAGATAACTCCTTCCAAGAAGTTGAATTGCGGTTGGCAGCAACCCTTGAAACAATGAGCCAGTATTCACTCTAATTTTTAGTAGTGAGTGTGCGCAAAAGATTTATGTCGTGCACATTTCTTTCCTGTGACAAAAGTATGTGCGCACTGAATGCTTGTGCAAAATGTAAACTTGAAATTGTTTCAAGTTGAATCTGGCCCTGCCTATCTCTCGTGGCTTATACAACTGTATTGTGATGTTTTAACAATATTTTAAAAACCAATTAGTTAAGGGATTAATTCCAGTAGGTATTATGATAATATATTATTATTTTAATTAATATTTTAAGTATCCTTATCAATTACTGTGCGCAGGTTGCAAAACGTGTCTGCGCGCCCTTATGCGCACCGCTTATTGGGAACTATGATTATGAAAAATGGTGCCTAAACACAAATCCAAGCATTCTACCTGAGAAAATGGAGAAGCCGCTTGGAAATTCAAGATCCGGTGGCAGGGAGAAGAGTTCGAACCACAACGGTTTCCAATCTACCTGTTAGTGATACATCCAATAACGCCTAGTGAAAGTTGGCTCCCGCAATTCTCTCTTGATAATATTCATCATCATCATAATCGTCATCATCATCACCATCATTAGCTTTTTAGCGTCCGTCGTTGGACATAGACCATCCCCAAGATGTGCCAGACCTCTCTATCATGGGCGTCGCGGAGTCAATACTTCCTGCAATTGTCTAGTTCGTAACGCAATATTATTGTTTTGCCGGCCACAGTTTCGCATATGATCTCTGGGGATCCACGTTGTGAGTCGTGATGTTCAGCGGTTATCTGATATTCTTGCAACATGACAAGCCCATTGCGATTTGAGTTTTCTAATGGTTTTGATGATAACTCTGACCCCTGTCTGTTTTTTAATATAATGTGCTGTCTTCAGATCTCTCCATGTGATGTCGAGCGTAATTCTCTCCTGTGCATGGTTCTCAGTTTGAGGACCAATCTTTTGGTTAGGTTCCATGTTCCAGCTCTATAGGTGATTATCGGGATGATACATTGGTTGTAGACCCTTCTTTTTAGAACTAATGGATGTTCTTTTTTTTAAGGTCGATCTTGCACCACCGAAAGCAAGCACTAAATGGGGAGCCAACGCTCAAACTGTCCTAGCACTTTGCTATGCAGCTGCAAAATACTGTGCACCTGTGTGAGGCAGGTCGGCCCATGCAGTGGACATTGACCCGTTGCTTAACAAAGCCTGTCGAATAATCACGAACACACTGTGTCCCGTCCCACACCTATTAACATGATCCACAGACTTGCAAACATTGCTCCTTAGAAGAGTTCCGAAGATACACTACAAAGAAAATTAAAAAGGGGCAAGCAGAATTCGGATACCCGGCACCCACTACATACTCACGCGCCAGTCTCCAGCCGCCTAAAGACGAAGAAGATCTTTGTCACATTGGAGGGAATACCATACGGAATAGCCACCACCCTAAAAACAAACAAGAAACATACATAATTGAGCAATGGAAAAAAAAACAGGAGCAAGAACCCCACTAAACAATGCAGTGCAAAACCACATAGAAAAGTCGACATATTGAGCACTGTTTGCCAGACGCGAGTGGTGCAATATCAATGGAGCGAGAGAAGGAGTGTGTAGGACAGGAGACACTATGGTCAAGTGCGGTTTAAAGACCAGTGAATCGTGTGAGTGTGGTGAAAAGGTGAAAAACATTGAACACGTTCTGCGAGACTGCCCACTCTCACCTCATTTAGCTAATTCTGAACAGCAACCAAACAACATTGGCTTTCTGGCTGTTGCGACAAGCTATGGTTCATCATCATAATCATCATTATCATCGTCAGCCTTTTAAGACCATACTGGGCGCCACGGTGCCAATACCTTCTTAGCCTGTCTGAATCATCATGCCATCTTATTTTTGTCGGCCAAAATCTCGCATATGATCACGGGAAATCACCATGTGATATAAAGCATGATTCTCTCCTGTGCGTGTTGCATGGTCCTTAGTTTGAGAGCCAATCCATTGGTTAGGTTTCATGTTTTAGCTCCATTGGTTGTAGACCCTTCTTTTTACAATCAATGGGAGGTTATTCTTCTTGAAGGTCGAGCTTGCTATTTGTTTGATTATTCGTCTTTTCTGATTCCATGGAGATTCGTTGCCCCAGGTAGATGCAGTGACGAACTTTCCTTAGCTCTGCGTTTTCGATTCTGTTCGCTGTGTCCTTATCCTCAACGTATGTGTTGCCCATGACATTTGTTTTATTGAAGTTCATGTGAAGACCAACTTTTTTGCTTTCTTCATTCAGCTCGTCTTGCATTGTTTGGAAAACATGAAAGTTTTCAGCAAAAATACACGATGTCGTGAGCAAATCTAAGGTTACTTAGCCGTGTTTTATCCATGTAGGCAGTGACGGATTATGTACCACCCGGATCACAAGGCTCATCTTTAATAAGGCTCCCCTTGACCTTGGACCCTGGCCCACCCTGTGTTTAATAGAATAAAGTGGCGTCAAGTCACGTTAAGTAACATACCGCTGTACTATGTATAATGTATTACATTTATAATATCATAAAGTTATATGAATTTATTAGAGAATCAGAATTACTTACTTTTACACTCAAACCATTGTTGTACCCTCAGTTAAGCCAATGAGTTGGAACTGAACTCGCTTTCGAGTGTCTGTGGACGGGGGATTTGGTTAAATGCCGGGGATGGTCACTCTAGGCCAGCCCCATTTGCTGTTTTAGATACTACAGTGCTTTATATTTTCATCCCTTGGTATACCGCTAGCAAAGCAACAGGTATTTCACTGGTTAGTAATAGTCCACGGGACTAGCTTGCTAACCATTGCTCAACGAAGAAGTGCCCAAGTTACGGTTGTTTGTATCTGAAGTTGATATTTATATTCAGGCCAGTCCAGTTATGTACTCTTTTGTATCTAATGCTGTGTATTACAGTAATGTACTCTATTGTCTTATATTCATTTTGAATAAGATTGCTTGCCATTACCGTTTTTATAAATCGTTGTAGTTCTTTTATTCTGTTTTATTACTTGTAAGTACACCATGTACACTACGTTTACATGTACATGTATATACCCATACATTACTCATATGTATTTAGCACTGATTAGAAAATAACTTAATGAGCAATTTGAAATGGGTAACCCTACATTTCTCATCTGGACCGAGCCTATTACCAGTTTGCACTGAGACCCAATTTTAAAAGGCCAACATCCATAGTTCTATAGACAGGTCAGATTAGGCGCGTGGTCGGATTATCAGCCATCTAGGTTTACAAAATTGGATTACACAGCAACCAATCAAAGCCCTTCCGAAACACTTATACACATATAATGCGTTTTAAATACACTGGATGGACAGAAACGGAACTTGCACTTGAGGATAAACAGTTTTCATCGGATTTTGAACAGATGAAAAGAAGGTCGGATTACTTGTGGTCGTTCTACAGAACTTGTATTGATTAACACTCGACTGGCTGCTGTAGCTTGATATGGAAGCATATCTTCACCTAGATCAAGGCTTCCCAAACCTTTTCTTCCAGCGTACACATCTGTCCTGTCCAGCAGTATTGGCATACCCCTTAGGAAGAATGTAGTGCAGAATGTATGGATACCATAGAACAAACTATAGTCATGTAGTATTTATTAGTAATGTAATTTAATTTAATGTTACACTTTTAATGAGATGGATGAGCTTGGCTCTATCCAACAAGTAAGTCAATTCTCAGAGAGACCCACCCGCATATCATTCTCCAATGACAGTTGCACGAAATTTGGTTTATACTTGAAAAAGTCCACCGGAGCAAGGAAGGAAGTCAATTGACACTGTTGCACGAAATTTGTTTCTGGTTATACACAAGGCTACATCTCTCAAGACACGTATTCAAAATAATAGGCACACAAATAGCACGAAAAGAAGTGCAAAGCAGAGATGGTTGATTTTAAGGATCCTTTTGATTTATGCAGTTTTGTCAACTCTGTGTTTACAAGACACGAGCTGCGTTCAGTTGTTTGCGATTACTCCAAAATCCCAGTCACTTTACAAACCTCTCGTACCACCTTGTGTACCCCTAGGTACGCATACCCGGGTTTCAAACAAAAACTCTGACCTATAGAAGTCTGAGGTATTGAAGCCTACCGATCTGGCATCCAAAATGGATACGCAGATTTTAGTACATGGCGAGGTTTAGTTCTAGACCATTCTTATTGAATACCAATGACAGGATGAATCATGATTATATCATTTTTTTCTTTCGGTTCCTCATTAGTCTTATTCATTGAAAACAGAGGAGAGATCTTTATCCATATTCTTTTTTTTATATCCTCTGTTTCTTGTAGATATTACACGCAGTGATTATACCGAGGTCTACGAGTGCACATTCATATACAGTCCACATCTTTTTGACTTGTATTGTTTTTTCAACAGCTTTCATCTCTGCATGAGCAGATGCTGTTTTAGTCA
>VCCN01000640.1:1775790-1788354 GCA_006491835.1 Architeuthis dux
ATCTCTCATCCAATCTGTCTATCTTGCCTCCACGAAGTGAAGTAGATGAATTTAAATTAATAGATTATTATTTGACAGGTATTGCTTCCATAGTGATTGTTGTTTTAGGTCTCATTGGCAACATCCTGACCATCGTCGTTTTGACCAAAAGAACCATGCGCTCGTCGACAAATTGTTATCTGCGAGCCTTGGCCGTGTGGGACAGTGTCGTTCTCATAGTGACTCTATTTCTTATTGGAATACCCTCGGTATCGCAATCGTACGATGCAAACATAAAACCGTTTGTTGTGGTGTACATTTATCCAGCGGCCCTTGTAGCTCAGACTGCCACAATCTGGCTGACGGTGTCGTTCACTGTTGAACGTTATATCGCCGTGTGCCATCCGCTTCGAGCGGCCAGTATGTGCACGATCGCCCGGGCTCGTATAGTCATTCTGTCAGTGTCAGTATTCTCTTTCATTTACAACGCGTCGCGCTGGTTCGAATACGAGATTGTCTATCAACTCGACCAAAACAACGAAACCTTTCAAGTCATGGGGACCATGACGGACATGGGTCGAAGCAAGGTCTACCACAAGGTCTACTTCTTGTGTCTCTATCTGCCAATCATGTGTTTTATTCCCCTCACCTCACTTGCCGTCATCAACATTTTCTTAATTCTGGCCGTGAAACGATCCCAAAGACAGCGGCGAGACATGAACGTACGCCAGTCTCGCGAAAACAATGTCACCTTGATGCTTGTGTCAGTGGTCATTGTGTTTATGATTTGCCAGGTGCCAGCCCTCATCTACAACATGGCTTACGCCATCGACACGAAGACCGTAGCGGAGAAATACGCCTGGCGGATCGTGTCGATTCTCAGAAATTACTTGGTCACTCTAAACAGTGCCGTCAATTTCATGTTGTACTGCGCCTTCGGGCAGAAATTTCGGCGGATTTTCATACGGACTTTCTGTCAATGTTTGCTCTCCGAAGAGGACTTCAGTTCGCTTACATACCACGGAACAGTGATCAATGCGCACTCGACCGCCGGCAAATACAGCAAAATGCTGCAAAAAACCAACAGGGCCACGCCTGACATCATTGATATGACGTCATCAACGACAGCTACGCATGCCAGCGTTCTTTCACGATACTCGTCGCATTCATCGTTCGATGCCAACTCTTTGTACCGCAAAAACTTAATCAACAAATCCGAGAATGAACGCAAAGTCAAGATAAACGACAGAGAGGACATCTTCTGCGACAAAAATGGAATCGATGAGAAAGAGATTTTGAAAGACGAAAAAGCAGAAATTGTCGACTTGGAAAAAAGTGACGAATGATTGAACTTTATAAGGATTTGTTTTCTTTAGAAAATTTAAATGGACGCATAAATTTGAAATCCTATCTTCAAAAATTCGAAAACCCTGGGCATTACTCTTAAGCACTGGTCCCGATTTGAATTTAGCTGACGTCATTGAGATATGTGATCTACGTCATGTGTATACAGCAGCACGGACGCACGAAGGACGATGCGTTTGATAACATTGTGTTGCAAATTACCTGATGCTACACAAATTGAATCCTTTCTTTAAATTTAAATGAAATGTGTGTGTACCATTGGGAAAAGAGCAACAAAATGCTGTTTTTGTTATTTATTGAATTTAAATAAATAGTTTTTCGTTACTCAATAAATTAAATTAAATTTAATTTGTTTCTTTGAATTAAAATAAATTGAATTGTTTTTTTTCGTTAAGCAATTAACCAAAATATTTTTTTTAAAAATTCTTTGAATTAAATGAAATTAATTTGTTTCTCATTTGACTTAAAATAAATTGTTTTTTTTTGTTACACAACAACTGTGGTCTCCGGTCTTGTGAATATAACTGTGTGGCACAACTGTTTCTTTGAATTTAAATAAACTAAATTGTTTGTCCAATGTTTCGCTTCGCTTCTCAAATCTTTGTTTTTTGGAGAAAGAAATATATAACACTGTAAATCAAGTCATTAAAATGCGAAAAGGATGATTATGCTGACTTCGTGTGATTTAGAGAGCATATCTGAGTGACATCAGCTGAATTCAACTCGGAACCAGTGTTTTAATGTAATGCCAATCCCTTAAATAGTAAGGAAAGAAAGAATATCCCACATATCAACAATTCCTAAATTATTTTTCTGTGTCTCCCAGTAAAAGTCTCTGTATTCATAATTGTTTTAATATTGATTGTGAAATTTAAGTAAAGCTTCGCAGTTGATATCCAAATATTTGTTTCTTCCTTATTTACTGGTTGTATGTAAACTCACGACCCCGAAGGTAAGGCCAGGTTTACGTACTGTCGCTCTTCCTCATTTGCTGGCTGTATGTAAACTCACGACCCCGAAGTATGGCCAAGGTTTACGCCCTGCGGCTCTTACCAACTTACCTACGGAATCACTGTCATAGATTGGCGGCCTGAGTATAGTTGCAAAAAAAAGCAACGAGAAAATTATGATGAAGGTAAATAGTTGTCAAAATATTAAACATAATGATTTGTAATACTTCGTCTAATAAAAAGTAAATAATTAAATAACTGCGGTGTCGTAAGACTTGCAAAACGAAGGTTTGAAACACTATAGTTCAATCATCATCATCGGTGATTCTCGGGGGACTAAGGGGTTTGAAAGTTGGAACCTTATAGAGGCCAGGGATCAAAGGGTCGCTATGAACAGTGAGAGCTTAGGACAAGTTACAACTTAAGAACTCTCTAGTCCCCAACATGACAACATACATCTGGAATATATCCTTGTGCCCCCCCACCTGGAAAAGTGGCAGCGGGCGCCTAAGCGCATGTGTGCATGAGTGTGAAAGAAGGTAGTCTGAGAAAACCATAATTATTATCGGCGATTCTCGCTGTAAAGAAGAGGTCCATAACGTCTTCTTTGATGGCTTCGAAGTACAGTCTCCGAAAGGCCTATTCTTTCACACACACACACAATGCTTGGCTATTGTTCAGTTACCTTCGGGTCGTTAATTCGTTCTTCTTGTTGCCGCTTGCATGTTTCTTGTTTGGCTTCTGCATCTCATCTATGTGTGTATACTTCAATATCAGTGTAGATGAATGACTAGTTTTATTTTCATGTAGTTTCTCTATGATGATAGCACGAAATCATGTTTTTATTTTTGCTAAAATAGTTCCACATTCCTAGGTTTAGGCGCCAGCGGTGAAGAAATGGCAGCCGAGCCAGTCAAGGCAGTCATTACTTGAGTTCGGCTCTTGTTTAGTGCTCTACTATTATGACCTTATGCCAGACTGTGCTCAGTCCATCCAATGTCTATTTTTTCTTGATTTGACGTGAATACTTTTTGGTTCCATCTTAATCATCGATGGGAGCAAGGCCGGCTCTAGGTACCGACAACACGGACAGTCGCCCAGTGCGCCAAGTACTAAGGCACGCATTTCATGTGTCTGAGACAATAAAACCTTCCAAAATACAAATGGATAAATTGGAAAATGAATAAATTAAACAAAATCAAAAACAGTAAAAATCAAGAAATTCCCTGATGTGAAGTCATTTTTTTCTGGAATATCTGACAGTTAAATACTTTTTGTTGTGGTGAAACTAAGAGAAACCATTGGCAAAGGAATTTCACATTGTAAAACATTAAAAAAAAATACTATAATTTAAAGGACACCAAAGTTCAGCACTGGGGGACCATATGGCCGGTCCTGGCTGGAAGCGGCGAACCAGAAAGTCACGATTCAAGAATATAAGGATTTACGAACGAAAAGTATAATTCTAGACTATAATTAAAGACCCCTTTCCCTAGCGGTTAGTCTGTTTGTCCTTAATTAAACAGTGTATAAAGTTTTGTTTTCATGAATGTCCAATTGAATCAAAGTAAAGGTCCAATTCCTCTAATCCGTTCTTCAATGATTCAAAATCAGATCGGAATTAGGTGTTTGGTCAGATCATCAATCTCTTTTGAATAATTCACCTCCTTTGAAATGTTTCTTAAACGATCGGACCACTGGAAGTCGAACGACCGGATTTGTACCTATACAATGCCGGCATTAAGAGCTGCAGGCCACAATTGGAAACGTGTTTGCGATTTCCCAGATTCACAGCCAAGGTCTGTAGAATTTTAGAGATATAAATACAAGTTATTATATACTTTATATCTCTATGGTGGAATGGAGAGCAATAGAAATGTACACTTAAACATTTCAGAGAAATACATTTCTACGCTGTTCTATAATTAATTAACATATTATTTAACTGCAGTAAAATAATTAAATATATGAACAATATAAACAAACACTACTGACTGAGAAAATTAACCAATAAGAACCCAGTGTGACACCGGTTTCACATAAAATTTAAATGATCTGCACAATCCCTTATACAATTCTATCCTTGATTTTAACTCATGAATTGTACTAAGTGACACGTACTGAACATCCTGGTGCAGTCACGTGACTGTGGGTCAATTTGCCTACCCAGAATTCCATTTTTAAAAGGGTCATTTGCCTGGGTTCCACGTAGAAGAGAAATAGCACCTTTTTAAAAAGCTTAAAATGTAAGTTTTAACTCATTTAACAATTCCAATGCTTTAATAACATGTCCGATATTACATTTAACCTAATCTGACCAAATATCCCGAAGAAAGTGATATAAAGAAATGTGGTCCATTTGGTCTGTTTTATATCCCACATAATTGTCCTTCAAGTAGAAATGGGTCGTTGCTGTTTTCTGTAAAACCTACAATGTTGTGATAGGCGTATGTTGCCATGTGTTGTTGTGTGTATTTGACAAGACTAGAGTAGATTAGCATAGGTCAGGTCCAATTGGCGTAATGCAGTTATTGATAGAAACACATACAAATAGTAAACGTGAAGAAACCGTTTTTCTCCCTCAAATTTGGGTCAGATTAAAAGAAAGTCGAACTACAAGACTTGTATCTACATTGTGTATGTTTCAAAGCTCAGCGTATTTACACATGTCAGTTCAAGTTGCTTTAGTCGTTCAGGATTTAAGCATCGACTTTTAGTCATGTGATGTTATTTAATATGATTGTATGATATTTCTGTTCGTCTTATTGAATCTTTGATCAAAAGATGAGAACATTCATTAAAGGCAAGAACATTCAGCATCATTTATTTATTGAGCAGAAACATTTTTTCCTGACGATGAAATTCAATAAAGACGGGCATAAAATATGTAAAGGTCAATTTTGCTCTGTGTCGGAGTGATTTGTATAATGTTTTGTCTTGTTATTCTATCTCGCATTTGGAGGTGTCGGTGGCCAAACGGTTAGCAGCACGGAAAACGGAATCAGCAAACCGATTTCAAACTCCGACTGAGATCTGCGTTCACTTCGCGCTAATTCCCTTGGGGAAAGCATGGATCTATCATTCCCTCCCATCTATGGGCAAAATAGTGCAGAGTGAATTGTGTGACGCCACTTTGGGTGCTTGTCGCCTCTAAATCTATTTAACATATCGTAAACCTCGAAGAATTAGCCGAGACAGAGAAACTAGTTATGTGTAATGCCCGTACGGGGACGACTGATGCCGTGGCACTACTGTTTGTTTTGTTTACTATCTCGCATTTGTTTTGTCCGTTGATTTATTTTGTTCAACTTTCCATTTTTTCCCCTTCCTTATTTATCTGTTCCTGCTTCCTGGACTCCGAGGAAAATTCCAATCCTACAAACCAATAAGGATCCTCTAAATCCATCCCGTCTATCATAATCACTGGGCCGTAAAGGAATTGTAAATTGGTACTGTTTAGTTCCAGTGGTTCGTCCCTATCAGGCTCACCTCCCGATTGCAATCATAGGGATATGGTCAAAGTCAATCCCAATTGCTTGAAGCGTCCCAAAGTGAAGCGCCGAAATAACTAGACAATTTCTGGCACTACGCACACGTAAGCATGAGTCCCCACATTATAATCGACCTCGTGTCACATTCTCCTCTCGTTGGGAAGGTGGATAACTCCTATCATGAGGCCCAGTAATTCTGTCGGACTGGTGGCTTCTAGCTGACGAAATGAAAGGAAGAACAAGTACTGAGCTAATTTTATAATCCAAATAAAGCTTCTACCTGATGATTATCGAGGATACATCGAAGATTATCGAAGATTATCGAAGAATCATCGACTGAAATGTTAGGTTGCCAGCAACAAAAGCAAGGAAAATATTCCGAAAAGAATTGCAATAACGAAAATAATAAATTCCAGATTTTGGGAAAACGATAAAGATGAAGCCAATAGTTCAAAGAAATAGATGGAATAATGAAAATACTTCATCTCAGAACTTCAGAAAACAACGAAGATAAAGACAATACTCACAAAATATAAAATAATGAAAACAATTCAGACAACACCAAATAGACCAGATAATATAACGATCAACATCTTGGGCTAAAAACAACAAAGTTTCTGACAATAATCGAAAAAAATATAAGTTCTTAATGTTGCCCTTTTACTTTTATTTTTATGTCGATTGTTCTGGAGTCAGTAAATGTTTTTATACGTGAATGTGAATAAAAGAAATAAGTTGTGTGTTTTCATCATTTAAACAAAATGGCTTACATTTTAATTTATTTTGCTCATTTGAAAATTGTGTATGGATACGAATTTACACTCCTAATATTGTAAAGCATTGCTAAAATTTCAGAGATTGCACACCCTTGGAAATAAATTGCTAAATTTAATGTACAAACTAATCCACGCCCAAAGAAATAATTTGTTCAGAAATATCACACTTTAAAGATGCAAACTTAGAAATAAAAAAATAATGAGTAATCGATAGGTATGAACAAAATGAACAAAAATTTTAAAAATGTCAAGCGTGTAAGCGACATCTGAATAAAACAAATGTATGGTAGACAATGCAGTACATATATATTTGAGTGGAAAAAATAAACAAGATTAAAATGCACGACAGCTGCGCCGTGCAAAAAAGGCATGTTGTCGCCTGCAGCTCTCATAATTTGAAATAGCACTCAATTTACATGAACACAAACCAGAATAAATAAATAAAAATAAATATTTAAATATTTTTTCATCATTTCACTATATTTAATTATTCATCCTTGTTATAATAGTTTTATATAAGTTGCAGTCGATTCAAGACATAGAAAGAATAAAAGATACATTTAAAAAATGTATAAGATATATTAAGTGAAAAAGAATTTGTTTTCACAAATCAAAAGCCTGAATGATAATTAATCGTATAAAACTAAAAGAGTTTCCGAAAATACTTAATTCTCCTGTTTTTTAATCCCAACGTAAGAGTTCCGTTCCAGCAGTTCCTGGATATTATTCTAACAAAAGTAAACATAATTAGTATCTCCGGGTATATATCTGTAGAATGTGTAAAAATCAACGACGGCATGATTATATAAAATAGATAAATCATCAAACTAATAAAAGGTGTGGTAGGAATCATACGAAACAAAATTATTTTTCTCCAAAATTTGGAATAGAAAATTATATTTTTTTTAATTCACCCTTTAATAAATAAGTATCGAAAATCTTTTTAAAATCGAATAATATGCTGATTTTTGCCAGATTTTAAAAGATTTCTCACGTGTCGATTTGACGCTGAAATTTCCGTCCATTTTGGTCATACCTAGTAATCAACGTTAAATAACCAATAACGAGACTTACTGTATTTACGCGTTTATAAGTTCTCTATTTAATTTGCATCCGGATTTTCATCTTTATGTCTGGTACAAGACCTTTCATTCAAGTTTCACTGATAATAATTCTAGCACACAAGTACAGGAGCGCAAACCATCCACTTTATTTATTTGGTGGTGTGAGATTTTATCGTGCAACTCGAGGGTTTTTCATCATATTGTAAATAAATATATAAAATAGTTATTAATATTTATTTTCTAGTTTCATATATATAAAGATTGCCATGGGTCGTAAGAAAGATATAGCCTCAAAAGATAAACAAGATATGGTAACGTTGTTGAGTAATAGGAACACGACGTTGTACATTGAGAGAATGATTGAACAGAGATCACAGAGCAATCAGAAAAGAAATTGTAAACATTGGCAAGATAAGAGCAAGGAAATAAACTGGCTTTAAGTATGTCACAAAAAGAGATTTGAGAAAAATTAAAGGTGGATTGACCAGCAAGAAAATATTTGATTGATTGATTGTTTTTGTGGGTCATTTAGTGCCGAATTCAGTAGGTGGGGGATCCTATGTCCCCGTGACTAGAGACTTGAGGGGGGAGAATCCCAAATCCCTGTCACTGAGCCAAATGCCACGAGGACCGGGATAAAGGGTGGGTGGAGATACCAAAAGCTTCTCAGGACGAATCCTGAGCATGCTGGCCACGATATCCTGCGCCGTGGTTTTCTGAACTTCAAATTTCGAAGACCAGATTCTACACTTTGATCTTGGTGTTGCGAATGTAAACAGAGAGAAAAGATGCAGAATATTAGCAACAATGGCTAAAGGCATGAAAGCAACCAACTAATACCTTAATGTAAATATCACAAAGAGAAACGTGTAAGTTGGGTGGAGAAGTATATGAACATTGATTTTTCAGCAGTAATGTTTGGTGATGAACGTAGAGCCACATTGGATGGACCTGATGGCTGGGCTAACTGTTGGTTCTTTCATGGAAACACGATTTAGAAGACAACAGGGGGAGGCGAAGTAATGTTTCGGGTTAGTTTTGAAGGCAGTAACATGATAGGTTCTTTCAAAGAGGATGATGGTGTCAGGATAAGTGCAGAGACTATTTGTTGGATAATAGGTTTTTTAAGTGGTATTGTCACAACCAAGAAGCTTTAAGCTAAATAGTGTATTCATGCAAGACAATGCTCCTTCACATTCTGCAAAGCTGACTATTGCCCACCTTGCCAAAAAGGTTTTCAAAGACACCAATTAATGGAATGGCCGCCAGGCTCTCTAGTTATTAATCCAATAGAACACGTGTGGTCCATCACTAAAAGATATATATATGAGAATGGAAAACGATGGAAGCAATAAAAACTGCTGCACGTAATGTTAAAGTTGAAACAGTAGAACAATTAACAAAATCAACAGACCAAAGATTGATGGAGGTTATAGAATGTCAAGGAGCTTATATTAACATGTACAATAACAATTTATTCAGGTATATAGGATATTGTGTTAATCAAATATATGTTTTTGTGACCTATACCTTTTGAATTGATTTATAGATACGCATTTATCTTGCACTTTGTTTGTTTGCATAATAAAATCTGACACCCCCAAAACAAGCTATATTCAATATTATTAATGAGGATATATATTATAAGCTGAAACTCACACGATATATTCTTCATATAAATATAAGTATATCCTGAAGATTCTACCAACATTAGAAGACAACGTGGGAGGAGGAGTACTGTTCTGGGCTAGTTTTGTAGGCAGTAATATTATAGATCCGTTCAAAGATGATGATGGTATTAAGTGCAGAGAATTATTGTTGGATGTTTTTTTAAGTGGTACATGTCACAACCAAGAAGACATTTATTGTGAAGACATTGACTTGCATAATAAAATCTGACATAATGTATACATGAATATATACGGTGGATTTAGTTTAAAAGCTGCTATATAAGGTAGTGCGTCGTTTAGAGCTTATGACAACATTGAACCCCATGGGAGACGAAGACTTTATTAAGTGTTGTGTTCTCTATGTATGCTGGATAAATATCATAAAAACAATAATGCACACGCAGGAAATGAGGATAGTTGCGCTGTGTACCCAGGCGCAATGTCTATGCATACATTCTAGCGGTGGTTTAACAAGTTTTAAAAGCCAACCACTTTGGATAATGATTTTTGAAAGCATTTGTGAAAACAGATCCTCGTCAAAGCAGTAGAGAATTTTTTAAAAAGACCCAATGAATCATGATCAATTATACAAGTGAATTGAAAAGAAAAATGAACGAGTGTCATGTTCGCCATTGTGTGCTGCATGAATTTCATCCAAACAATAATGCACACACAGAGAATGAGGATATTTGTTCTGTTCACCCGAATGCAATGACTGTGCATTAATGCCTGCAAGGGTTTAATAAGCTTTAAAAGAGTAACTGTGATCATTCTCTGGAAGGACAACCACTTTAGATAATGATCTTTTGAAAGCATTTGATAAAACAGATCCTAATCCAGTGGTTCTTAACCTGGGTTGCAGGCATCCCCAAGTGGTGCGTAAGGCGATTCTAGGGGGCGCGAGAAGAGGGTGGCAAACAATTCCTTTGTTTCCTTTTATTGCTCATGTATACATCTTTTGTTCTTTCTCCTTCATGTTCCGATGTTCCGAATCAGCAAATGAATCTTCTATTCCGTGGCCTGATATGCCTGACGAAAAAGATATTTGACATCAAAAATGGAATTTGAAGTAAAATCACTGGAAAACTTAGGGGCATCATATCTAAACATTTCCAAATCTAGCAGAAAGGGCCTTGAAGTAGGACTTCGGTCTCAGACTTCATATTTTTGCGGAGTAGAATCTTTGTCCCTACTTCATAGACAAACAAAATTCAGAAATCGGCTGGATGTTCAACATGACACTCGGATAGCTCTCAGTTGCAAAGTACCATGTATTTCAAAGTTAATTGAGAAGATCCAACAGTAGCCAGTGCATTCAATGGTTCTATTAGTAATAACTTGATTCAAACTTTTAATTTTGACATCTGATGGATTTTATAATTTTGTTATTTACACTTTTTAATAATAACCGCTGTCCTAATAAAAGCAGAGATTCAATAAGAAAAACACAAAGAATCATGTTCAGCACTGCACATAAATCTCAAGTAAATTGGAAAGAAATTCAAGAAAGGAATTTCAGTTCCCCATGAACTCACACCAGAGAATCGAGTGCTATATTTAACAACTTGCAACAGTGTGCTGACCAAGAATGAAAAACTACCTTTTCTACATCAAATTGACAGCAGGGTTGACAGATATCTTCTGCTGCACAAGACCAAATATGCACGGTCTTGGGACCAAATTAAATAGCTTCAGTACCAAAATAATCAAATAACTTGAAATCCATCATCAGACCAAATGTGTGTGGTCTTGGGACTAAATTAAGTAGTTTCAATACCAAAATAATCAACTTTAGATTCATCATCAGACTAAATTGGGACCAAATTAAATAACTTCACTACCAAACTAATCAAATAACTTGAAATCCATCATCAGACCAAATGTGTGTGGTCTTAGGACCAAATTAAGTAGTTTCAATAACAAACTAATCAAATAAATTTAAACTCATCCTCAGACCAAATGTGTATGGTCTTGGGACCAAATTAAGTAGTTTCAGTACCAAACTAATCAAATAGCTTAAAATCCATCATCAAACCCAATTTGTATAATCTTGGGACCAAATTAAGTAGTGTCAGTACTAAAATAATCAAATAACTTAAAATCCATCATCAGACTAAGCTTGCTGGAAAATGGATTAAAATACATATTTCATCTGTTGTTCATGTATATTTATGCCGTATCAAATCATTGGTGTGTAAGATTGTTATCTTTTGTAAATTTTCCTTCAATACCAAATATTTATTTTCGGAATCAAATAGCTTCGTTTAGTACCACATTTATCAGATTTTGGTCCTGAAAAATACCAAATGGCAACATTAACTAACAGTGTATGTTAACAACAAACGCAAAAACAACATTCTTATCAAGTGTCAAACCAAATCCAACAGTGAAACCAGAACTCTATCTACAGACGGTATTGCTATGCATCCGTTGGAACATGACGCTCTGAGGTACTCCATAATGAGTATCTGGATTCTGCAGAAGCAATTACTGCAGAATTGTATTGTCAACATCTCGAGTGGGTCAATGGAGCATCGCACCAGGAATGCAACCCTTTGGTGAACAGAAATGTTGTCAGTTCCGGCATGACAATGCAAGGTTTCACCAATCGAAAGAAACCCAGGAGAAAATCAACTCATTAACTCGTTGGAAGATTTTACCTCATCCTTCATAAATCACCGGTGCTCGCAATTTCGAATTATCATTGTTTCGGTCATTAGAACATTTTCTTAGTGCTAGGACATTCACAAATAAAGAAGACCTCAATTCAGATCTCTCAGCTATCTTTTCATAAATTAAAACAAAATGAGGAAATTCCTCTTTCGTCAGGCAATTATAATTGCTAATGATGGAAATTATGTCATTGATTAAAAGAATTAACTTAATTTCACATATGTTTTTATGTCCTTTTGAAAAGTTCAATCGAACAACGTGGCCATAACAAAAACATAAAACAAACCTGTAAAAAACATATACAAAAAACATTAAATCTACAGCTTACAAGGATGAATTTGCAGAAAATCGGCTTTCTATGTATTTTACTTATCGCTGAAAATAATGAGAAATAGTCTTCATATAGTTATTTGAAATCAGAGTTTTTCTTCAATCCACGAAGAAGAAACGTCCACAGATTAATTACAGGATGCCCTGATTTTACGCCGGGGATGCGTTCCTAGAAAACGAAATCGGTACAAATAAATCCACTATATTAGCATTTGAATATAAGTTTTCACTCGTAAATACAATTTAATTTAATATTTTAATATATA
>VCCN01000640.1:1789443-1801930 GCA_006491835.1 Architeuthis dux
ATGATGATGATGATGATGATGATGATGATGATGACAAATAATCCTCCAACACCTACGCATTCATGCCATCTTTAGTCGCTGTCTTTGTAGTGAATCGACATTCTGTCACGGAACTGGCCTTTCTGAATATGCGCTAATTTGAACAGATGAAGTGCGAAGCGTCTCAGTAGAGACTTTCGATACTTGTGTGTTTCTTTTGGTTTCTTCTCTTTTCACATATGTGACACAATGGGCTATTGTACTAAGTGACCACAACCCTAGTGACCACACTGATAATGCGTAAGATAATTGGAAAAACACTATTTCTTCAGAAAATCAGCGCCTCTAATCAATATTCCCTCTAATGTTTAGTAGTCAGAGTGCGCAAAAGAAATTATGTTATGAAACTTTGTTTCATGTGCACACTGAATACTTGTGCAAATGTAAACTTGAAATTGTTTCAAGATAATTTTGACACAGCCTGAACAGACATAGTCTGATTTTCGCCCCATCAAGTTGCGGAAGAAAAGAAGAAAAAAACAAAAAACAAGTCTACACACATTGCAGTCTTCTAGCAACTTTAAATGCAATTGTATTCGTTAGAAAGTTTAAAACTTGTGTGTACCCCCCCCCCCAAAAAAAAAAAAAAAACAACAACAATTGTATTCGCTAGAAATTTAAACTAGTTTGTACTCCTTCAGAACCAATAATTCCATGTGAATTATTTTTTTTTAAGTGTATAGGGGAAAAAAACCTCCCCACACCTCCTATATAATAAGATAGTCGCACCACGGAGACATTCTGTTTCGTATCGGCTGACGACATTCGATGATATGCTGAACAAACTTAAAATTGTTTCAAGATAATTTTGGCACAGCCTGAACAGATATAATCTGATTTTCGCCCCATCAAGATGCGGAAGATAAACAACTCAGTGTGGAAACTTGTAAGTAGCCCCCCCCCCAAAAAAAAAAAAAACAATTATATACACCTTGCAGTCTTCTAACAACTTTAAATGCAATTGTATACGCTAGAAATGTTAAAACTTGTTTGTACCAATTGTATTCGCTAGAAATTTAAACTATATCTCATGGCTAATAAAACTGTATTTTAATATAATACAATTATGATTGCATTCTACGAAGTAATGTATTTAATTAAGATTGTATTCTATAGTTTGAACTACTTTGTTCAGTTTGTTGTGCCATTGACTATAACACGAATGCGTTGAAATTAGTTATGTACAAATGTAGTATTTGAAAAACGGACTATCTAGTTAACAGAAACCGATAGCTATGAGATTATTTTCAATATAAGTATAAATATAATATATTATTATAATTATAACTATTATTTACTGCGTTATGTTAGGTAACTAACCTTTTGTGCGCAAATCGTGTGCGCACAATCACGCGCATAGCTTATGCGGGAACTATGTCGCTAATATACAAAGTGGATCAGTCCACTTCAGCAACTGTAGATACATACACCATTTTACTGATGCCATTTTCTGAATACGGGTTTTTTCCCTCTTTTCTTATAGACAATACATCTGAAATGTTAACAGACAATATATTCTCTACACGTTAACAACATCATAAACACAAAGGAAGAATCCAATTGTCCGAACTACATTTGGAATTTTAATGATCCTACTTGAAGTTTTAGTCGATGGAATTAGATATGTTCTCTATTGCAGCAAAAACGCAACAAATTGAAAAAACTAATAGTTTTCATTCCGATACCAAATGTAAATGGCACATACTTTTTGTTAATAGTGAAAAAACCCAAACAATGCAACTTTCAATATATTAATGAGGACCAGTTCAAATGTGATGGACATTAATCTTAAATTCTGACACAATCTTTTTGGACAGTTACACAGTTTATTCAAAGAATAGCTGACATGCAATCTTCCCGTTAGAGAGGGGAATTCATATAATGAATTATCATTTCTTATTTTAAAGACTGGTTTTTGAATCATTCATTACAAATAAAGGCATATCGCACCGTATAGATCAATGGTCAAACCGTGGGTCGAAGAAATTGCCATGCAGAGCTTCCCAAACTGTGTGTCGCGACACTTTAGTGTGTCGCCAATAATCTGTAGGTGTGGCGTGAAATTAAGTATAATTCTGTATATCTTTCAAAAGATACTTTTCCTGAGTCAGTTGAACTGCTGGGATGACATAATATATTTCGCTTGGCTAACATAACTTAAATAATGTGTCGCAAAAAATCAATGCAAAGCCTTAGGAAAGCTCTGCATGAAGTGATTAACATTAAGGAAAGTATTGTTGCAATGCATCAGCATGACTTTCCTGCAATCCATTATTGTAAAAAGGTAAAGCGCCCCGTCTCTTAAGAGACAACTCCCAATGGAGAATGGAGCCCGGTGACAAAAACCCGGTTTCTAATGCATGCGTCGGCTTAGTGATCCTTGCAAGTTTCAAGTCTGGTCGAGACCAGGACTTTATTTTTACAAGGTTTTATGACATTCCCACTGGCAGGATGCAAGTCCACCGAAGAGATACCTCCACCCTAATCACACAGCTTAGAGTGTACTCAATTAGCAGGGAAATTTGTCCCAGTGAAGAGTTTTCCACGCTCTTCGCTCATACCGGGAATCGAACAAAGGACCTTTTGCGTGTGAGGCAGACATACTAACCATTACACCATCTGAGTGGACACCCGTTATTGTACGAACTACTTAATCCACATGAAAGATTTCACGGACATACAGGTTTACCCGCTATCCGAAATAAAAGCATTTCGGAAGCCGGAATGGCGTAAAGCGATGGAGAAATTAGCATTACTTTAGATAGGAAAACATTTGAGTGTTCCCAGACCTAAAAAATGGTTAGGATGGTATGTGAGGCTGAGTAATCGGAGGTTGTGGTGATGCGAAGTACAAGAGAGTGGGGTGTAGAAGAGAGAGGAAGAAGGTGCGCGCTATCTCGGTGTGCGCCTGATTCGCTGCAAAACAAAACTTGAATACTACTTTCGCTTTTCGCCGTTTTTCCAAAAAACGAAAAAGTGGCATAAAGTGAACTTTCGAAAAGCGAGGACTACCTGTATTTGAATTCTATTCGATGATTTGTTTAGAAAAGAAAGTAAGAAAACTCGTCAGAGTGGAAGAGTCCATTGTTTCAGATGGTGGGTAGGAGATATTTTATCAGCAGAATTGTTACCTCCAAGCGGAAGAGTCAAGTGTTACTGAAAGAAAACTAAGAATTCATTATATAACTAGATACTCTATGAGACGATCTTGCTAACTATCAGGGTACAATAGGCGCCTTCATATATATTCTGTTCATATCATTATACGAGCTAGAAAAGTTCAGTGATATTTAGAATTTCGATAAATATAATCAACTTATCTTCCTTCCAATCAAACCTTTCAATCGCATTTCAACAACCAGAACTTTTCAAATGTTGGAATTATTCAACTTACGTTGGGAAAAAAAGCACCTTTTGTTTTTGTTTACGATCAGTATGAAGTCGATTCTCATTTGCCAATCTACCTTTACCCGAGAAAATTAAACGGTAAAGCGAGCAAATTAAAAAGCAACCGAATTTAAAGAAACGGAAACCAAATTCAAAACCAAGAAAACCACATTTTAAAATACATCAAGTAAATTAAAAAATACGGCGAACCAATTGGAAAATACGGCAACCAAAATAAAAACTACAACAACCAAATTTAAAAATACGGCGACCCAATTTGAAAATACGGCGCCAAATTAAAACATATGCCAAGCAAATTGAAGCTCCCCGCCACGATTCAGTTTGCTTGTCTTTTTTAATTTGATTGGCTTAATTTTTAATTTGTATAGTGCAGCTTTCCTTATTTTTCAATTGCATTGCTGTAGTTTTAAATTTGGTTGCAATATTTTAAAATTTGGTCGCCGTATTCTTTAATTTTCCCAGGAAATGTTATATTCTCTGCAAACTCATCTGTTTATTAGGGGCTGCGCAGAATGTTGGTCATGTTTCCGATCAAGCAGGAACATATGTCACAATGTGGTCAGAACTCCAGTCAGGAATCCAAGTTGAATCATTTGTTTATGAAACATCATTCCTTATTGAACCTTTGCGAACATTTTTCGTTAACCGTAATTGTTAAATCGAGTGTTCAATACGTTCCCCCACCCTCGAACTTTAACTTGAATTACATGAAAGATTAGATTCTATGATTTACAACTAAAACAATGAAGTACCGTACTTCCCGGCGTCTAGGATGCTGCTTAAAGACGCACCCCAACTCTGACTTGCATACAATTATGGTCTCGGCACTTTCACCTACCTTATGAAGGTGTTTTGTGTGTGACCTAACGACAGGTAGATCCTATTGACCACTTATAGTCTGCAGTTCTCTATTTCTCTTACAATACAGAGACACGGTAAGTTTACACACAAAGTTGGAAGTATTTCTTATTTTATGATCTTATAATGTTCCTTTAAGATCAAGTTCTATGTTTAAAACTGTGGAAGCCAATCGTCGCCGTTGCCTGGTGTTACTGACTGAACGGAACATAGTTTATCACATAACAATTGAACACAACCAGGACCAAGTTACCACCGGCCTGTAGGACGCAGGGTAAATTTCCGAGACTTATTTCAAGTGAAAATACCCTCTTCATCGCCGGGAAATATGTTTTGTCTTTGATAGGGACAATCTTCAGATAATGTTTAGTCTATTTATTGATATTAACTAAGAGTAGGTCATAACGGCCAAGGCTACACGTGTGAGGCCCCAAGTCAGGATCGAACTCACCACAGTAGCAATTGTCTGCGTGACTAGCTGACAAGTTTCCAACCCAGAATATATGGTGGGTGAGTGTTTGATTACGATAGTCTTATTATCACAAGGTTTACCGGTAATCCTTTTTAACATAGCTTTACATCTTTTGACACTTAATGATGTTCCCTTAAAGTCAAGGTCGTTTGAGACGGGTGAAGATACCGGTAATATTGATGTACAAAACCTAAATCACTTCTAGTCAATTGGCTCGTCTGCCGTAGCATACCGATATGGGAATGATTATTTGTGATTACGTATATTCTTCTTGATTATTTATGATACTATTTTTTATTTACAACTTTATACTAAGTATAATGTATACACTTAATTCAAAGGTCACATCATTTTTGGCATAGATTACTTTCCTTTGGGGGATAGGATATGCCTATGAAAAAAATTACCACCGGCCTGTAGGACGCAGGGTAAACCTTCGAGACATTTCAGGTGAAAATAATGTCTTCAACGCCGGGAAATATGTTTTGTCGTTGATAGGGACAATTTTCAGATAATGTTCAGTCTATTTAATGATATTTACTAAGATTAGGTCATAGCGGCGCAAGGCTACAAGTGTGAGGCCTCAAATCAGGATCGAACTCACCACATAATTATTATTTCACGATGAAATACCGATATATACTCAGCTAAACTTTGTCTAGCAAAAAGTAAAAAAACGTGGAGCACCAAATGAGGATAGAACTCGCTATAGTAGTATGGGTCTACTAGCTGGACAACTGCTACTCCACGGCATGCTACTCTGATTGGTATTTACTCTGATTGGTATCTCGCACAAAGCCATGAGGATGGGGCTCTCAGTGAGGATCGAATTCACGCCAGTAATAATGGTCTCTGAAACTAACTTTATGTTTATTAATTAATTTAATGTCAGTCTCAATTAAGGAATCTCTTAGAAATGTTACTTGTATTTTAATTAGATTCTTTCCCCCAGGTGTTTCGTGTTAATTAATGTAATTATTAACTGATAAAGTTATGATAGATAGATAGATAGATAGATAGATAGATAGATAGATGAGAAAAACTGGGATTGATGCCAAAATAGTGTTATATATTCATAGATTGCCGATTGGTAGATAGATAGGAGAACAAACCGATACATAGAAAGACGGATACATACCAAGGATAGATAGATAGATATATAGATAGATAGATAATATATTAATGACAATTTGGAAAACATGTTATTTTGGCATGTTTCGTTGCTTCAGTTTGAAGAAGCGGAAAGGAGAAACATGTCAAAATAAAATGTTTTCCAGATTGTCATTAATATCTTATCTTGTCAGATTCTCTATCCACTTATCATAGATAGATATACATATATATGCATAGATAGGGTTAGACTGAGATAGATAGATATGAACAGACTGAGATATATAGATAAATAGATACGTAGATAGATAGATAGATAGATAGATAGATAGATAGATAGATGGATAGATATATAGATAGAGAGGTAAGTATATATAGAGAGATAGATAGATAGATAGATAGATGTCTGAGATAGATGCCAAAATATGAACACTGAGATAGATCGACATGAAAATACGGAAATAGATGGATAGATATTAAAAGACTGACATAGGATAAATAGATAGATATAAATACGCTGAGACTGATACATATGAGAAGACCGAAATAGATAGATAGATAGATAGATAGATAGATAGATAGATAGATAAATGGATATGAACACACTGAGATAGATATGAAAAGACGGAAATAGATAGATAGATAAATAGATAAGAAAAGACGGAATAGATAGATAGATAGATAGATATATAGATAGATAGAGAGAGAGAGATAGAGAGATAGGGAGAGATATGAATAGAGATATATAACTAAATATGAAAAGATAGAAATAGATATGAACACTGAAATAGACCGACATGAAAATACGGTAATAGATGGATAGATATTAAAAGACTGAAATAGATAGATAGATATATAGATAGATGGATAGATAGATATGAATACACTGAGACAGATACATATGAGAAAACAGAAATAGATAGATAGTTAGATAGATAGGTAAATGGATACGAACACCCTGAGAAATATATGAAAAGACGGAAATAGATAGATAGATAGGTAGATAGATATGAAAAGACGGAAATAGATAGATATGAATACACTGAGACAGATAGATATGAGAGGACAGCAATAGATAGATACAGAAATAGATAGATATGAAAGGACGGAAATAGTTAGATGGGTAGATAGTCCGGGGGCCAGCAGGGGCTACCGTGCACCCCCGCCATCATTATTCTATTCTTAGGGTACCAAAATGTTCCTTAGGATGTTCTCTTTCAGAAAAAACAATGTTCCCAAGAAAAGGTTGGGAAAAACTACCTCATTTGTATAAAACAAAATGGTCGCCAGCATACACCAACAAAACATAATTTCATATCTCGTCTCCCAGTTGACATATCTGAGTACTTTAAAAGGCTATATCATGGGTTTAAGACATGAGGAATTCGAAAATCCACTTTATCTTACCCTAAAACATTAATTTATAGGTATTTCAGGATTTTACAAGGAAGTGTCTGTATACGTTATAGACAAGACCTTTTCTTGGGAGCATTGTTTTTTCTGAAAGAGAACATCCTAAGGAACATTTTGGTACCCTAAAAGTAGAATCATGGGGGGGGGGTGCACGGTAGCCCCGGACTAAGATAGATAAATAGTGATTACTCTTACATACAAGCTCTGATACGGAACAAATGAATAATTCATACGAATCATTTTGACAAAATATAGAATCAGACGCTCACGAAACAACTTTTTATTGTTTTTAAACCTTTCTGTTTCTGCGTCTCTTCTCTTGGAATAAATAAATAAATGTGTAAAGTGTCGGCCCGCAGACAAAACAAACACGAAATAAATGAGTTATGTTTTCACCATATTGAAAATGACAAGTTTTCCATAAAACCTCGTATTAAATTTGCTTTGCTTCAAAATTAAATTTATGTAGACCCTATAGAAAGAATATTTGAACTAAAATTTGAATTTGGCAACGAAGAATATCATCTGCAATTGTACGCATTTGCTGTAGGCTTGATAATTAATTAACTTAGCTGCTATTTTGTTGCTTTGCTATGTTTTGCAATATGGTTTCACATATACCTCTGAACCATAGTGCTATAAGGTATTGAGTATAAGTCTAGACCATTTACAACTTTCATAAATTATAAATAAACAAGAATGTTCCAGTTGTAATTAATTTGATAAATGAAAGCTGAAACACAGGCAACAATCATTAGACTAAGTTAATAAAGCTAACAAGATTGACTTTATGTTTTGTAATAGAGAATTGGTTCTCAGAAAACTCCTACCGGCATACATAATGGCCTGAAAATATTAAAATACATCTATTAGATGCTAGATTGGATTAAAGATGTCTAATGACATGTAATAAATTCAATCGAGGTATATTATGTTAGATGAGAATTGTCTTTGAAGAAAGGAAATATTACCAGTTGCTTCAGGTTTGTGTTCGGAAAAGGTCATAACCGCCAGTTGCTTATATTTAGATGCAAAATGATTCAGTTTTATCTATCCATTTTCTCAAAGACCAAAGGAAGAAAAATAGATGTCATTAAAAAAAATGAAACATATGGGGAATATTTAAAAGAATGTTTTAAAGCATTCTTTCTCAAAGTGGGTGCTGAAAGGATATCTAGGTGGGGTCTGTAAAATCTGAATGAATGATAATGTTCTAAATGAAAACAGCTACCAAAGATCATACCTGGTGTGATGTGAAGCTATTTTTCTGAAGTACACCTGTGCGAAAGACGCTTACAGCTTTTTTATTTTCCATACGATATATATGATAGATATAGCAAAGTGAACAGACATTCGTCACTGGTTAATATGCATAATTTGTGTGATTCTGTTATCATCTAATGGTGCACACTAGTTATTTACTTTCTGTAGACTGTTAAATGCGTACTTAAGCCAGCACATAGCAGTCTGCAGTTGTAGTGCAGTTTTATGTCTTAGTGTGGATACACACTAATTGTTGAATCTTTAAAGTATTTGGACTTTTGGTGAATGATGGTCAGCGATTTGAAGTTTCAAGCCCTTGTGTCGCAAGCAGTGAATATTCTACTTCCATTTCCAGCAACATATTTGTGTGAATCTGGATTTTCACCTTTAACGCTAATAAAAACCAACAGCGCAATAGACTTAATGCAGAATGGGACACGAGACTGGCTTTGGCACAGTTGGTTGCGCCACGTAAAAAATAAACACTCTCACAAACAAGCAAGCGACTAACATTACCTTTACGGGTGTTTTTCTGATAGCTTTTGTAAGATTTGAGTTTATCAAAATATATGTCTTGTTGGAATATGGTTTCTGAATGTCGGAGTTAGAGGTCGGGTGCCTAGGTTTTGTCCAAAGTCGAGAAAGGGGGCGCCGGCAAAAATGTCTGAGAACCAGGGTTTTAAGGGATGTATTAAAGATTATGTTACAGAAAATAACATTGTTTATAAAGGATATCTACCTATTATACAAATATCACTGTTACTTTTTCTGTTTCTCTGTCCGTAGCAATGGACTCTTTCACTTGAAGGTAATAATTTTGCTTATAAAAATGGCTCTTACCTTCCGTTCGAGACAATGGACTCTTCTACTGAAACGAGTTCAGTCGTTTTGTTTCTAAAAGAATAATTTTATACTGTAAGAATTTGCATAAATGTATTTTTCAAAATGAAACAGATTGTGAAAGATATTGAATACTATCATGGTTATGTAACTGTGTTTGATTCGATTGAACATGTTTAGCAGTGTGTGGTGAGTTTAATATTGTAAAATTAATTTAAATATAATAATTAAATTGTTTAATAATAATAAAATAGATGGCACTCGTATTGTTATATGATCGATTGCAAAACTCGAGATGAAAGCGGAAGTAATGCCATATAGCGAACATTGAAGCCGGACTGGAAGTGATGGCGGAAAGAACATGGCTTAGGAATTCTTTTCTAAAAAACGAGTTGAAAGATACATCGCGCTCACCCGTGTAAGAAGAAGAAAACCCAGAATTCTAAGCGGGCGACTTCCTCTTTCGCTTAGACAGACAAATTCAAGATGGCGTATCGATCGGCTCTATGACAGAACAAGTCACCAGCCTAGAAGTCAAAATTAGAAGAATATAAATAAACTGCATCAAGAATGTCATCAACATTGTATGAAGAATGGTTTATGTATTGAGTAGAGAACATACAAGTGCCTGGTTACCAGAAGAAGCTACATTAATGTAGACTTAATGCACGTCGCATTGTTGTGTTCACTTACGATGAGTTGCATTAATCTCTCAACTATACCTGAGCCATTTTGATATTTTCAAAGCAAAAATACTATTAATAGAAATTCAAATACGTATATGCATCTTTTCACGGGACAACTATTGTTTTAAAAATCTGCTACATAGTTTCGAAGTGTAGCAATATAAGCCCTATAGATAGATAGATAGATAAGTTTAAATGCGTATATATAGAATTGTGTAGTGTATATACAATGCGATTGTTAGGTCAGGAATTAGGATACGGGCTATATTGACAAATGGTAAACAAAATGAATTGTTTTATTTGGCTGAAATTGAAAAGCGAGGAATGTTATTAAAATGGGGGTTTTGTTTTGTTAGAATAACAAACAAAAGAATTCCAGATTGAATCCCGATTTTGTACAAGAATTTACAATAACAAAAACTGTCGGCTGATCTGTCGGCTGACGCAAGCAAAAAGGATGTAAATGTTTTAACGTCAAGAGAAAATGTTAAAAATGGGCATACCGATAAATAGAGGTGAAAACCCGGAGAAAGTTGAAAAAGGGAGAGAGAGCAGAGCCAGCTGTCCAAGGCTATGACCTGCGTCCGCGGCCCCGCCGCCCACTTTACAGGGGGCACGTTAAGTCGAACTCAGTATTTCTAGAGCTACACAGCTTTTTGACATGAAGTGTAGAAACAAGAGGAAAAGAAAGAAAGAAAGAAAGAAAGAAAGAAAGAACAAATATCATAGGAAAGAAGAAAGAATAATGAAATGTAACAAGCAGTAGCGGATCATAGCTTTTGTATATTATTTAACAGTTTATAACTTTGAGTGACAAAGTGCACACGTCTTTTTAAAGTGTAGGTTCCCAGAGCGTCGCTACGAGTAGAGTCGAATGAACATAAAAAATAGGACTTCGTTTTTCTCAATGAACCAGTTGACTTTCAAACCAGTTCCCTTCCACGGCACACGAACGGAGAATGAAATTCAAACTATATCCGACCAGCAGCATCACCGAGTGTCGCCTGGTTACTATATACCATTTATGTAACAGAAGGAATACTAAATGAGTGTTGGAAGAAATTAGTCACCAATGATAACAAGATACTAGCTGTAAGTATCATTAAAATAGGGCAACAGAGATAAGCTATCAAAATAGATTAAATATATCTGCATTAGGAATTAAAAATAATGTATTTTGTCATTTGTCTATGGCCGCAAGAAGTTAAGAGTTCCTTTAAACTGAATGTTCATCGAAGAAACACTTTTGAATCGAAGTCTCGAAAAGGTTCTGAATCTGTAAAAATGTTCAAAGTGCAATTTACAAAGAGAGTTTTCATGCAAGGATCAAAATGAAAAGAGAAAGCGTGTGCGTACTAAACTGAGGACGAATTGAAATTGTTGGAAATAGTCCTTTTCTATAATAATAACAAAAAAATTCAAAAGATGCCCGCTCAGATATTTAATTTAATTTAACCACGGAAATGGGAAAGCGAGATAGGTTAGCAAAAAACCAAGATTTCAAATGCTGATTTTTAAGGCCAGTACACGATATCTATTTTGGAAGATTAGCGCAACAGTCTTCCTCCTCCGATGTGTATGGCAGACAAATAATTCTAGCCAAAGCTGTTCCCACTTAGAAGAAGGCTCAACGCGATGTTTCTACTCCTTCCACCGTCACTAGTGGTTGTTCGAACCCAGGCAAAAGCCAAGATTTCAAATGCTGATTTTTAAGGCAAGCAAGTAATGTTCTGTGAGACAAACCTGCTGAACATTACATTACATAATTCATGCCTGGTATTAATGCATCCGTTATACACTTTACGCTTTAAGCACATTGGCAAGGTGCTCTTCAGAATGTCTCTATTCATACCAAATGCTTTCCAACCTATCGTTATGCGTCGTTCTATTTCGCAGTCATGGTCTAGCTTTATTACCTGTCCTAGGTAGATGTGTTCATCAACCTCTACTAGAGTCCCCCCTTCTATCTTTATGACTTTTTTGGTTACTTTATCGTTGAACTGTTTAGATCAGTTAACATGTTGTGTAGTTCTTCGGATGCTTCCGGTGTCATGGAGATGTCATCGGCAAATCTTATGTGGCTTAAGTGTTCTCCATCTATGTTTATTCCCATTCCCTCCCAGTCAGTTTTTTGAATTCACTCCATCTTATTGAGGTTCAACTACGACATCATATATTTTAAAATGATTGCTGACACATTCTCTATTTATGCTGTTATTTTGACCCCGTATAGTGCTGTTTCATTTAGCGCTGCATCTTTTGATGCGATTGCCATCACTGACTGACAGACGGGCAGACATACCAAAATGTGAATTACGCCCCTTGCCCAGTGTTCTCAATTTAGATGTGTTTCATCTAAATCTAGATGTTTTTTTGTTGCGTATTGATGTCAGAAATT
>VCCN01000640.1:1873738-1888441 GCA_006491835.1 Architeuthis dux
ATATACGACCAGATATTAACATTGCCAATTTTTATTTTTCTAAAGCCTTAAGATTAAGGTGTGCGAGAAAGGTTTTGGAATCTCGCAGGGGTGCCAACGATTGAGAACCCCTTGTTTAAATATATGAAGTGTAATTATTCGATATCTACACTTGCTTTTATTTATTTATAGCTTGTCATGTCAGCCAGCCAGTCACTTTAATGTGATTTGATTGGTCTTTAGTGGGTCAGTGTTGGCTAGATCAGGGGTGTGTGGGAAAGTTCGCAGAACGTGTTCAATGTCCTGCACCCTTTCACCACACTCACACGACCAATTGGTCCTCAATGCCCACTTGACCCTGTTGTGTCCAGGCCTACAAACCCCCACTGTCGCTCTGTTGAGAGTGCATCAGTCGCGTCTAGTGAGTAGAGCCCCTTCTGTTAGCCTTCCTATGAGGCTTCGCAGTATATTATTCGGTGGGGTTCCTGCTACCGCCCCTTTTCATTGTTCCATTCTGTATTTTTGTGAGGTTCCACCCAATGTGTCAATGCTTTTCCTCGATTTCAGTCGATTGGGGACTCACATATGAGGATGTATTGGGTGCCTTGATTCCCAGGTTAGTTAGCATTTTTCGAGCTCTGCTGTAGTGTATATACGGATCACCGTGGGAGAGGACAATGCCTGCAAAATATGTAGATGATGTTAGTGGGTGTGGGGCGATGTCTGTCCATGATTATACGACTGGCTTCGTTGAGAAACGGGTCGATTTTCTTTGCATTGACTGACCTGCTCCACACAGGTGCACAGTATTCTGCAGGTGCAGGAGAAAGTCTCAAGCCAGTTATCTACACTTGTAGGTTTCTGTCTCGGAGAGGATTACATAGTGATTTCAGAACGACAGCATTATAATTCTTACCCCAGCAATGTCTATACAGACGCATTTGCCCTGCAGAAAAAGAAAGGTTTTTCGAATTGATCGTCTTCTGGAGTTTATAAGTCCTTATCACGTTCACAGTTTTGGATAGTGCAACATACAATGCAACAGAATAAGCACGTCCACTGCTCAGTGCCACAGGGCATAGACTGAGAATAGCGCGTTGTCATATTGTTACGTTATGGGGTGTTGTTGATGACGTTGAGCTCACCGGTACTGCGTTGTGTCTCTTTGGTATGGTGTGCTGGGACTTGATGCTTAGCTGATTCATTGGGTGACGTATGTAACTGAATTATGTCTGCTCTGCTGGGTTTCGGTGATGCTGCAAGGAACTTGGTGATCAACGACTGTTTCACTCATAAATTTAAAACTCGGAATTCAAATTTATACATACGTATGTTTATTCGACTGGCTTACAATAGTGTTGGCTGGGCTAACCGTTCTTTTCAAGGCTTATCTAAAAGGTCATAACATTTGTAACTATGGATAACTGCTTAATTCCTTAAAGGGTAGACAGCATGTTTCCTAAAGACGACAATCAAACCCTTAAATGCTTAGACGGGTTAACTACTGCTCACTACTACTGTTGTTAAGATCGTTCCCAATTGAGGGCGTCGCTGGTCACATCTGAGATGCAGTGGACAGACCCCTCCCACACCCGGGGGTGGGCGGTGGAAGTTGTACCGACACGTACCTATAAAAGGCCCGGTCGAAAACTGCTCCTTTGAGTTCATGTGTTTCCTATATTTATACCTGAAATTATTTAACTAACACGTATATATTTCAGTCACGGACGCATGGTAATATTCGTATTATGTGGCAACATGTTACGTGGCCAATATCATTGTTTACCAATTGTAAATTCCTATTGTTAACATTCCAATAGCCATTATTTTGAAATTCCAAATGTTGACCTATCAATCATACAGCGAATAGGCCGGAGTTTTATTTCTACGCACTTACATACATTTTCTACACCCGAAACAATTTTATCTATCTATCTATCTATCTATCTATCTATCTATCTATCTATCTATTTATTCTTCCACATCCTCCTAGGGTGTACTATGGTACAATACTACCTTAAATAAAGCCTTTGAATGGACGCACATGTCCATCTGAGGCAATACAAATCATGCCACAAGACGCACAAGTACATGATTAACAGTGAGCGTGTTAATGTATAGTTGACCTCTGCCAACAACGTTGGGAGAGGTATATGTTTTCACTCGTGTCTGTCGGTTTGTCAACGCAATATCTCCAATAGTTTTCAATGAATTTCAATTAAACTTTGTTGAAGGGCGGTCCATGAACCTTAACTTAACAAACAGATTGAACTTTGGATTCGGATCCAGGAATTGTTTTGATTGAGAGATATTTTTCATACATTAAGGAGATGTAAACAATAGTCCGAACTATGGAAAATCCACACAGTTACATCCTCTTCAAAGTAGCTATATATGGACTGATTATCATTCAGGTGTTAGATGATGTATGGCGTTGGCAGATGTATGCACTCTCTGAGTGCTTTATAGTTTCTTTTTCTTTTTGCATACAGCTAAGCAAGAAATCGACCAGCATTTGATATCAAGTGCGATAAAAGACGGAGTTAATCCGCAAATCAATGTCCGCATTTTTATAGAATATAAAGAACCCTTGCACACATTGATAAACCTTCAGCTATTACAGCTAGTTGATAATGCAAATATAGCGACATAAACACATGCTTATACACACAATTATGCATTCGGTTGGAAGCAGATGCCATCATAATGAAACACTGACTCAATCTCAATTGATAATTGACGTAAATTTCGGAGGCAGATGGCACAGCTAGATAGTAAAGGCGTATAGTGCATTGAATACAATTATGATGATATCACGGGTCACAGAAAATAATCCCCTTCGTCCACACACGAACGGGTTATTGAGATCGCGATATATTCTCTGCTTCTGGTTGGTGTAAAGGTTATCAGAAAGCGACAAGCTTTTACAGATGGAGGAGAAAAGAGATATTAACAGGTTCACTGCGCCGGCCCGTCAATTAGTCGAACCTAGGCGGTCACCTAGGGAGCAAAGGTCCAAGGGGCGCACTCCAAACTGAAGAATATAGTCGTTGGAATACAACCGGGGGATTTCAAAGGGGAGAGTCGGGCTCCCCCCGACGCGTTCGTGATACTGTTTGCGGGTACTGGGCAATTTGTGTTGCCTACACCTAAGCATATAGGCCCCCATTAACCTTGTGTCACATCCGCCCTCGTAGGGGGGCGGGTAAATACCTATATACCTACTTTAAACTGTTGGTAGATTTAATAATCTGTCATTAATCATATCCATCCATTTAACAGACAGGTTCTTAAATGTGAGTGAAAGAGGCTCTTTCTATAAAACTTTATTTGGAAGGGGCTAGACTTTTTGGTGTGTTGATCAGCCTGCCATAATTGTTATGTAAAATATTTTTCCATCCGTCGTACAAAACTACGGCTTCGAAGTATTTCCGTTACTTCTCTTCAGTGTTACCTATTTAGATATGTTATAACTACATTTAGATGATTCTAAAACACAGAAGTCAAGGGGGATGATTTATAGAAACAATGAATAAAGATCTATAATCTTCATCTTTTATTTAATTTCATTAGATTTCTCAAGCACCGCTTATCCAAACAACTTCAAACTCGACACTGCACTGCCCTGTGTGCTGGCCAATATATATGGCGAATGTCAACTTCGTGTTCGGTTGTACGAGTAATCGTGTTGCACGCACACACGCACATACAAATATTTCTTTGATTGTAGTTTGATGCCAGTGTCTTCAGTCGTTCGTCTGTTAATATTCGTGTCTATCTGATTGCGTGTATTTATTGACTAAACCAATTATCTTACTTCGTTGTTATCAGACACTAATTAAAAGAAAGCGATGAAACGATGGACTTGTTTCATTTAATTGGCAATCATAAACCATGATTAGAGAATGTTTCCATTGAACCAATATTAATATGGATAATAATGATTGGCTTTTACACTCTCAATTACGAGTGTTCTACTTTTAAAAATCTGTCTTGAAGCGACAATTACATGGATGGTGACGAAAAAACAAACTTTAATTGATGAATATGAATAAAAACTGTAATTGAACTGGAATCAACTGAATTTGCTACCAGTGCTTCGTTGTATGTATGTGTGTATCTATGTAAGTATGTAAGTATGTAGCAGCGCTCTCCGATTGTACCCTCATCGAGGGTGTCGCAGGGTTAGGTTATCCCCCAAAGACCAGGCTCGACGTTGGTTAACTTCGGTGATTTTACCCGAACTTGTGTATCCAACGTGATTTGGCCGTAACCCCTTAGCCTCGGGGAGGAGTTCCCCAATCGTAGTCCTTGTGCTGAATGCTTAGCGGAGAGGCATAGAGTACCATTTATTAAAGTCTTTGGTGTGACTTGACGGTGGATTGAAACACGGCCTACCGAACTGGGGGCAAGCACTCGATTAGTGCTTTGTTACCAAGCTTAGATCAGTATTGCACAAATGAAGGGTAATATGGAGAAGAAAATTGTGTTTGCATCTATCTTCCAACTGGGAAAAACCTGCCTACCTTGAAAATCAGTATTAGAAATCCTGGCTTTTACTTGGGCTTGAACACTGAACTTTTTAGATCTTCATTGCCGGAGAATTCTGTCAAGTGGGCTTCCTTTCTTCTTCTTTTTAGTTTAGGAGGTGTAGAGTGGCCAGGCGGTTCACGGCACAGGGAATTGGCTCGGCGAGCCGAGATCAAACTCCGGCTAAGACACTCTGTATTCACTTCGCAATAATTTCCTTGGGAAATGCATGAATCCATCTCTCCCACTAGATGTGGGTAATATAGCACATGATAAGTAAGTGATGCCATTTCGGGTGCTTGTCGCTTCTAAGTCTATTTCATATATTGCAAACCAGAGCCGAGTAAGTAGTGATGTGATATGTGGATCCCAAGTAGAGACGGATGCAGCCCTAGCCAGCGCAAGGGCACTACTTAGTTTTTATTAGATTACTAGAAAATCAAATCACGTAGCTAAATTCGGTTCCTGCTTTATCGCTGAAAGTAAAAATAAAACAGTCTGCCCTGCTAGTTCTGAATTCAACTCTCTACACAAATCATTAACATTCCTTGATGTTACATCAGACACTTCTTCCCATGATCAAGCGTATTTGATAGCTTGGTCATGATCTCGCCTTTAGGAGACATAATATTCTTTTAAAAAGTATCATGTTCTGGATTTTATACAGGGTATCAATAAATCTTATGATCTGTACAAATCTGAACATCTATTTAAAAAAACCCAAATATTAAGATAATTGTATGGGGTTTGTTGCAGAATGAAGACAAAAAGATGATTTCTTTTACAAATATTAGTGCACTTCTACATGTGAACCATTGGTCACACATAGCACATCTAGATGATATTCAATGTCCAGCCTGGTACGTCGGAGCATCTCTTCGTGATATACGATGTCTTTAATGCAACCCCACAAAAGGAAGTCCATATGAATTACAGCAGGTAACATAGGCGACTAAGGAATCAGTCGATCCCTTCCGATCCACCGTTAGGTACAACGTCAAGATTTGGGGTCGGAAAACCAACACAAAAAATGGAACTGCGATGGCTAACCCAAACGTCAATGGGTGATGCGGTGACATGTATTCTCCAGTTAGGGAACGTTTCATTGAGAGATTTGCTGCTTTGTCTTTAATGTATCCCCACAAAAACAAGTCCATTGGAGTTACATCAGGTGACCAAGGCGGACAAGGAATCAGTCGATCCCTTCCGATCCGCCAATTAGGTAAAACGTCAGTATTTGGGGGTCGGAAAACCAACACAAAAAATGAAACTGCGAAGGCTAACCCAAACGTCAATGTATGGTGCGTTGTCATGTTCAGCCGTGTCATTGGCCCATTTTTCTTGGCGAAGAAAACGATTACTGCTAATGTCACGTTATGGGGTATCATCAAACCCCATATACGCAACCGACTTGTGCGTTGTACTGGGGTGTATAGTTGGAACTGGTCGGATATCGTTCGTGTTCCGTGGCTTTTGCCGAAAGAAACTGACATGAAAGTCCACTGGTTCATTGAGAAAAATGATGTCCGATTTAAAATATTATGTTCATTTTATTTGGCTTTACTCGTAGCGACGCCCCGGGAATCTGCACTGTAAGAAACGTGATTACTACAAAATCTACTCTCAATACTTTGTAGGTTAACGTTCTCATTCAGAATATTGTTGAATTTTGAGTTGTCAAACAATGTCAATAAATAGACTAAGTTACCTGCTTCTGTGTTTCTCGTTTAAACTCTGTAAGTTGCATGTATCTCATATGTTTACTCTTCACGTCAAAAAGCTGTGCAACACTAGAAACACTGAACGTTCCCCCTGAAGGGGGCGGCGGGGCCGCGGACATAAGTCCTAACCTTGGACAGCTAGTCCTGGTCTCTCTTCCTCTCCTTGGGTTTTCACCCCTATTTATCGGTATGCCCATTTTTAACATGTGATCTTTTCGTGACCTTAAAACATTACATTATACTTTTTTAGGACGAAGGCTATATTGACTAATGGTAAACAAAATGAATTGTTTTTATTTGGTTGAAATTGAAAAGTAAGGAATGTTATTAAAATGAAGGTTTTGTTTTGTTAAAATAACAAACAAAGAAATTACAGACTGAATCCTGATTATGAAATGCTTGTACAAAGATTTATAATAACAATAAGAATGTCGTCTGATCCGGCTAAAACATTTACTGACGCAAACAAAAGTATAATGTAATGTTTTAACGACACGAAAAAATCACATGTTAAAAATGGGCATACCGATAAATAGGGGTGAAAACCCAAGGAGAGGAAGAGAGACCAGGACTAGCTGGGGAACGGTCAGTGTTTCTAGAGTTGCACAGTTTTTTGACGTGAAGAGTAAACATACTTGCAGAAGATCAAACCCTATCTTCAAACCTAGCTTCTATTCTTAACCAATCTCTCTCGGTGCCATACTTGTTATTATGTTTACACTAGTAGTATCAGCACAATTATCTTTGTGTATTCTCTATTAGATGAAGCATTGTCAATCATTATCAACAGTTTACCTCATTTCAGATCTGCGCTGACATTTTATATCACACAAACGTCCAAGGCTATTGATGAAGAGATTGAGTAACGGCCTGGGTAAAGTTGCGATAAAAGGAAAAACTACTAAAATATCAAGATGAAAGAAAATACAAGTCAAAGATCAAAAGAATTCTTGGCAATGCTTCATCTGATAGAAATACCGCCCACGCCACATAGCTGTAATCATTTTCTACAATAACAAACTAAATATGTCCGGCAAGACGGGAAAGAATTTTAATGATTAAACATTGAATTTTGCAATTTCTTTAACCTAACATGAATTTTAGCAACTTTCGGCTGGTGTTTCTTTTCTTTTTTTCTTTTCTCCCATGATCGTTTACCAGCCGCCTAAGGCGACCCTGATGCTCGATGTCAAGTCACCTCCCATTTATAGAACTTACTGGAAACTCATGAGCTGAGAATTAGCAAAAATGAAAGACTGCTTTGAAATTCGAAAGAAAATGAATTTGCTGAAAACCATCAACCTAAAAGAACTGTTTTAACCCTTTATAGGACACCCCTAAACATATTTTAGATATCAAAACAATCTTTTTGCAAAAAGTGACCAAAATGGAAAATTAAAAAAAACAACAAATTGAAGTAGAAAGTTAAATAAAACATAGAATTAAAGAATAACATCCAATAAAATAGATACAAAAAAGCAGATATTGTAATAACACCTCCGGGTTGATTTTAACATTTTATTGTGCGGGCTAATTTAATGGGGTGTGGTATGCCTCGAAACAGTTTCTGTCTTTCTTCACGCACAAGTGTACTTTGCAAAGCTTGCAGACCACATTGGTGCGGATTATGTTTGCATGTGGCTGACAGGTGCTCAGGTGATCATATATAGTCACTTGCCCCATAAAGGATTAAGAGCTACGCACTTCGAAAGACTTTGTTTCACTTCGGAATTTTACCTTTGTAGTTGGCTGGTGTTTAGTCCGCAAACAAACTCCAACTACATTTAAAGTTAGCTTTACCAATACTACTACTAATCCCCAATCAGCGGGAGTCTAGACTTTTCTAACCTAACGAATACTGCGTGTTGAATCTATTTTTTTGTTATCCTTTCTTCATAGCAGCATAGAGCATTACAAAGCAAGGATTACAATAATCCAGAACGAACAGGAAAAGGATTAGACGAAAAGTTGGTTGCTTGGTAAGAAGGATATACTTAATATGAAGCAAAATTATCAACATAGGAACTAAAGGTTATACATTCTTTGAAGTTTCGTCGTTAACATTTTAACGACGGGAAAAAACGTTTAGTGATTTTTAACATACATATTTACAATTAAGAAAAATTCTTTTTCTAATAAAGGGTGGAAACGTTAATGATGAAAGAGGAAAAGAAAAAGAAAAAGAAACGAAAAGTCTGATATTTTGCATAAAATAATGATACCCGTAAAATAATGATAAAAATATATATAGGAAGAAGTTGAAAATGGCCTAAACAGCTATAACATGTGCATCAGAACACATACACAAAACGGAACTACGTTCATAAAAACGTTAATTTTAAAATGTTGAGATTTTAAAAACAACTTTTGAAATTTTAGAATTTTAATATTTATAACGTCCAGAACACTGAAATTGAAACTAATTTTCATTTTCATAGTTTATTGTAAAAATATATAAAACACATTTTTTTCAAATATAGACATCATTATTTCACAGTTATTATTTTATGCAGTAATCTTTTAATTTATTTTCCTTTTTCAATGTTGTTATGATTTTCTTATCAGCAAACACTCAAAACTAATACACAAATAAGACCATTATTATTAGGGTAAATGCAATACCCCACTCTATTATTATTAAGTTTCAAATTTAACTGGAAATAATTTTATTATTCAAGTTGGAGCATTTTAACGGTAGTGCACTAACAAAAATCTCGCTACGACGTGCCGTTTCTTGTGTATTACCGTAATAAATTCACCAACAAACAAAAATCGTATTGTTATATTTTAGATACATTCGAAGGTTGTTAGGAAAAGTATACAATTTGTTTTTGTCTTTTTGTTTTTTAAATGGTTTATTGTTTTACCTCTGTCAACGAAGTTGGAAGAGGTGTATGTATTCACTCGTGTCTGTTCGTCCACACGATATCTCCAACAGTTCTCAGTGAATTTCGATGAAATTCTGTGAAAGGATGTGCCATGGGCTACGATATAATTGGTTGGATTTGGGGGCAGATCCAGGAATTCTCCATTGATATATACTTTTATCATTATGTAGGAAAACAAAAGTAAAGAAAACGAACACTTAATAAAAAGGCTAACGTTACATTTTAAGGGAGATAACTCAATTGTAGTACATTCAACGTGTTTTTCTTTGTGATACGCATACTTTTCATTAAGCTTTTAGTTAGTGTATGGATTTGGCAGAGGTATGCACTCTCTAGGTACTTTCTAGCCTCAAATGAACTTTCCTGGAAATATGATCAAAACTTCAAGAATTTCTTTGGCCTCTCATACAGTTTTACCGACACAAAAGCGCATTAGAACATAGTTTTATTTGGGGGGGCGCACTGGAGTATTTTCTCCTGGGGATAATTCTAATAACGGACATTATTACTAAGTTGCAAATTTGATTGAAAATTGCTTTATTCTTCAAGTTAGAGCATTTTGACAGTATTTTGCTAACAAAAGTCTCGCTACGATGCGATGTTTCTGCTGCTGCTTACGGTAGCAAACCCACAAACAAACTGAAATTGGATCATTGTACTATAGATAGATTCAAAGTCCGGTGGGAAAAGTATACAATTCTGTTGTCAAACTCCCTTCCAAGTCGGAGGCTGGAGTTGACTTTTCTACCACAACAACAATAACAACAATCCTCACCTAATTTAGGGGAGAACACTTTTCACGGTGTGTCTGTCCCGTCATGTTAAAATAAACCGATATCTAAAATTAACATAGTGAACGGTAGGCAGCTCCCTTACCGACTGTGAGCCTAACTGAAAAATCTTTGAAAATTTATGTTAGAAATACGCAAGGGCTTATTTCATTTTAATAAATAAATAAATTTATACTAAAAAATATTTTTTAATTTTTAAAATTTATTATATATACAATACAAAGGTAGTAGTTGAGAAAATATTCTATTCTGACTGAAGTGATCACTGCAAATCACTTCAGTCAGAATAGAATATTTTCTCAACTGCGACAGAATAGGAGTGGAGTTTGACCCGGCAGCAGCCAGGCTTGTGTTGTTTTCGTTTTATTTTATGGGTTTATCTTCTCAAAATGAACTTTCCTGGAAATACGAACGAACACCCGTGAATTCTTTTGGCCTATTATACAGTTTTACCGACCTACGATTGCAGCAGAGAATAGTTTTCTTTTTGTACCAGGGGCTCCGGAGTATTTTCCACCGGGGATAATACTATTAGCGGAAATTTCCCAAGTTCTCCAAATGCACTAACTGAATCCTCATCTAATCGACAAAGGATAACGCCTGCAGATGACATATTAATGTAAAGTGTCTGCACCTCTCAATGAGAAATAAACTCTGTAGTCAGTTACTTATTGTTAGAAAAACTAACCCGGGTAAACAGCTGCCAGTGACGTACAGACGGGAGAGTAGACGGCATCTAATTATATTAAGGTTGTTCAGAATGTGATGGCGCCTTTTTTCTTATAAGAAGAGCAGTTTGAAACAAGCCTGGCTGCTGCAGGGTCAAACTCCACTACGACTTCTATTCCGCCTGAGGATGATTACTGCAACTTTTGTATTGCATTCATAGATAGATAAAAAAAAATAAAAACATATTTTTTTAGTATAAATGCATTTATTTGTCAGAATCAAATAAGCCCTTGCGTATCTATAAGTTACATTTCGTAGATACGCAAGACTTGTTAATTTAGACTCATTGGTGAAAGACAAGCCTAGCGATCAGTTGGTCGTGGTTTCAAATCGCGGTACGGGAATGTTATATTTTACTCCCCTATTTTTTTTGAGGATTTTTCTTGTTCTTGTTGTTCTTGTTCTTGTTACGGTAGAAAAACAAAGTCTCCCAATTGCCATATCTGAGTAATTCAAAGGGCTAAATCTTGGTTTTCAGACATGAGGTATTTCAGGATATTACAAGGAAATTTCAAGTATACTTTATAAGCAAAATTGTGGATTTAATTCATGAAGGATATATATATATATATATATATATACCATGAGAATCTCCTCAGCCTTCCAACGGTGTATCTTGTCAATTTGTATCTATCCGGCTGAAGAAGTTACAGCCCGAAACATGAAGCTAAGTATTCAGCATTTTACGAATAAATCTTCAAGTACTTAATGTGATTGAACGTACTTCTGCAAAAGTTTAACAATGTTAGTTATGCCTATATTGTAAAAATCAGTGTTCCTGGAGTCAATAAATTATTCAAAGGTTTAGTGTGTCCTGCTATAACTCTTGAATTTATAAACGGTTTGTAATTGACAGTGGGACTCTTCAATGAATAACATAAAAACAGTGGAACCCTTCTGTGAATGGATGAACAAATAAATAGAATTCAACATATGGTGAAAGGGAGATAATTTTATGCAGGTCTTATTTCCTTTGAAATTGACATTCTATTTTCTTTGTATTAATTTCAGAGTTAAATAATTGCTTCCTTCCTGGATGTGCAAGATTCTCATCGCCTCGCCAAAACCGTTTGAACCAACATAAAATAGTTCGAACTGGAACCGATCCTTGGCGCAACACTTGTTTGATACTTCGAACAGTTTCAACGGACCTTTATTCAAGTTTAAACTCCTAAGAAAGAATCATATGGAATTCCTTTTTGTCTATTTTGTTCATGGGTTAATAAATCCAATCTGTAAAGAGTAAAGAATTAGAAAATCGTAAATGAAGGACTTCTCTATAAAATGATATTATAACGGTCACAGACCATTTGAAATAGCACTAGCACTGAAATATAAAATAAGATATGTAGAAGAATTTCCCGTTATCGTGTCCTTGACGTCGCAGCCAGATCCACCAATAGGGAAAGAGCTAACATCTCTTCCAGGAACTAATGACGTCAGGCTCACAGAGGTATTTAAAGAGTTTGGGCGGGCTAATTCTCCCTCTCTGACCATTCTTGTTAGCGCCAGCACCACCGGAGGTAAGGTGAATTTTCACCCTTCTATTCCTTCTCCTTTATTAGGAACGTCTACAGTCTAGATATTTCTTCTAATTTAAGGCTTCTCTATAAACACACCTTTTCCATAGATATGTTTCTCTTTCGGAGAAATCACACATCCTGGCATTTTCATTGGCTGTATTATCACCAGGTTCTTATAACGATGGGCTGCATTACCATAGCTGTTAAGTAGAGCCTTACGTTTAATATCGTTCTCCATTTAAAGGAACGGCCTCTAACTTACTTTGACGTGTATATTCTCTTATTAACCCTTTTTATTGTATTACCATTTATAAATACGTATATTCTCGCGGTTATAAAAGTGAATCGGTTTTTGTAACTTTACGCTTTTTTTGTGTTTTAACTATTCGATAACTATTTGTCTAATCTGTGCAAGGGGCGTAACTCGTGTCCTTATAAATTGGTACACTCGAACGAAAGTACTTACGTAAATTCTGATTTAAAAGAACACAAACATTCCTTCCGGAACATACCTTACAAAGTTCTAGGAGTTGATGTTGGAAGCTAATTTACAGGTATACCTCCAACAATATGTGTAACCCAAGTTATAGTAAACTGTATTGTTTATTCTGAGTATAAGTGTCAATGTAAGCATAAACACGTCATTACTTTCTGGACAATCCAATACATTCCCGGTGTTAGAGTCACATTATGAATCATCTTCAGAAACTTTGAAATTAAAAACATCTGTTTTACCCCATCTCATTCGTATATTACTCCTGGGGAAGGCCGAATAATGGATCGGCCGAAACGTCGCGTTAACAACACAAACAACAAGAAGGAGTTCAATCTCCAGAAGAAATATTTGAATACTTTCTCTTTGTTTGGTTTGCCGGGAATTTGGTCGTTAGCTTTCTCCTCTACAAGAACGTCAAGTGTCTTCGTGCAACATAAATACATTAAAACATTTTTAAAACTACAGTGCTTCCCAAAAGTTTAAGACCACCAATAATAAAGAAAATGATGGCATCAGACATTTTTATTGTACGTAATTATTGTGGCAGATTGAATAAGCCTTTTCTCCGGGACAGCTAGGCATTATTCTTTTACTTTTTGTCTTTTGTCTTAAATACACAATCGATTAGTACTGTGTACTTGATGTTTTCTCGTAAAAGGCTCAACACCTAGCTTCACGTTTCGGGCTGTGACCTTTTAAGCCCAACAGATACAATTTGTGAACATACACCGTTGGGAAGCTAATAGAATTCTCTGACGATGTATATATGTCTATACCTCCATCAAAGATTAATTCCAGAACCCATAGAGTTTGGACTGTATACTTTTTGGCACGGTCCACAGTGCGCCTACCACCATCGGTACTAACCCTCACGTCCCACACCTATCCCAGCTCCGGGGCTAGCATTGAAAGTTGAGAATGCAACAATCAATATCCTTTTGTTCTTCTCTTCAGATCATTTCTAGAAAGCGTCAACATAGGTTTCTTCAGTTTTTGAGTGGGTTTGGCTGATAATTCGGACTTTCTTTTATTGGTCGTCATCCAACAAAAGGCGAGAGAAGTAACTTATTCATTGATCACCCACTTTTCCGATTTTTTAATTGATCACCATCAATACGGCATGCTGCCAGAAGACGATGGTCACGTGACTATGTCTATGCAGTGACTAACCAGACCCACCATCATCATCACCATCATCATCATCATCATCATCATCATCATCATCATCATCATCATCATCATCATCGATTAATTGAGAGTTTAAAAAATACAAAAATCAATATCACCACTAATTCAAACTCATGTTTACTGATTATCCAAGCGAGCTCGCTTGGGGCTTGGGTATTGATCAAGGCCTATACTTTTCTATATTATTTTGACGTCCATTCCAAGTTTTAAAAAAAATATTCATGCATATATAACACAACCCAACGGATATCATAGGCTACAGAAATAAACAGGACCCCCCCTCCACACATACACACATTTTGTTAAAAAAAACTGTGAAAAAACATAGAAACTGACTTCTGCTGTCAAACGTTATTTCCAGTGTTGCCAATTTAGAGGTTTATCATCTAAATCTAGATGCTCTTGGTTGCGTCTCAGGAATTGCTATTTAGATGAGTTTCAATAAAATAAGTAGTATATTAATTTAATTTACAGTAATAAAATAAGTATTTAAAATAAGCAATATTTTAATAAAGTAAATTTTGACGATTAAAGTCACATTTAATTTATTAATACTTTCCTAAATGTTAGATACATATCTGAGGAATCTAGATGTTTCTTTACTCAAATTCAGATGTAAAATTGAAAATAACGTTGTCAACACTGTTTATTTCAGAGAACGCTTTTAATATTTTCGTTATCAATCAAGTTCTGAACGAATACTATTCCAGGAGTAAGTTACAAGATCACAACTATTCCAAGAGGCTTAAACTAAACAACTCCCTAGTTATAAAATCTATAGCAGAGGACAGACGAGCATAGGGGGTGGGGGCTGGTCGGAGATATAGTAGTAGTAGTAGTAGTAGTAGTAGTAGTAGT
>VCCN01000640.1:1920507-1931206 GCA_006491835.1 Architeuthis dux
TAGATAGATAGATAGATAGATAGATAGATATGAACTGACAATGCTAAACACAAAATCGTAATGCTCTTCTGGTCTACTTATTCATACGAATAATCTATTTTTATGTTGTTTTTTTCTTCTCGTTGAGAATCTTCAAATAATACAATGCACTATAATGCAAATATGTCCATAAACCATTACTCTGTTTTCAACCATAAGTTCAAGAATAAGATATATGTTCTTACTTTTTGTAAATATTTTCGTTTCAAGAGCTCTCATCGGGCTCTCGTGGTCTTCTCCAAATAGCTACACTTGAAATTACCCAGTGTCGTGTGTTAATTTTCTCTAAAAGCTCTACACTACAAAACAAACTCTGGTAGAAACCATCGACCAAAACTGTCATCTAAACTGTCAACATAGGTTTCTCCAATGTTTAAGTTGGTCTGGCTGGCTACGTATGTGTCGCGCATACAGACCGCGTATATGGAGCTAGAGGACTGAAAATTCTAACATGTACTCCTTGTTATGTCTAAACAATTTTTGATTTGTCCCCCCCCCGCGAAATAGTTTTTTAGTGGGGGTTCAATTTATAATTTAAGTTTGTGCTAAATTGGTAACTTAATCTGTGTACGGCAGCATTGTTTTTATTTTTTTCATTTCGGACTTTTCTTAGTGATCACTGCCCAACAAAAAGGTAAGAGATATAACTTATTCATTGATCACCCCTTTTTCTCACTAATTTCTAATTGATCTCCCCCAACACTGCCAAAATGCGTTGGTCACGTGATGGTTTCTATTGAGTGACTAACCGGATTTGCTTTCTGTAAAAGCTCTACATTATAAAACAAAGTGTTTTTTGTTTTTCATTCTTTAAAATTACATTTCATTCATCCTTCATTTTACAAAACACAAAACAAACAAAATAATAAATGTTTCCTGGTAGAAACTACATCGGAAAGTCCAGATAGAATGCACTTCCACATTCATCACGGTCTCAAATTATTCTCCCTAACCAATAAGTTTTGATAAAGTAATTACGCATGATTCCACCTCACCCCAAAGCCTTGTTGCTTCTTGTAACAGCGACATTGTCTCATTCTTTTAATGAAACACTTCCAATAACGTTTTGCAGAAGGTTGTCTCAAGTTGGTTTACGCTTTCTGAATAAATCCAAAGATTTTAATAACATTTATCTATCAATGTTCTGCGCTTATACCTTCATCGAGGGTGTCGCGAAGTTTGGTACACACGGGAAATTGTTTGTAAGACCCACACAAATCAGGTTGTCAATCATTAATTGTTTCCCCAACACCAGAAATGTTTAGTTTGTTGCTGAACAAAAAAGCGAAGCTACATAGTGATGGTGTAGCGGTATTGTCAGTGGTCAGGCCAACATTGTATACGTTCCTATCCTTTCCTTACCATATGTCCAGCCATTTCATCTCACTGACTACTGCTTCCACTTCTAGCGACATACTATGAGTTTAACTTACGTACACACTAGCACAAGTGAGCGACACACGTTTCGCCCCATAGGGACACATGCACATTGACTTACAACCCCTTACCGACGAATATGCATATTGCTCATCCCGACCTAACATTAGGCCATCAATCTTACTGTAGCTCAGAAACATAAAGCATCATCAATTACCCTTTGGAGTCAGATATTAATATCCACATACACATATTTTCCTTTCCGCAACAAGCATATACCTGCTACACTTTCAATTCAACTGATTTATATTTTGCCGTTCTTCAGCTCGGTTACGTTCTTGAATTACATCTTGAAACACTTTGTGACAAATTCTAAACAACAATACATTGTCTCAAGGAAATGGAGGCACATTGAAGCCTTACCGGGAAATTTCGGAAGTTGCAGATGACAGCAACTTTTATTGATGTTCTTTTAATTGCCATACTAAGTAATAATGAGGCACGTTGTATAAAAAATATCGATGCCATCGTTTTATTCGTGCGAAATATATTGGCTGTGTGCTGTATTAAATTACTTATAGTAAGTAATGATATGATAAGATATTCATTTATAGCCGAAAATCCGTTTATTTTCCATTTAGTGTAACCAATATTCTTAAATGATTCTTTTAGTGATGACTTTGTAAAACTGACAACGATTATTCGGTGTATGGAGATCAGATTAACAAATCCAAGCCTTGAATGCATTAATATGCAGAATAAGCTGACCATTATCAGTCTTTGTTGTTTTTGCGCGTGTTTTTTTCCTGTGATATAAGCTTTAATTGCAAAAGTCGTGGAAGCCGTTTATACCGAACCCCACCGGTTATTGCTAGTTAACTGTGGTCCGGAAGAATAAATTAGGCCAGCTTATTTTGCGCCATCTTGTATAAGGTCTGTCCGGAAAAAGGTCAAGCCATTTAATCATAACAAAAATTAGCCTCCCAATGGCAAAGGCACCTTAGGCCCTTCAGAGTACTTCTCTTGGGACCTCACACACTACAAAAACAGTTTTCAAAGTCCTCTTTCGAGACCTCCATCGGCTGCCTCGTCGCGTTCTTTTTAATTTCATCCAATCTCTCAAATCTCTCTGGGAAAAGCCAGAGCTTTGTAGGGAGCCAAATATGGACTGTAGTGGGGGCGGATAGATAAGATATGTTTTTTGCCATAAAACCGCTGCACGTGAACAATGAGTGACACAGCACACGAGCTCACTCAATGGTGTCTGACTGCCGACTGAGTAACCCAACGGAAGAGTGTCTGTTTACGTATGCGCTGAATGATTGGTTGCCTAGTTTCATCAGGGCCAGGCAAGCTGTTCTCGGGATATTCAAAATGTCTGGAAAACCTTCCGGACAGACCTCGTATTCTCGGGATTCTTTTATTTTATTTGAGTACATGGGGTTTCTTTAATCCCACATTAGAACTGGAATGCCCGTGGGAAAGGCATGTATCCATCTCTTACCCCCCTCCTCCTGTTATGAGTAAATAGCAAAGCAGACTGCGCTCTCTAGCCTCTCGGATTTCTAACCAGGGGCCGTTGGTTCCTGCATCTCCTGCAGCCAAACCGATGCGAAACGTATCCCACGATCTCCATAAGCTTGCGCCCTGGAGAAATCACTTCAGTGTCGTCGCATTGTCTACTGAGATAGAAGAAGGCCACCTTCTTTAATCAGAAAAAATGGTTCCAAAAGAGGATATTCCTATAAGGAGTCCGTAATCCAATAAGGCCGTGTACGGAATGCGAGTTTTGATCAGGTATATGTATACAACTGATGCCCCGGTCATGATTTGATTAAGCAGAGAAAGTTGTTACTAAAGCGTACGCTGGAGATTTTAAGCACATCCTTCCAATAAGACCAATCGGGACACAACAACGTATAGACAATCAGTATTTTGATCAGGCTTTGAATACAAATAATCACATTCTGTCTCAAATGGTTATTTGTTACATCTGTAGATTTTCTGGATTCTAAAGAGAGAAGACACCGCATTCTCAGAAATCGAACAGTGTCTACCCGTTGTGCCTAGTCTCCGCTTACATGTACCGATATGAAGTCTTTGATCTTTCAACAAACTATTAGAGAGGACAGTATTACCGAGGCTTTTTAGATAAATATTCGCATGTTTTACGGATTTCACGAATGTACTTTATTATTTAGAGCCAAGCAAGGCGAAATGTTTTCCCAATCAAATTACACCCACTCCGGACCTGCGGTAAACACCTGAAAAAGCCGTAGCTAGGCGAATCAAGTGCCAACATTCCACATGCGAACAGAAAAAAACGCTTCGCATGCATAGTTTTAAAACCTCTGTCCGTGGTTCGAACAATTTCAAGATATCGAAAAGATTCCTCGCATAATTCATCGAATCAAAACTGGAACCGTTCTTTTATGATATAATACACGATTTAGATTAAAGGTGTCGTAAGGACATAGAAATCCAGGTGAAATACTTTGATGACTGATAATGAGTTGATGAATTTATATAAATAACAAACCTGGCCGCTGCAGGGTCAAACTCCACCCTACTTCTATTCCGACTGAAGATGATTACTGTAACGTTTGCAGTGTACATATAATACATAACTTCGTAAATATATAAGAAGTGTCAATTTAGCTCAGTTGGTAAGATATACGCCTAGCAATCGTGATTTCAAATCACGGTAGGAAAATGTTAATTTTATATATCGGTTTAGTTTACCTAGACCTGATAGACAAACAGTGCAGAGTTTACTTCTTGTTACTTCTTGTTAGTTCTTGTTGTTCTTGTTACGAGGGGGGGGGGGAAATAAAGTCAACTCCAATGAACTGGAGTTTGACAACACGTTTTTATCCAAACGGTGTTGGAAGTATTTGCAAATACCTAATACTAAAACCATTAGATATAACATTGTGATTTATTAATAATTTATTTACTAGTTCCTTCATCTTATTTATGTTGCCTCCGGACGCTTATTCTATATTTCCCATCTTTATTGCTTATTAACGGTCATGGGACAACGATCTGAGAGTTGCAATACAAAGCACCTGAAATAAGATGAAAGACATACTAGTCAAAATTAATAATACTTGACAATGCAAAATCTAAGCAATTCGAACATTATTACATTTAATAGTACTAGTGTAATAAAGAAAAAAACAATAATATCATGACAGCATGACGTGGGTCGGAGAGGTAAACAATGTAGCTATATCACTTATCTGAGAAAGTATTGAAGGCCTATTCGACAAGGCGCCGTTACGGTATGACAGGCTCCCAAAGATAAACGAGGTTTATTCTTTATTTCGATTCATGCTGCTTACTTGAAGGTCGTAGAACAACGACCAGATAGTTGCAATAAAAAGCAACAGACATAAGATGAAATAAATACTAGTCAACAATTAATTATAATTAAGCCCATTATACTTTCTTTAGAACAGAAGAAAGATGAAAATCAGATGTTTAAATAATTTGTCAGAATAAGTTTCTAAAAGATTTAACATAAAAACACACAACTTCAGAGGCGTGGCTAGCGATTTGGGGTCCCGGGGAGCTTGGCTCCTTGAGGGCTTCTCTCTAACATTTAGTGAGATTTCTCAGACTACTATCTTTAAAGTTTTATGCCCCCCTCCTCCATTGGGTGCCATTTTCACATAGCTCCCCCACCCGCCGCTGCCCAACATGATACAATGGCGAATAATTAGTATAGAATTAAAATGTGTTTTACTGAATGTATTGAATTAAAGAGTTTCTTTTTCTTTTTAGATATCTGGTCATGCTTATATAACTGTTGGATATTTGGGCAGAGGTTCGACCCTCACAGGTGTTGAAAGTAAACAGGATATCTATGGAGACGCCAAACTGCAAGGTGTCAGGAACCGGAAGACAGACCGGGGTTGAAAAGTCATAAACAGGATGTTGACTGAACTTGAAGGTGGTGGCTGGAAAATCAGCGTGGGCTTTCTAGCCCGATAAAAGCGACACATAGGCCCTCGAAAAAGGCAAAGAGACACCGGACCCCCTCAGAGAGACATAGCACCGAGGCATGGGAAAACACAAGACCAATGTCCCTGTTAAGAACAGTCTGTCGGCTCTCATTGTCTCTCTCCAACTAATCAGTCTTCGCCACGACACAATGTATCCAATGTGTCCGGGTTTGGGATTTTTCTCCCGCGGAACAAGATGGCTATACAACATAACTTTTGTTTCTTTTTCACGCCTGTTTTTCTATTTCATCAGATATTACCACATTGCGCATTCATGGAGTTTTTACTTGGAACAGCTTTTGCAATTTCCGTCGATGTTGAAAGTAAATAAAGGCACAGAAATAGGCAGAAAAGAAACCAATTTGCCACAGCTGAAACGATACGCAAGCGTATTCTTAAAAAAAATATTTGACGACGATTTATGAAAATGAACCTTTTGAACACGTTAACTGCGGAAGGGAGCAAGCGTAATATTATCCATTGTAAAATAACACAAATTAAATGAACGCTTGACATCTGCTAGATAAGCCATTGCAAGTTATCCACTGCAAGAAAAAAGCCCTGACTCACGGATAGAACTCAGTGCCAACAATCACAATGAAACAGAAATTCTACTGAGTTAGTCATAGGACTGCAATGACGGAGATTCCCGTCGTTCGCAGTTAATGGGTTACTGAATAATAAATGGTTTTCTGAGAGAAAGAAACTTGTTTTTTCGTATGCTGAATCAAGAAATGCAGTTAAGTGGTCTAAATATTAATCATTTCAGAAATTGAAAGAGTTTTGTCAAATTAAATTACATTTAAATTTTTGATTACTTTAAAATAAATTTCATATTTGAAGCTTGTAAACCGAGATGCCCAAAATTAATATTTTCACCGTGGTCGATTGGTTAGCATACTCGTATCTCAGACAATTACGGGAATAATGGTGTCAGATTTGTGTGGCTTTGTGTTGTACTGAACTATGGGTACTATACCGTGGAGATAGTCTCGAAGACCGTTACTACTGTTGTTCGAACCTCGCTGGATATCTGATACTTGAAGTTTTGTGCCGTATTAAACCTTATGTAATCAATGATACACATAACATATCAAATAAATACGTTTATTATTGAATGAGATGTGTTACATTATTGGAAAAAGACACGAACAGAAACTATTCGTATGTTAACAAAATACCACAAACAATTGAACATCAGTAATCTATTGTGCATCCATTTTGTTCAGTTACTTTTGCCAAACGTTTACGGTAGTTACCCAAATACTTTTGGCAAGTTACGATGGAGATTTTACTTCTCTAATCCCGATATGTTCTTTGGATTTCTTTTCTTAACATTCATTTTTAATTCACACCTCAATTGTTCAATAGGATTTAGATCAGGTGATTCCTCTTCCAACCATTCAGTCGCCAGCTTTGACTTACTTTTGGGATCATTGTATTGTTAGAATATCCAAATGCATATCATGCAGAGATTTTGAGCCGAACTTTTCAGGTTATCCTTAGGAATATCGCGATAGTTTTCTTTTTCGTGGTCCCTTCGATCCGCACAAATTGACCAACACCATCTGCACTAAAACAACTCCATAGCATTATGAAACCACCTCCATGTTTCACTCTCGGGATGATGTTCTTCGGCAAATAACTTCTATTCTGTTTCTGCCAAACGTAATTGCTTGCTTGTATGACTGAAAAGTGCCAGCCTCATCTCATCAGATCACAATACTTTATCCACAACCGATTTATTCTATCCAGTTAGCAAAATCTAACCTAGCTTTCAAATGCATTGGTCGCAATAATGGTGTCTTCCTTGGTCCATGGACTTTCAGTCCCACACTGTGCAATATATTCTTTGCCGTACTCTGCCTAACATTCACGCCGTATGATTTCAACTTATTAGTCACATCTTCCCGTGTCATATATGGATCTTTACCGATGTTCCTGACCATCTTGCAGAGGAGTCCTGGTCTTTTGGAAATCTTGTCATATCCCTTTTCTGCTTTGTATTTATTAACAAGTATTTGCCTCAAATCGACACAGAACTCCCTTGTCTTCACCATAGTGGAACAACTTCAAGACAATTGCTGTATGAATAATATGATGCTTCGAAGACGAAGCTCGACGATGCAAAGTCGTATTTTGCCAAAGATATCGATCAGGTAAGTTATACGAGTGTGTCGAATGGTTCTATGAAGATGGAAAATACATTATATTCAAATATTCGCCCAAGTTATAACTATTTATATAAACCGTACGAATACCTTATGTTCGTGTGTTTCTCAAATATTCTTACGTAACTCCTTCAATAATGAACGTATTTACTTCATATTCTGTGTGTATCATTGCTTATGCTATATCTTAGTTGTGGCGTAATTAGATCTACTCATGTTGGATAACGCCGGTCCGAGTGACTCTATTGTCCATTGGTGTTATTTCGGATGACCGGTTGGTCTTTAAATATGAGCTAACCCCAACGCAGTGATGATGATGATGATGACGACGACGACGCCCCTCCTATTTTCAAATCTGCGCCCCTTTTAAAGGCTACTGGTAATACGATATGTCCAGTTTTGTCACGTACGCAGTTTAATACAGCCCCCCCTATTTTCAAATCTGCCCCTTTTAACGGCTACCGGTAATACGATCTGAGTGCATTTCGTTACACTTAGTAAACCACATATACAGAAGGTTATTGGATAAAACCTTCAAGATTTCATACCGTACGAATACTTATTGCCTCCACTGTGGACAGACCATCTTCACCCTTATTTTCCACCATTTGTGTTTCTGCTGTGGTAGGCTTAGAATATCTAATAGTAATACAAATTTATCTCACGTAGCTGAATCCAAATCTCCCCAAGGAAATTGCGTTTTACCCCCAAAAAACAGTTCTATGCAAAAGATATTTCACTGCATTAGGTTTTAAACTATATTTTCAGCGAGTTCCGAGAATCTGGAAGGAAGAAATGTTTTTTTTTGTACGGCCAAAAATTAACGTCCACAATTTTAAAATACGGAAGCCTAAAAAGGAAAAGAATGTTCCTTTTCTCGCCAACTAGAAACTAGCCTATATCCGGTTGTAATCATAGGAAACAAATATTTTTTATATCAGAATATTTTCCACTAATTATTCTTACGAATGGCACATATCTATGATAAAATATTTTTTTTGAAAAGGTTTTTGGCGTTTCTTCGTAAAATATCGCTGGATCAATGAATCAGTAATAGCAGTAAGTAGTAGCAGTAGTAGCAGAGTAATACAAACACACAGACACGCTCCCAACATTCTCTTATCTCGGAGTATCAGCTGCGATCCCTAAATGAAATAAGTTAAATGGAGTTGCTGCACATGAAAAAGAATACTACTTTCAAACAATCAAAACAAGAAATACCAGGTGTGTCCAAAAAGAAACCGAACATTTTCAAAAAAAATGTATTGCTTTACGTACGACCTCATGAGACTTGTCTCCTCCAAAGTAGCCTCTCCCCCAACTGTCGATACACAGTCCCAAACGTTTTTTTTCCTCCAGTTCTTGCATTCGTTCTCTAAGTAGTTTTGAGGGATAGTGTGCAGTTCTCGTGGTGCATTTTCTTCTTTCTCTTCTATCCTCTGAAATCGACGACTTTTCAAGGTTGATTTCAGCTTTGGGAACAAAACAGAGTCGGCAAAGCGATTTCATGCGTGCCGCGATCAAGGTCAACTCGAAGAAGAAGCCGGGGGTGTCAGATGGAGATAATTAAGTTACTACATATGATTACACTCAAGAACAGTCAACCTCGAGGAAACGACACCAGCAGACATTTCGGTGAAATCTGCTTCCAGCACTGACTTTCTGGATATATGCACATGCCTCAAAAAAACACTGACCATGCCAAACAGCACTTACACTTGTGAGAAGGGAGCTTCAGTCATGCCGAAAATAAAGTTTTTAAAAAAAAATCGAAGATGTCTGACAAAGCAACAGCAACTCAATACCAGCCACCACCCCGCGAATAAGTACCTTACGTGGTGGAGTGGGTTGCATGTTCCAATGACCCGGAGAGCTATGCTGGCAGAAATTCAATTCCAAAGTCGCAAGACTCTATTTGAAAAAAAGAAATAATCTTTCACCAAAGTCGCAAGACTCTATTAAAAAAAAGAACCTTTCACCAAAGTCGCAGGACTCTATTTAAAAAGAATAACTTTTTACAACTACTTAACAATATCCCCGACTAAGACCAGTTCCGGCATTAAATGACCTGCTAAAAAGTTGACATGCCGCTAAGCCCAACAAACAAACAAACAAACAAACAAATACCGCCAGGAATAAAAGGTTTGGTAGGCCGTTGTTTAATCCACCGCAGAGTCATACCACGTCAAGACCTGTTCTTTTCTACGTAATTCGTTTTATAATTATAATAAAACTAGTTTACCGTGTCAAAAGGTGACAGCGTAATCAAGTAATTTTGCAATTGCATTGTACTTGTAAAATACCCAGAACATTATGTTGCCCAGCGTTTTCTTGTTTATATTCAATATTTCCTGAATATTAAACTGATCTAAAGGGTCACTGAAGACATAAGCGTGACAGACGACAAATGCACATTGCTAATTATTATATATGTGGATGAGAAATATAAGGCGTATTCCTTTTAGTTGTATAATAAGAAATGTAAAAAGATTATATCCTAGAAAAGTATCATCCTCGTAAACCGTAGAAACCGTGGCCCACAGGCTGCAAAAGGTTGGACAACACTGGTCTAGATGAATGATAGATTATCTATGGTCCATGGCATCTTTAAGGAAAGGTGATCTACTTGGCAGTGCCCAACTCCTCTCCCAGTAACATGAGACAATAAGTACTAGGTTGCATTATATGTGTACCATGGAAGAATACCTGGATCAACTGCACTTTATGCTAGATCCTCCATGGAAGCACTGGGGTAAAGGGGGTCACTGTACGGTGGGTGCCATCATCTCAATAATCGAGATGCCTCGTGGAACTCTCCATTGTGTCTATAGTGCAAAGGAGTTACTAGGCGGTTGGTCCATTCATCCAGATCAGGGGACGGCAAACTACGGCCCGCGGTCTCATTTCATCCGGCTCACCGGCTTCATTGAATATGTGATGTTGCATACGAAGTTCATTTGTTTTCCTTATCAATCTTTGATCAGTGAACAATTACATTCAGAATCGAATAATAGAGCAAAAGTCTCATTTTTTCCAGTGTCCTCAAACGAATAATTTTGTATAGCTAAAAATGTACTGTTGTACTCTCTCTCTCTCCCTATATGA
>VCCN01000640.1:2089118-2100663 GCA_006491835.1 Architeuthis dux
GTTAGTCAGGTGACAGTTTCAATTGGGTGACTAAGCAGACCGGATTTGACTACTATTTAATTTCATCTTAATATTTTAGTTGTTTTTTTATCACAATTCAACGCGGGCCGTCACTCTACGACAGCGAGCAAACAGTGCGGATCGGAAATGAATTCGAATCTCACCGGGAGCTTATTCTTAATTTATGGTCAGCGCTGTTTGTTCGCTGCCGTGGAATGACGGCCCAAGTTGATTTGTGATACGTTTCGACTACGCGAATGGACGTTTCGTCGAAAACCTTTTTGTCTAATTTTTAAAACCATTATTAATTAGTCGACAGACGTTATGCTGAACTGACATTTGGATTTTACTTATGAATCTGTATATTTATCTTCACAAAATATTTATATTTCACATTGCAAAAAACTTAATCATACGTCGATTTATTAGAATGAAAATTGAAATTTTAATTTTATTTAAAACAAACCGAATGGCCCGTCCAGTGGTTCTGTCTACTTACCCATGCATGGCCTCAGGATTCTGTTCTTTTAGTTTCTCCCCCAACTGTCGATTTATAATCCTTCGGAACACGGGCATTCGCTGCGTGGGGGGGGGACAAACGGCCGAGGGGTTTTGAAAGTTGGAACCTTATAGTCAATAAAGTATAATGGTGCTGTACAATTGTTTTATGTAACCCTAACGTAATGCATCTGGTAACAGGGTTGCCGCTAACATATATTCTGTATATACCCCCCCTCGAAAAGTGGGCGCTCCGTAATTTTACGAATTAGTAACGGATTAGCGTCCACATCCGAAGTTTATAAACGGAAAAAATCCCTTCAGTTTCCATTAAATTAATTTGTCAAAATTCCTTTCGGGTAATCCTCTATCGTAAAAACGATTAAGATTTGTCCGTCCCCACTGACAATAGTGCAGAACCACAAAACACGTACTTCCATTTATCTAACTGAATGTTCAATTCAATTCGATCACATCCCAACAGTTAAGTCTCCATCTATTGGTTTATCATTTCCATTGTCTTTGGCAAACCCATTTCAATACAGGCATTTTAATCCGCCTTAAACGTCTTTGAAATCTGGATGATTGCAGTTGGAGTAAGGAGAAGATTATTGATCGTAAACTGCACTCGTCGGTTATTCTAAAGTAATATTTCATCTTAAAAGAGTAATCTGATCTTTTATAAATGTTCTATTGAAAAAGAAAACTTTGTTGAATACGTATTTCGTTATGGGGTAATGATTAGCGAGCTAGAGTAGAAGATTAGCGAGCTAGAGTAGAAGATCATTTATACTGTAGAGTGAGTTCGATCCGCACTGGGTTATATTAAAAGTCTGAATCCTAATTATTCAAAATGAGCAATGAAGATCCCTGGATTCTCAAAGAGCTTAGTAAGCATCAGTCGTTGATGTAAACACATTGTCACCAAGAGAATTATAATGTATTTCAAACATTCAAACCTCGAGCCCAGTTATTCCCAATAAAGAACGATTATCAGAGATTCCTCTCAATGCGAACATAAATAAATGATCAATCAAAAAGGATAAAGACAACGTTGTGCATTGTTAGCTGTCACGTCGTAACTCAATTATTCATTCGGTTTTTTTAAGAGTTTTAAAAAGCACAACATATAGTTTCCGGAGATAATATTGTAATTCAATTGAATCTATTGTGTGCTGTAGAGAAACAAGATTTGGTGTGAAAAGTAGGTTAATGAAACTAATCTCCATTACGAATGGCAGATAAAAGAAATTTAGCAATCAGAATTTCGTGGAGATTTCTTCACTTTTTTTTCGCGGGGGTTGCGGGGCACGTGTAAAGGTTCCCTTGACAAATGTAACAGATAAAAATAATTATACAAATACACTTAGCGTATTATATGTGTAGATGTATGTGCCTTCAAATGGCAGCTGACGTACACGTTTTTAAATCGTTGCTTCTGAGATCCATTAATTTTAAATGTGCGAGCATCCTTAGTAGCGATGGCCGTCACTGACTGACTGACTGACTGACTGACAGACGGACATACCGAAAAACTACCACAACCTCTCGTTTCCTCCTCCTCTTTCTATATATGTCTGAAAGTGCAAGTGAGAGAACTCGCGGATCTATAGTCTGACATTTCAAATCCGAAATTAACGCATCTAGAATAAACAGGCCCTCTGCGAATTGGGTGCAGCCAGTACACCGCACCTGGGCCCTAATGGCCAAAGGGGACCCGAGAGAGCTAAAACGGGCCCGAGACCCAAACTTCTAAGTTTTCCGTGAATAAAATAGGTTGACTCTATCGTTTACCGAATAATAGTATGTTGTGCTAAAAGGGTTATAGCCGATGAAAACAGGATGGATAAAGGATGACGGTATTTGTGTAGTGTGTGTATTGTGTGTGTGTGTGTGTTTAGGGATCGAACACAGCTTTGTACCACCTCAGAGGACCAGTCTCGAGCTTTACAACATCTTTTGTGCTACTCGAACACACGTGTGGGTAGTTAGGATACAAAAAAGATTTGGTAGCCGTTTTTTTTTGTTCGACGCCAACAAAACCTTTCAATCGACGCGTTGATCTATTTTTGAACTTAGACATTTTGAGTACAGGCCTGAAGAAAATGTTTACTGCATTAAAGCGAGCTGAAAACACAAGGGGGATCGAAATTTCCAGAAGTTGTTTATCCCTTGCCCATTGGTCAATGTATACCACGTGGCTCGCGTATGCGTTCTGTGGTATGACTTACACAAGCCTAGTGTCCTGATTTAATAACCACACCTCGTATTCTTTTCATCGCTGATATTCGTTTGACTTCCCTGTACTTTATTGCAAATTGGCTACAATCTTTTCTCTTAAATGTTTCCCAACAGCGAAACATTTGGAAATCAAAATACAATCGTCTTTGCTATGAATTTGATTACAGTCGAATACAGCACTGACTGCTGGTCAAATCGAACAATTCTTAAGGCTGCTAAATCCGGCATTTTCCATTAAATAGCAATGAATATGAATCACATTAATTGAATTACAGTAGGACCTCGCTATCCGCAGTAGATTAGTTCCAGCGAATGATGAAATCCGTGGATTATAGCGAACCATATATACTAGCAGAGTTGCCAAATTTATTTTCAAGTTTACATCTAAAATTGAGCTTTAAAACTTCTAGGAACATCTACATTCTCCAAATATACAGTTTCGCCACAAAACTTTAAATTTCGGTGAACATTTCCAAATTTCAGAAAGGTTATACACATAGTTACTTAAAAGATTGTTTTGAGATATCAATCTGTTAATTGAAAAGTTCCACGAAACATTAAACTCATCGGTAATTTTATTGTTTTATTGGAAATATTATTGAGTTTTTTGTAGAAAAGGTTGTTGTTACTAATTTGTTTCCCCATTATTACTGTTAATTAATTGAAATTTGGCTGGCTTTTAACCAAACGACGGAGGAATTCATCATGCACTTCATTCCAAGCTGCTAAGCTGGCAGTTTTGAGTTCCTGTACCGTATTAAAATGCCCCATACCTTCGAAGGCCTTCCTTGCCAAACATCCTTGCCAAACGTCTTGCCCATAGGAAATCGTTGGGTGACTCTTGAGGCACGAATAGGAGTATATTATATTACGAATAAAACCACTGGGAGGAGAAAGAACAAATGTTGTATACATGATGAATAAAAGGGAGCACCCCAGAAAATTGCCTTATGCAATCTTAATGCATCTTAAATAATGTGTGGTGAATTTGTGGATATCCGAGTCTCACGAAAAGGGGACTCCAGATTTGATCGTGCCGCAGCTGGGGTCAGAATAACTTGACCTTATGACACCGGGGTTAATGAAAAACATGTGCTTTTACACACACGCATTTATTTGCCCATATTAAGAGCCCCGAGACAGACTACATCAGTCACACAAAATACAATTAGGTGTGTTGATTTACTATGTTTAACCGTACTTATGTATTTTGACTAATTCGCGGTTTTATCATTGTATTGCAGTTTTCACGTTGTACTAAGCGTTGTACTAAGACGTTGTACTAAAGATTGTCTATGTATATCACGTTGTACTAAGACCTCAGAGAATAAAGATCGTTTACGAGCCGGGCTGTAGTTACATGCACCACTTGGTGTTCAATGTAATCTTATTGTCTTTGTGTCGGACTACGGTAAACTTTAAAAAATCGATAAAATAGCACTAGGGCGATGATGAGCTTGTAGCAAAAACGTTCTGGTGTGCGGTCTGAAAACAAACTCAACCGTCGGCATGTTCTGGCCTGGAATTAAATTTGACTGTTCGCAATTATACTAGCATTTTCCCTAAGTACCGGCAACACGGGCAGTCGCCCAAAGCGCCAAGTGACAGGGGGCGCCTTTCATGTGTCTGAGAGAACTTTTCCAAATACAAAAGGAAAGAACAGTCAAAATCCCCTGGTGTGAAGTCAGATCTTTTCATGAATATCTAACAGTTTTTCTGTTGTGGTGTACTAAGAGAAACAATTGGCAAAGGAAATTCTCATGACCGATGACAAGCTCAGTCAGGCGTGGCTAGTATGGTGAGATTAGGGGTACCAATAGTAGGGAGGGAAGGTAAGTGGGGTGAGGCGAGGTCGCAAGTAAATAAATAAATAAGATAATACTATACTTGAAAGGGCCCGAAACTCAGCTTGCGCGGGGCATCAGAAACCCTGGTTCGTACCTCAGGTATTGATTGACTGTTTGTTTTGTTTAACGGCACATCGAACCTTGGTGGGTCATTTAGTGCCGAATTAGGTTTCTTTTTGAATACACAATTTATGTAGACGAATTATTTGGACAAATTAGTGTATGCACATTTTTGTAGATAGTTTGTTGTCAAGGTATGTATAGCGAATCTGTTTTTATATTTTTTAGTATAGTTTCAAAGGTTATTTTTTTATCTTGAGTCTTGCAACTTTGGTGAAAGGTTATTTGTTTTTAAATAGAGTCTTGCGACTTTGGTGAAAGGTTATTTGTTTTTTTAAATTGAGTTTTGCGACTTTGGTGAAAAAACAGGTGGCCCCTGTTTGGGGGGGGTCTTACTCCTCTGCAGGGTATGCAGTCGGCGTATTCTAGGCCACAGCCGACTGGGCCGGTACCTCAGGTATAGCACCATTCTTATTAAAACAGATCCTTGGTAGGAGATGGAGGAATTGTCAGTCTTTTCATGTTTTCTGTTTATAAAGGCAATCTTTTTATTCTGAATGTTAAAGATTTTCCTGGTTCTGGTCGCAATATATCCATTCACATATATAATAATTAGTGTGTGTACTCCGTCACGCTAAGGGACGCAACTCATCTATGATGACGTCAATGTAGAATTTTATGTTCTGATGACGTAGTAAAAATGTTGAATTTAACGAATAATACAAAAATAAAAAGTAATAGAGACAAAAACTAGCATTCCGAGGGAAATTATGAATCGCCGCCACACATATATGCTGTGGGGGTGATCAATTAAAAAGTTGAAAAAGGGGTGATCAATGAATAAGTTACTTCTCTCTTCTTTTGTTGGGATCACTAAAAAAGGTCTGAATTTAAAAAAAAAACAAGCGGGCACAAACTATTGACCAATTTAGCATAAACGTACATTGCATATTGAATCCCTCCTCTAAAAACCTATTCAGAGGGGAATTAAAAAAGAAACGTTTTTCCCTATTCATTGAGGGGAGTGTGTGTGCACAATTTCAAGCTTCTACTATGAAGTGTTAGGGCTGGGCGAAGATACATATAAATGTCAGAACACATGAATAATCTAAACCAAGGGTTGTGGGTAGTGGTGATTAAAAATGATAAAAACCCGTTTCTACAAGCTCACTGCAATGCAAATCTCTATTATCCACGTCTATAAAATGCAATGTGTATATGCCTATATTTCATATATAACATTATTATTGACGTGAACTAGTCTAAAAATAAACGAGAGCCGTGCAATCATTTCAAACAAAATGACATTTGATCGATTTCACAGACTTTTCAAAGAAGATAGGGAGGAATCGCGAGATAATAAATAAAACTTTTACGGCAAAATGTTGTTCTGAGATAAATGTAGTAACTTTCAGTAGACTACAAAGTATTTTTAAAGTCGGCCCACGAATATCGATTAATCAGCCCTATGTTTGAAAATACTGCTTAATTTATTGCTGTTGCTTCTCAGGGGACGAATCGGGTCAGACAACGTTTAAATAGTAAAATATTTGCTCGGTATAAAATGCTATGTGTATATGTGCTCTGTTTCATATATGCCGTCATTTTTGACGGCACTGGTAAGTAGTCTTAAAATAAATGAGAACAGTGCAATCATTTCTGACGAATATTGCAATCATCTGCTGACAAATATTGCTCAAATGTTTATCAGAAATAGACGAGGATTTGGCAGACTCTCCCCCACCAGAACAAAAAGAAATAATGTAAAGTGGGTGTCTATGGACCTCTTCTTGTTGCTGTTTGCAGTATACGAAGCAAGATTCAAAAGTTATTAATGTTATTAAACGTTAACCAATCGGATGAAGACATATTCCCCTCTACAAATATTTTATAACTTTTAATTTACGTCTGCCAATGAAGTTGGAAGGGGTATATGTATTCATTCATGTCTGTCTGTCTGTTTCCCACATAATATCTTCAAAGGTTCTCAATGGATTCCAATGACATTTTATGGAGAGGTTTATAACAGGCTAAGGACTGGTTGATTAAATGTGGGGACGGAGACAGGATTTCTTTTTCGATTGAAAGATATTTTTCGTTTCTTTTTTGTTTATTTTCGTACCATCGTGTATTCACTCATATGAATTTAAATGACATTTTCTGGAACGGTAGGACATAGGCCAATGAGGAATCGATTAAGTTTCGTGGCAGATCCAGAATTATTTACCTCCCCTGCATCATAGCTATATATGAACCGATTTTCATTCAGTTTTAGTAACAATAGCGTCGGTATGCGCTCTCTGAGTGTTTCTTAGTTTTGATTAGCATACTTTCTTAACATCTTCTTTTTGACTGCCGATAAAGGGATTTTGCTCCCAAAGGTTTATGAATGTATTTCCTCTCTGCAGAAAGAAAAGGACGAAAATAAAGACTATTGAAGGTTTCTTTGTCCCTATCAAATCCTGGTCAGCAATTAAGTTCTAAGATATGTGGCCAAAATAGTTTACGTATTTACAACCGATGCCAGAGGTCGATGTTCAAACCCAGGTTAAACCCAGGATTTCGAACCACTGACGTTTTTGGCAGGCCCTCTCGACATAAGATTAGCGCAACTCAATCATCCTCCATATATTTTGCCTCGTGCCGTACTAAGCTAAGTATCGTAAGAACCAAGATTCAGATATTCAGACCAACGGCCGCCCTGTCGGCTGTTCTTTCACCAAAGTCGCAAGAACCTTTGACCAAAGTCGCAAGACACTAGTTAGAAAATAAAATGATGTTTGGCTATAGTCGCAAGACTCTATTGAAGGAAAAATAACCTTTCACCAAAGTCGCAAGACTCTATCTTTTTAAATGTTAAACTGTTTTCGGCATTAAATGACCCATCAAGGGTTGATATGCCGCTAAACAAATCAATCAATCAATCTACATTAATTAGCCTACTATAATTTGTCCACACTAATTCGTCTCCATGAATTGTGTATTCAAAAAGAAACCGAATTCGGCACTAAATGACCCACCACGGGTCGATGTGCCGTTAAACAAAACAATCAATCAAACAATCAGACCACCGTTGAAAGCCATAAAACCTGCTGGCAGGGGAGATTTTGGTTGATCTTAAATAGGAATATTCATAATTCATGCTACCCACGTAAGAAAAAGAGAATCACCCAGAGAGCCTCACAGGCCGATCCCTGTTTATGCCCCTAGACCAATCTGTACACCACGCTAAATAATGCAAGCCAATATGGCCATAGAACTCCCTGAACTCTTTGACTAGTCTGGCTGCGTTATTAGAGCGACGAAGGAAAAAGAGGACGAAGGAAAAAGAGGACGAAGTTGACCTACAAGTTATTTTCTTTTCTTTCTTTCTTTCTGTATTGGCTTTTGCCTTAAGCGGACTTTATTATATCAAGATATTCAATGCAGAAAATAAGGAATGGCGATAACGATCCGACCAGATTGTTTACTTGTTTTTGTGTCTGTTTTATTGCAAAATAAGAAATCAAAATAAAAGAAATGAAAATAGGTCTTGGTTAGTCACTTGATAGAAACCGTCACGTGACAACTTTTGGCAGCATGCTGTATTGGGGATGATCAATTAATGACGACGATTGGATGAGTTATTTTCTCTCGCCTGTTTTTCAAATTTTTCAAAAAACAAGCGGGCACAAACTGAGAGATCAATTTAGCATTGTAAATTGGACCCCCACTAAAAAAACTATTGGGCGGGGGAGTGAATTTTAAACAAACAACAACACCGTTTTTTTCTAGACATAATAAGGAGTAAATGTTGAAATTTTCGGCCCTCTAGCTCCATTGGTGTGGCCTGTACGCGTGATACATACAGCCAGCCGGACCGACTTGAAAACTGAAGAAACCTATTTTGACAGTTTTGGTGACAGTTTTGGTTGACAGTTTCTAACAAAAGCAGCTGTAATCTTTGAAAAGCTGAGCCAAAGGCTGGTATTGCTCTATCGATTAACAGATAACGACGCTGCCTCGAACGGAACTTTTTATTGTAAAAAATAAAGTTAAATAAAAATGAGTTGTGACAACATTTTAGCTTCAAACCTCACTGATTTGAAATAACGCTGAAAGCCCAATAAATAACTCCTTCTTAGGTAGACGTTTTCATTGATGATCTACTCATTACTAGTCACTACCCATGTCAACAAATGACGCTGATATTTAAATAATTTTGCAATTGCATTGTACTTTTAAAAAATATCAAAAACATTATGTTTCTCTGCATTTTCTTGTTTATGTTCAACCGAAATGAACCCGGATCTTTGACGCATTTAAAAAAATAAAAAATAAGGGAGACTGCTCTATAATTAGTATGTAATAGTTATCTGCCTTGACAAATGTTACAGACAAAATCATAAACATACATGTGGCATCTTATATAAGTAGATAGCCTTTAGCTTCGCGACGAAAAATCTAAGAAAGACGTTCCACTTCTGGTGAAGGCCTGCTGATGGCTGATGTGGGCGATACAGGACAGGCATTTCATCTCATAGCAGCTGCAGGGAAAGGTTTGAGAATTAGATTGAGAATGAATTCTTACTGAAACTCGTTTTACGGCTCAGTCTCTTTTCCTCAACACTGATTCTGTTATTCGAGTGTGCACACCTGCACACCTGCACCTGCACACCTGCACACCGAATATGCATGCCTATGGTACACAAGTCCGGTAAAAAATGTTTCAAAATATAAACAGTATAAACAAACACTTATGACTTTTTAAGAATCCAGAAGAAAATTAAAATCATTGCCGTTCTCTGTAAAATCTGCAATGTGGTTTTAGGTGTATGTTGCAATGTGTTGTGTTGTGTATTTCACAAGACTTGAGTAGATTATCCTAGCCAGGGGCCCAACTGAGGAGCAATCTGTTCAATTGGCTTAAACCCGGCCCTGCTTTGAATCATTCGTAAATGATTGCATACATGGAACGCCTATGAACAATTTTCCGGAGAAAACAGAAGGAAACGAATACTTATTAAATAATACTAAATAAATAATTTGTTCAATTTCTCTCATCTCTGGCGCCAGACCGATTGCGTGAGGTTTTGCATACTCTGTACGATATCTAATATTCAAAATTAATTTGCTGCGTGTATTTCCGTTTGCCTGCAAGCCAGGCTTATTGAATAATATTTGAATAACAGAAAATACAGTTTAACAACTGCTGTGAGATGCTTAATTCAAATAATAGAAAAAGTCAAGTAGTGAAAAAAGAGCCACCATCATCGCATGAAAGCCTGAGCTGTAATCAGCGTCAGGAAGAAATTGCTTATAGTATATAATTTTTCCGATCGTCAACCTTTTAGGGCGTTTAGATTCAGGATCGTTCCTTGATACGAGAAAAACTAGCAGTAGCCCAGGGTGCTTCCACGGGGCGCCTGTCATGTGTTTAAGACAGTAGGACTTTCAAAATACAAGAAGAATGGGAAAATGAATAAAGTGAACAGAATAAAAGCAGTCAAAATAAGAAGATTCCATGATGTGAAGTCAGGTTTTTCAGAAATATCTGACAGTTAAATATTTTTGTTGTGGTGAAGCTAAGAGAAACAAACGAAAAAGGGAATTCTCATGACCGACGACAAGCTCAGTCAGGCTTAGCTTGTTTTGTGAGATAGAGTGCTCACGGTAGCAGGGACTGGGGGGAGGTATGTGAGGTGAGGCGAGATCGCACGTAAATACATATATAAGATACTTAAAGGGCGCCGAAGTTCAGCTTGCCCAGGGCGCCAGGAACCTTAATGCCGGTCCTGTTTATGTTCAAGCTATTCAACAGAATATGTCATAACACGATAGCGGGGGTGTCATTTATCGAGCTTAGATTAGTCTGGCACAAGACCATCAGTATGAGGCAGACATTAAGAATCAAACTAATCACAGTAGTAATTATCTAAGAAACTAAATCGAAAAGGTATTTACTAATCTTAACATAGTCTGGCACAAGGCCACCAATATGGAGTACTCAGTGAGAATTGAACACACTGCAGTAGTAATGGTCTGTGAGACTAGTTTGAAATGGTATTTACTAAATTTAATTTTGTGCAAGCCCGCCAGTATGAGGCACCCAATGAGAATCGAACTCACTACAGGAGTAATGGTCTACGAGACTAGCTCAAGTTATTTGCTAAACTTAGTTTAGTCTGACACAATGCTATCAGTATGAGGTTCTCAGCGAGAATTGAACTGGCTACAGTTGTAATGGTCAGCGAAACTAGCTTGACAGGATATTTACTAAACTCAACTTAGCATGGTACAGGGCCACAAGCACGCAGTGAGTTTCGGACTTACTGCAGTAGTGATGGTATGTGGGTTTGGCTCGTTGACCACTACTCCAAGGCGAGGCTCCCTGGTACAAACTCCCGAATGACAAGTCAAAAAGCCTTTACTTTAAGAGGATCCTAGAGCACCACCGCTCTTGCCAGAGTTCTGCGCTAAATATTATCATCATCATCATCGTCAGCAGCAGCAGCAGCAGCAGCAGCAGCATTTCAGAGTCCGTTGTTGGGTCTAGATGTTCCCCAAGAGCTGTCAGTTCTCTCGTGGGCGTCACGGTGCCAATACCTTCTGAACTTGTCTAAATCATTAGGCCATCTTTTGTGATTTGTGTCTTTGTCTAACCAACCAGTTTCCGATAAGCCTAGACTTCTATAAGATATAAAACAGTGCCAAATTTGATAGACAGTTTTTTTCAGCAAACAATTCACAAATACGCATCTTTTCCCGTCTTTTCCCCAGTGGACCCAATGTGTACGCCAAATTTCTACTGCAAATCCTTTCATCGAGGTTTATACTAATTCACAACTTTACCACGTCGTACTGACTTCTGATGAACTCACCAACACGTTTGTGCTGAACGGACCGGCCTACGAGTGAAC
>VCCN01000640.1:2100763-2113372 GCA_006491835.1 Architeuthis dux
GTGGGTGTAACTAACGAATATCGACTGGTTATGTGCCGATCGGTTGCTGACTTGTTACTGGTCGAACTTCGTTGATGCTTGCTGGAGAGATTTCAAAGACAGTGAGAGATACACGGAGAGGAAAACTCTGGTCTGTAGAAGTCCCATCTGTGTGACACTTTCACAGGTGGGGAGCCCGTAGCCTTCGGGCCACGCCACACTGCCTCTCTACTTTCTCACCGGTGGTCTCTCTGTGATCTCCTCGTACTTTCAATTCGTTGCTCGTACTTATACCCTCCTGTGTGTTTGACCTGGGACCACGTCATGATTTACTCATGTCGCGTGATTCACGTATGTCAAATTGACCTATGGCTGTGATCCAGAACATGGCACGTATTTCGTCTTAGTGGCATCTGTCAAATCAATTTTACTTAGGATGTTTTAAAATTTCTTTAAGTGAAAAACATTCTTATTTAGATATTTCCAACATGACATCCGCTGGTTTTTAACGGCCTGAAATAATAACAATATGGTCTGTTATTGCATTCCTTCCTGCTGTTATTGTAAATATAACATATATGTCGAATTGACCTGCGGCTGTAAAGTTTTGAATATGGCACGTACATTTTTCAGTTTAGCAGAATAATATTTCTTTGTATACTTATCGAATACATATTATATATCCCCCTAGGCTACAAGCGGAGCACGATGATACATATATACATATTGAATACTCGGATATAGTATTCGCATTTTAGTCAGAAGGCGCTCAAGGTCTGAAAAGATAGTTATCTACTCATCTTTAAATCTGACATAAAGCCTGTGTATTATGACAGCCAGTGAAAATAGAACTCGCTGTACAAGCGAACGGTTTGCAGACTTAGCTTTTTAAGTATCGGGCTATGGCAGAAGTCCAGGACAGAATTTGTATGGGCTACTAATGAAGCTACGTTTCTCTGTCTATCCTGATTAATACTTCACCGGAATATTTTATATTTATTTTTTTAAATACCAATGCTCGACCTCTCGGTCTTCGTTAAAAGATAAAGCCATATAACTGTTTTAACTGTGTGTGACTGAAATGTTTCTAGATAAGACTGTCTGCTCGTCGTGGGAGCGTGAATCTAATTAACACTGACGGGATGGCAGATAAAGGAATCCTATGAATTTAGGCAGAAGAGAGAGAGAGAGAGAGAGAGAGAGAGAGAGAGAGAGAGAGAGAGAATCATCCCCTCATGTTTTTCAGCCAGTTAAGGGTTGGGCAAATCTGACGACACGTGTCAGATTCGGTAAATGGCGTTTCACCTCTTATTTTCAGGGTCAAATCATTACTACTGGAATGGTTTTGATCCTCACTAAGTGCCCAACATTGTTACCTTGTGCCAGAGAATAAACTGTGCTTAGTAAATAACCAGTATTACTGTGTAGTGAATTCGATCCTCACCGGGTGGCCTACACGTATAGCCTTGTGTCAGACTAAGCTAAGCTCTGTAAATACCTAGTCACCTCATCTTGGAGCAGTGGTTAGCAAGTAATGATCTCGCAGACCATTACTACTGAAATGAGTTCGATCTTCACGAATTGCCTAACTCATGTGTGCCATAATAAGTTAAGCTTAGTAGATATCATAGACGGCTTGGTAGGATAGGTTCGTAATTCACACTGGCTTTAGTGGTCAGATATATCCACACGAGAATAATTTTGAGTACATGCATCTAAAAATGAACGTTGTGGTGATCTCTATCGCACACACATAAAGTTACGCATCCCCCTACATACACACGCACACGCGCATACAAAATACTACCTTTCTTGGCCTACGTGCGACGCTTTTAGTCCAAATAGTGCTCATTCGTGTTTTGATATGAGAGATCTTTCGATTGACCCAGAGAATAAACGAGGGCTGTTCGGGCGACACGCTAAAATAGCAATAAACATACTGATTCGTTATTCTTTTAACTCGTTTCACTTTTATTTTCTTCTTCCCCACCAATTACACTTTGCTACATATTTTCACCTCATTACTTCCACATTGGTGACAACTCTTAACTCCGATTTCTACTCCACTATACTCTTCTTCTTTGCCATTTAAAAAAAAAACCTTTATTTAATTTTGTTCTTTTCCCCTGAAAATATAACACGTCAAAAAGCAACCCCGGCTCCCTATTCTCTCCCCTCTAGTAGACCTAATTGAGTTCACCACGTCGTACTGACTTCTGATGAACTCACCAATTCGTTTGTGCTGACCGGACCGGCCTACGAGTGAACCTTCACTAGCATCGTGAACTTACCATGACCTCTTAGCAAATCGTTGTTCCGGCAACATGCTAAAATAGCAATAAACATATTGAATCGTTATTCTTTTAACTCGGTTTTTATTTTCTTCTTCTCTACCAATTACACTTTGCTACACATTTTCACCTCATTACTTCCACATTGTTGACAACTCTTAACTCCGACACAAATCGGCAATCACGATTCCTGCTCCACTATACTCTTACTAAACTCCACTAAATGAGACTTTTGGCATCTGTAATGAGTCTAGATTATATAGAATTTTCACTTTCTGAAATAACTAACAACAAAACTATACTTTTAACTTAAAAGAGAATAAGACTCCTCTCTGCCTCGCTAACGTTGGAACGACACTTCGTTCACCTTAATTTCAGTTGCTTCTCATCGCAACTACCCGGACTGTCAGTCTACTTGGTAGTATGTGGCCGTCGATCCTCACCGGGTGGCCTACACGTATAGCCTTGTGTCAGACTAAGCTAAGCTCTGTAAATACCTAGTCACCTCATCTTGGAGCAGTGGTCAGCAAGTAATGATCTGCTGAATAATAAGTTAAGCTTAGTAAATATCATGGCCGGCTTGGTAGGATGTGTTCGTATTTCACACTGGCTTTAGTGGTCAGATATATCCACCCGGGAATACTTTTGAATACAAGCATCTAGAAATGTACGTTGTGGTGATCTCTATCGCACACACATAAAGTTACGCATCCTTCTACATACACACGCACACGCGCATACAAAATACTACCTTTCTCTGCCTACGTCCAAATAGTGTTGATTCGTGTTTTGATATGAGAGATCTTTCAATTGACCCAGAGAATAAACGAGAGCTGCTCCGGCGACACGCTAACATAGCAATAAACATACTGATTCGTTTCACTTTTATTTTCTTCTTCCCCACCAATTACACTTTGCTACACATGTTCACCTCATTACTTCCACATTGGTGACAACTCTTAACTCCGACACAAATGGGCAATCACGATTCCTACTCCACCATACTCTTCTTCTTTTTCTTTGCCATTTTAAAAAAAAAACCCTCTATTTATTTTTGTTTCTTTCCTCTGAAAATATAACCCGTCAAAAAGCAACCCCGGATCCCTATTCTGTCCCCTCTAGTAGATACGGACAACTCTGAAAATCAACCAATAAATGAGACTTTTGGCATCAGTAAAGTGTCTAAAATATATAGAATTTTAACTTTCTGAAATCACTTACAAAACAAATATATAATCTTAACCTAAGAAGAATAAGACTCCTTTCTGTTTCTGTAGACATTTGAACGACGCCTTAATTTCGGTTGCTTTTCACCGCAACTACTCAGACTGCCAGCCTACAGCCATTAGTAAACAACACAGATCAGAAATAAAGAATAAACGTTTGCCGAGACTCAAACTCGCATCCCTTTTGCCTCGGGAAGCCTGTTTTATCGTAACAGCTGCTCTATCACCTGAGCTACAAGACTTTTAGACAGATGATCAAATCTAAACATTTAAACTCCCGATCGCTCGAGGCCATATTTGATGCTATTTTGTATAACCTAAACTAGTCGTATTAGTAGTAGTAATATTATCTTGAATTTAATTAGATGAAGAATTGTCAACCATTATTCATTTTTGACTAGGATTTTGTTCATCTCAATGTTAGCTGCTTTTCATCGCAACTGCTCAGATCGTAGTCTACAACAGATCGTAAACATCGCAGATCGTAAACATCGCAGATCGTAAAACAATGTATCAATGATAGATTTTTTAAATGAGTTTCAATGATTTATTCTAATTAAGATCTCATAACACAAATTATTGATTCATGAATTGTGGTCACAGAAAGAAGCTCTTGCAAAAAATAACTGAAGGTGGAAAAAAGGCCTCGCAAGGCTTGCAAGCAATTAATTCCAATTCAGTGATTCTGCACTTTGTCTATTGCTATAGTACTATACTGTCCTCAACTTTTATAAATGACTCGTTGTATATATTGTATATGCTTTTAGTTAAGTATCACTAATTGGAGTTATTGGTTTAATACGGTAATTAATGGAATACAAAGATATTTGAAACTGAAGTCACAGCCGCTGCACAAACATCAAAACGGAAACAAAGTAATACTATTACTAAAATGTCTGATATATTTATCGTATTATCTGGCTGTATAGCAAATGAAAATAGTTAATTACTTTGCAAGTAAAACACGTATTTTTGTATATGTATGTGTATTTTCGTAATTTGCTACAGGCCCAAAACTATCTTAGGCCCTGCTATTAATTGTTACCTCTACCATTCATGTATCTTTTTCTCTTTTAATAAAGGAAACGATTCCGCATAGAATAAGGTTTCAAGTGATGTACCAACCTAACCAGTGTTGCCAACTCAAAAAATATTTTCGCGCTAAAAAGAGTTTAAAAAGAGCTAAAAGAGCTTAAAAAGAGTTTAAAAAGAGCTAAAGTTTTTAAAACTGTCAGAAATGGTAAAAAATCACCAAAAAGAAGCTAAGAATGGTCGGAAATGGCCCAAAATGGCCAGAATGTTTTAGGCGAAAAAAGGGCTAAATTAGCGCGTAATTTAGTGCTGTTTGCAATGCCAAAACAAGAAACGCGCTACATTGGCAACACTGACTGTAACTGACCTATGATTTGGAACAACTCTATCTGTACACATTTTTTTTAATTTGCAGAGGAGAATAATAGGCTTCCACAATGCTCATGCCAATCCATGATAATTGTTTCTAGACTATATTTGAACAATGCTGGATTTTTGATTCCATATGCATTCATCTTTTTCTCTTTGTAGTTTCATTATTATCATTATATAAACTATTTATTTCTTAATGACAATGTTATTAAAATCTTGTTATCAAAGCATATTGTTATATCAAATTGGTATTCAGTAGGTGAAGGTAATGATGTTTGTGTTGTGCAAAGATGTTGTTCTGTTGCTTCCTTGCAACCTGTGAACAAAAAGGACGTATTTTTAGCTACATCCCAACGATAAAATAAAGTGGGTTTTCTTTTAATTCTGAAGAATGTTTCAACTGATAACAATGGATGAAATAATATAATTGTATTATTCCATGTATTATTCAGACCATTGTCTTCATCTTTGTTGTTTTCCAAAGTTCTGAAGTGTTTTCTATATAATTCAGACTATTGTTTTAATCTTGTTTTTTTTCTAAGCTGAAGTGTTTCTCTTATTCCTGATATTGTTCATATTACAGTGTACATCTTGTTTTTTTTCTGATAGGAAGTATTTTCATTATTCGGATCAAATGTAGAATCTAGACCGCAAATTTGATTCAAGTCAAAAGCGCCAATTTTCAGACTACACCGTAATCAAAATTCAATTTAAATTCATCAAAACGAGGATGGAATGTCAAATTCAGACCCCAATATTCTTTTATTTAGTTAAAGGGGTCTAAATTCTACATTTGGTCCCATTATTCCATATCATATTCAGACAGTTGTCTTCATGATTGTTGTTTTTGGAATTTCTGAGATGAAGTGGTTGTATTATTCCTTTTATTATTTGGAATATTGTCTTCTCGTTTCTTCTTTTTTAACACAATAGGCCGGGGGACAGCAGGGCCTACCGTGCACCCGCCCATCCCCCATGATCCTACATTTAGGGATACCAAAATGTTCCTTAGGATGTTCTCTTTCAGAAAAAAGAACTACCTCATTTGCATAAAAGAATATTTCCGCCATCACAGACCAAAAAAAACAGAATTTCATATCTCGCCTCCCAGTTGACATATTTGGGCTAAATCATGGTTTTCAGACATGAAGAATTCAGAAATACACGTTATTTTACCATGAAAGTAATTAATTTATAGGTATTTCAGGATTTTACAAGGAAGTGTCAAAGAGGACATCCTAAGGAACATTTTGGTACCCTAAATGTAGGATCATGGTTGGGGGGAGGGTGCACGGTAGGCCCTGTCCTACAAGTGTTAAATGATTTGTGAGAGTGTTTGAGGAAGACTGGAGACTCTATTGCCCAACATGTTGTGTTCTAAAATAAGAAAGATGAAGACAACAGGTCTGGTTAGTCACGCAATAGAAACCGTCTCCTGACCAACGTCTTTTGGCAGCATACCGTATTTGGGAGCGATCAATTAAAAATTTGGAAAAAAGCGGTGATCAATGAATAAGTTACCCCTCTCAGCTTTTGTTGGGCTGAAAAAGTCTGAATAATCAACAAAAAACAAACTAATTTAGCACAGATTTACATTGTAAAATAAACCCTACACTAAAAGCATATTATCGGGCAGAATTTAAAAAAAAAATTTTTTTTCTTCTTCTAGACACTGCCGGACACAAACTTAGGGACTAATTTAGCATAAATTTACATTGTAAAATGAACCCTACACTAAAAGCCTATTTTCGGGGAAAATTTACAAAAAAAACCTCTTTTTCTAGATATAATAAGGAGTATATTTTTTAATGTTCAACTCTCTAGCTCCATTGATGCAGCCTGTACGCGCGATACATACAAAGATAGCCAGCCAGCCAGACTCGCTTGAAAACTGAAGAAACCTTCATTGGCAGTTTCGGTCGACCGTTTCTAAAACGACGAAGAAAAATATATGGAAGTTAAAATCAATTTTGTTACTGGCAAACTGCCACGAGTTGACTATTTATTTTCCATCTCTTTGTTTCTTTTCATCGAAATAGTCCAGGCCAACCAAAACTCTTTGACTGTTAAACAATATGATAGAGAGAATTGCCTCCTTTGTTGTTGTTTTCTGAAGTTCTGACATGAAGTGTTTCCATTATTCTAAATACAATTGGGATTATTGCTTTCATCCTGTATTTGTTCGCGAGAAGAAGAAGTGTTTCTATTATTCGTTATACTGGAGTGTGACGGCGTTTTGATGGTTGTAGGAAAAAGAGGTCACGAGAGAAAAAGTTAACATGAAAAATAAACACAAAATTCATGATAAATTATTGAATGTGTTGTTTGAAGTAGAAAGAAAAAAGAATGTTATCTTTATATAAAAGGGTTGCAATATTATTTATGTTATTATTATAGATTTAAAAAAAAAAACGAACGCCTACGTGGATTGTGTATTGGTCGACTGGAGGACCAAGTTTACGCCTGGTTTTGAGACTTCAAAACAGAAACATTATGCAAGAACCACATGTTTTTGCAATCAACATAACAAGGGATGCATTTAGTCATGTTTTGTGGTTTTGAGTTCTAAATTTCTTGAAAATGTATTTTTTAATAGAATTAATTTGTTAAATGAAAACAAAGCAATTTTTGTTTCTATCCTTCTAAATCCTTGTTCAGAATTTTGTAAAGAGATTAAAAAGTGAACTCACTATACTCCTTAATGGCCCCTGCGATCTCAGGAATTAAAAACAAATATTGTGCTTGTTCAAATACTTATGAGTAATACTTTTTGTATGTATAAATTATCATTGATAAAAAAGTATTGCTCATAAGTATTTGAACAAGCACAGCATCTGTTGTAATTCCTGAGATTGCAGGGGTTATTACGGATTTTGAGCAGAAGGGGGATCAAAATTAACTTACTAGTTTGGCAACTCTTCCATAAAGCAATGTGAGTTCATTTTTTAATCTCCTTAAAAGATTCTGAACAAAATGTTAGAAGGTTAGAAACAAAACACTTGCTTTTTTTTCATTTGACAATTTAATTCTATAAAAAAGTCCAGACATTTAGCACCCAGAACCACAAAACATGACTAAATGCACCCCTTGTTATGTTGATTGCACAAAGGTTGGTTCTTCTTGCGTAATGTTCCAGTTTGTAACTCTCAAAACCAGGCGATTAGAAGCAAAATGATGGTCTCTGTTCAAATACTTATGACAGGTACTGTATATATGTATGGTACATATGTATGTATGAAACATATGTATTTGTGTATGTATATATGTATGATACATATGTATGATATATATATGTGTATGATACAAATATATGTATGATACATATGTATGTGTAGCATAACCGCCGTGAGAGAAAGAGCCGTTGAGAGAGAGAGGAAGAGAGATAATTTCAGAGAAGGAAAGAGAGAGAGGAAGAGAGATAGTTTCAGAGAAAGAGACGATCATTTCTTCCGGGGCTGCGATGATGATGATGATACTGATGATGATGATGATGACGACTCTCTGTCTGGGTCTGCTGACGGGAGCTGATCTTTCAGTGGAGGGAAATTCATTTCGGACAAAAACTCCTCCACGGAGACTGGGGTTTTATTTCCGCATATGCAGGTTAATTTCTGGGCTGGTCTGCGTATTTCATCGAGGTACAGAAATTCTGTTGCATTTGGTTTTCTAAAAGAGTTGGTCACTTTTTAGAGCTACTACTACGAAAAGTAAGCCGGGAGGAAGAAGGCATTTCGTCTCTGACCTGTCGCTCCGGATTCAAATCTCCCACTGGTCACTGCTTCTAACCGGCTCTCACCCCCACCCTGACGGGCCGGAACGCCGTCTGGTGCGAACCCGTTTCAGGTCTCGACCCCAACTGCTTTTTCGTTTCCTTCTAGACCCTTATAAATGCTACTGGTCATATGATCCCCCTCTTTCAAATCTTCAACGGTTTCCGGTAACCCGATCTCTCCAGTTGGTCACGTAGGCAGTTTAACACAGATTTCAAATCTGACCAACTTCCAACGGCTACCGGTAACATGATCTAGGTGTATTTCGTTACATATGTATGGTCCCTATGTATATATGTATGTATGTATGTATGTATGATACAGTTGTGAAGAGAAAGCAACAAAAAGATTAAGAAAATTATTTAGTAATGCAAATACTTCATTCCAGAATTCACGAGATAGAAAAGTCTGCCGGAAGACTTGGCAGAGGTTAACACACGATAGGTTGTCATGGAAGGAGATGGGAAAGGCATTTGTCCAGCAGTGGTCTTATAACGTCTGATGATGATGTATATACCTCCATCAAGAATATACACCGTTGGAAAGCTGATAAAATTCTCTTTCTAACGATATATATGTGTATATACTTCTATCTAACATTAATTCTACGAGCCATAGACTTCGGACTGTTCAAATTGATTTTTCTTCGGAAAATGGTGAATGCTTAACTTCACGTCTTGGCCTGTAACCTTTTAAGCCCAACAGATACAAATCGGGAATATTGGAAAGCTGATACAATCCTCTTCTAACGATAAATATATATGCATATATCTCCTTCATGAATTAAATCCACAATTTGGCCTATAAAGTATAATTGAAATTTCCTTGTAAAATCCTGAAATATCTATAAATTAATTAAGTGTATTTTAGAATTCCCCATGTCTGAAAACCATGATTTAGCCTTTTAAAGTACTCTGATATGTCAACTGGGAGACGAGATATGAAATTCTGTTGTTTTTTTGTTGTGTGCTGGTGGCCATTTTGTTTTATGCAAATGCGGTAGTTCTTCCCAACTGTTTTCTTGGGAACATATTTTTTCTGAAAGAGGACATCCTAAGCAACATGTTGGTACCCTAAATGCAGAATCATGGGCGGGGTGGACGGTAGCCCCTGCTGGCTCGCGGACTAAAGACCCTTGCCAAGAGTTGATTAGATTAATATGATGTGCAACTGCTTCTGAAGCTTTATTAGAAAATAACGTCATCGCCAGCTAATAGGAACTTGAGCATTTCAGTACCATGGGGGTTAAGTTTAGTATCAAGCAAGGTTCGGCCCTATGTACCTGCAACACGGACAATCAGCCAGGGCGCTATGTGCTAGGCGTGCCTGTCATGTGTCTGAGACTTTGCAAATACAATTGGAAAAATTAAACAGAATGAGAACAGTCAAAATAAGAAAATTCCCTGATGAAATTTTTCAAGAATATCTGGCAGTTAAATATTTTCTTTTGTAGTTAAAATAAGAAAAACAATTGGCAAAGGAAATTCTCATGACTTTTTATTCCTATGTATTTATTTTTCTCGCTGTAACACATAAATGGCCCATAGTTTCCAGTCCCCTGGTATGTCTTGGGTGAGATAGCCTGACGGAGTCCATCCCTCTCTAGGATTCCTCAATACTAGATACACTTCATGTGTTATGCTGAGTAGAGAGGCATTGAGTACCATTTTAAAAGTCTTTGGTATAACTCGGCCATGGATTGAACCTACGACCTGCCGAACCGGAGGCGAGCACTTTACCATTGTTCCACGGCGATCAGTAAAACATAAACAAATAATATAATACTAGACATTACTGTGCGCCAAAGTTCAGTCTGGCTGGGGCTCCAAGAATCCCAGTAGTGGATTGAGGTTTTATTATTAATTTATTTTGTAAACATGATATGTACGTGTTCACCACCTGATACCAGAAACATTTCAGCTTAATTGCACCCGAGTTGCAAATAATAACAGACTTTGGCTGGCACAGTCTGTAGGCTGCTTATTTCATATTTGATAACATCACTAATCTTTGGCTCTGGTCTGGACACGATTCTGCCAATTTGGAACCGCTCTTCCTAATAACAAACATCGAATGTTTACAGTGTCTTGGCACTAATACTTATTATTGTACGCTGTATTTAAAGTCACTAATTGAAGCAGGGATTTATTTAACGACATTACAATACAAGAAGCATAGAATTTAGTCGGTCTTCATCTTCATAGTCTTCTATTATAATGAGATTTCATACCTACTTCAAGTATACATAAGTAAATGTTGCATTATACATACAGTAGCAATAAGGAATTGGCATCAGCTCTTTGGAGGAATGTTGGTCTCTTGTTTTTATTTTGTTTTTAGGGATCTGTACTTCAAAATAATGGATGGTAGCTTTTTGTGTGGACTGAGAAAAAAGGGTGCCAAATTCCAGCCAAGGATGTTTGTGTTCAATCTGTTCTAAATCCTTTGGAAAAGGCATGGATCCTCTTCTCTGCACATGTAGATCTTAGAGGCATTATATATAAGAAAATAAAACATGTGGCGTAGCATAACAGTTTCCTTCATTGACTACGGAACTGTTTTGTCAAATTCATTTCATCTTTACAATTGGTGTGCCGAATAAGTCAAATATACTTCTTAGTTTGCCATCATACAATAAAGTTTGAGAACCACTGGTATAGTCTGCATCAACACTTCAGATCTTATTTATGTTTACATGTATGGTCCAGTTGTAGAGCGATCGCCTTAGGTTCGGTAGACCATGGTTCAATCCACAGCTGAGTCATACAAAAGACTTTGAAAATGGTATTCAATACGTCTCCGCTAAACACTTAACACAACGACTAGGATTTAGGAACCTCTCCCCACTGGCTAAGTTGTTACGGCCAAATCACGTTGGATACACCGGTTCTCGTAAGATCACTTAAGTTAAGCCACGTTGGGGATAGTCATTACCTGGATGGGTGACCATTGGGGAATACCAGGTGCCGTACAAAGTTTCGACAGGCCTGGCAAGCCGGGATTGCCCGTGTGTAACTAACTTCGTGACTCCCTCGATATACAGTATCGCCTATAAATAAGTACACCCCTACCACTATTTTATAGAAATTTAATTTTCTGAAAGGACTAACCGATTGGTGCCCATGGGACAGTACACGCAGTAGGAAGAGGCCAGACACAAGATGGAGGGACAAGATAGAATGGTTTGCCTGTAAGACGTGGCGGAGGTTAGCACAATTAAGGACGTCATGGAAGTAGATGGGAAAGGCCTTTGTCCAGCAGCGAACTTATAAGGGCTGCTGCTGCTGCTGCTGCTGTTGATGATGATGATGATGATGATGATGGCGATGATGTTTGGTTTACAAGGCAATTAACTTTCTATTAATAGGTTGTAGAAGTGAGATAATCTAGGTATAAGAGGAGAACGATCATATATACATACCTTTATTTTTGTTCGGGCAACATGAGGTCACCTTGCTAATAATTGAAATCATTGGTTTCTTTGAACTGCTAGCCAATTTTGTGAAGCTGGCGGAAACGTATTATCTCGAATCTTATTTAATGAGAAAGGGACAAACTCGAGAATTGGTAAATTTGTTTTTCTTCTCGCATCTCTTATCTTATCGACACTTTTGCAGGCTGCTCTTAAATTGAAGCCCACTATCTCTCAGGGAAAAGAATCCTGGGTCATTGACATCCAATTCCGAGGAGGAAATTGTTATTCAATACAAATTTGAAGTTCAGTATCAGTCACATCTCTTGCTGCTTGATGAGATTCGGGTAAGGTACACGGGATCGCAAAAGGCAATATGCAAGTATTAGAAACAACAACCAAAAACTGTCACCAAAGCTATCAACATAGGTTTCTCCAGTTTTTAAGTAGGTTTGGCTGGCTTGGAGCTAGATGGTTTGAAATGTAAACACTTACTCTTTATTATGTCTATAAAAAAAACGTTTTTT
>VCCN01000640.1:2118650-2130807 GCA_006491835.1 Architeuthis dux
TACCGTATGGTGTTGGCAGAGCTATGTGCTCTCCTAGTGTTCTCTAGCTTTATTATATGAGTGAATTTCATTGCAATCAATCCTAATGCCAGAAACCATTGTTTTATATAAACCTAGGAAGAAAAGACACTGCATTTTCATTACACACAAAACACTGGGAAGTTTCCATTCAGTTAGCCCAAAGGATTTTCAAAGTCTTTGTTTGACTTTTTCTGAATGTGATTAATTAATCAATTCTGCTAATTAAGTCCCTGGCTTCATTACAGTAAATACAACCTGCTGATTTCAAATTTCTTATTCTTTTTTTACTCCCCGTTAGACAAAATGACAAAATCTTCCGCTACGATTGAGCTGGTTTGTTTGTTCGGTTACTTTGTTTCCGCATTGTTTGAATTTAATCTCACTAATTACCCGTTAGAGTGGAATTCTTCTAATACGATAACAGAAATGAATTACATAAGAGCAGTTCAAAAGATGAAGACCCTGTTAATTTAATGTGTGGAAAAATTTGGCGAGAAAATATTTTTTATTTTTTCCCAGTTTTTCTCCGTTTGTATCTTTTTAGTTAAAAGAAACCTGTAACGCTGTTCGTTAAGATAATTGAAATCATGGCAACAGATGATTTTAAATCTTAACCTCAAGCGATTAGGAAGTTCTAATTAGAAAGTGACAGATAGCAGAAGACATACAGTTACAGTCACGATTATTGGCACCCTTCAACATCTTGTATAACCTCTACAATATCTTCAGAAACTAATGGAATCTGACAAATTTATATCATCAGAATATTGTAATATGAAGTCGAAAGTAATTTAACAAAAAACAATTTCCAAAGCAGAAATAGAAAGTAAGACACGCACAGTGGCGTTTCTAGTTCTTAGAAAGTGTGTGTATGTGTGTGTGGGGGGGGGGGGCAAAACTCGAAATGCATGTGACGAGAAATCTTCATTTTTATAATCCACCACGTTGATATACACAACGTATATGAATGATTTTAAAAATATAAGTATAATACTTTACTAAATTGAATGAAATACAACCAAATGAAACAATTTTCATATAGTTGGGCGCTAATTCACATTCGCAACCCCAAGCTGTCAGACGACAAGGGAGGTCAGTCTCAAAACAAAAATCCGTCTTGGTCTGAGATAATTGGTGCGTTGACGCCAAGTGTTGGGAAAGTAAGAGTCCTAAATCACTGTCAGTCTGCCGCTGTTGGCACCATAAGATATATAAAAACCCGAAGTTTGGGACTGGTCAGTTTTATAATTAGAGGATGAACATCTCCAGACATGGGGGTGGAGCTTTCTCCTTCCATAGCGATCATCAAATGGGAAGGGAGGTCGTCTCCCTTTTGTCCAAGGCTTCTTGTGCCAAAACACTACATTAAAAACTGCCATGTTCAGAATGTTTTTTTTCTCAAAAATCTGAGATAATCTATCATATATCAACTACACCCCTACATTAAAGCGTATGAAAGTGTGTGTGTGTGGGGGGGCCTAGTGGGGGGGGGGCATGGCCCCGCGTAGAATCGCCACTGAACACGGACAGTAATAAAGGCATCCTTCATAATATTTTGTTGCACACCCTAAGATGATTGCCACCAATCGTTTCTTGTAGTCATCTATAAGCTTCTTGCACCTGTCAGCTGGTAGTTTCTCTCACGCTACCTCTGCAATTTATTCAAGCACTTAAATGTTTGCAGGTTTCTTCTCCCCAATATCAGATTTCTGCTCTCTCCAACGATTTTCAATTGGAGTGAGATCAGAACTCTTTGCTGGCCAGTTTGAAAGAGTTCATTTCTTCACTTTTCAACCATTCTTGTGTGCTTTGGATTTTCACTTAGCTGGATCACCTATGATCTTTGAACCAAACCTAGTTGTCTTACACAGGGTAGCACATTTTGTTCTAAAATCCCTTGGTAATTCTTTTCCTTATGAGCTTTATTTTATGATCAATAAACAAATAAACAATAAACAGATAATGCTGTTGGGCTTTGGTTTTGTCTATCCACAGAACATTTGCCCAGAAGAACTATGGTTTCTCCAGGTACTCTTTGGCGAAGATCAGCCATTTGTTTGTTCAGCAATGGAGTCCTCCTTGGCTTTAACTTATAAGGAAAAGAACATCATAATTTTGGGTGGCTGCTTTGCTGCCTCTGGCACTAACTGCCATGACCGTATCAGGGGAGTCAAGGAATCAAAGGATTACCAAGGGATTTTAGAGCATTCACTAACTACCATATTTGACGATATATAAGACACCCCTTTTCCTCAAAACATGTTTGAAAAGGTAAACGTAACCTTCATTACCCAGCCTCACATTAGCCAGAACTTGAAAAAAACGATTGATGATAAATGAGAAGAATTCAGGGAAATGTGTTTTTTCCCCTGCTGAATTAAGAGCGGGTGGTCTTGTATGCCATCGAATACAGTACATTGTCTCCCGCTGTGGAATTGATATTCTCTCATAGCACCAGTTCCATTATGGCTCAGTGTGAAATCATGAGTTGAATGGCTTTTCATGTTTGTCTTTGAAAAGAAAATGTGGTGAGAATTAATCAATTTTTGGAGAATAGTCATTGCAGGGCCACGAGCATCGAGGCAATACTGCAAAAAACCCACCTACAATTGTTGATTGAATAATGTATTACTTTTGGTGAGCAACCAAATGGCGACTTTGTAACTTCCACAATATTCATTTGCTTTGTAGATTATCATTCTTTTTAATCTTTAAATTTCTAAAACTTCTGTCAGTGACATCAGGTCTTTGCGATTTTATTGAAAGTAATGTGTGATGTGTCACTACAAATATCATAAGTAGAATGGAATTACTGATAAGTTTGATTTTTAAGCTGGTTGCAACAGATATGGAGGTGCAGCTGGCCTAATGGTTTGCAGGACGGAAAATGGAATCAGTGAAGCAAGTTCGATCTCTGGCTGAAACAATGTGCGTTCACTTTGCCCTTGAGAAAGGCAGCAATCCTTCTCTCTGCAATTTTGGGTAAATAGCAGGGAAGACTGGGCTCTTCAGCCTTAGTTGTCAACCAGTGAAGGAGACGGGAACCTCTGAATTCAAATCAGGATCGTCCAACCCCATGTCCACCATCGTGAAAAGATGGCAAAAGACATAGTAGGGAATGTGTTCCCAGAATGTACGGTTCTCAGGGCTCTTGTGAAACTTTGATTGGCCTGGCCAGCCGGAAGTTGATTATAATTAATTGCTAAACTAAAATAATGTAGAATAAAAGAATGAACAGACGAAAAATACACAAATGCTAACTAATCCCATATCTACAATTTCATATGGAAAAGGGGTGAAAACGAAAATGATTTCCATGTACAGTTATAAAAAGGTCCCCAATAATTCACTGATATGAATTTTATTTAAGAAATATTAGTCTGAGTCTCCCTAATAATTTAAAATGACAGAGTAGTAAGTTAACCGGGTGAAACATAATGTGGACAAAACATCTGTGTTTCTTGCCTATATAATTTGCTTAAATATGGGATTAGTTAGAATTTTCATAATGTTTTTTTATGATGGTGAAGTGAAAGAGATGTTCGCAATAAATACAGTGTTTTGCTGAAAGGAACAATTAAGAACGCCCCCTTACCAGCAGTCGATAAGCGCTCTGCCTAAGGGGAATAACTCAAGATATTTACTTGACACACAGTTTGTTGGTTCAAATACTTATGAGCAGTACTTTCAATAGGATACTGCTCATTGGTATTTGAACCAGCGCACAATCTGTTTTTTATTGCCTAAGTCAATATGGATTTTGAGCAGGGGCTATCAAAATTAACTTACTAGTTTGGCAACACTTCCATATTGCAATGTGAGTTCACCTTTTCAATCTCCTTAATCAATTATGAACAAGTCTTTAGAAGGATATAAAATAACCTTTTCTTTTTTTCGTTTAACAATTTAATTCTATTAACAAAAGCTGTTTCCAGAGATTTAGCATTAAGAACCTCTAAACATGACTAAATGCATACTTTGTGATGCTAATTGCAAAAACATTTGGTTTTTCTTGTATAATGTACCTGTTTTAAACTCTCAAAACCAATTGATTAGAAGCAAAATGTGTGTTTGTTAACATACTTATGACAAGTATTGTATATATAGTCTATAAAGCTTTTATAGCTTCAACTACTAACAATCTTACTACGAAAAACAAATTCTACTTACTTCCTTGTTGTGTCTTACAGCCTCATTTCCCATCCCTCTCCGCCGTTACCTCTTTCTAAAATTCTTATGTTCAGTTTTCCAAGTTTTCTAACGACACACATTTTCCTTAGAAATATATTAATTTTACAAAGATGAAGAAATATATTAATTTTACAAAGACGAAGAAATAATTTCTACAGCTACTAGAAAAGGGTACTCAGAATGTCAATATTCTTTACACTTAAATTACAAGTGTATTTAACTCAGAAGATCATCAGTTGCTTACCAAGGCCAACGGTTTCGGGATACTTTAAAAGCAATACAGTTTTCCTGCCATATTTCAGAATCATGAATAAAAATGAGGATTATATAAAGAAATCTTTACCACCACTTCAGTATGGTATGAGTTAGTAATAATACATTTTTATTAGTAATGAAAGTAACATTTTGTATAGTCAAAGTATTATCTTCATCCACATCATTATTAATAAAATCAAACCAAATTAACAACTTGGGACCAGGAATTAAAAAAAGATTATTTTTGCTTCTAAGCAAGATTTTTAAATTCTAATGAGAAATATCAATTTTCTCAACCCCAACATTTCTATATACTACCAATGCCAGTGGATGACACCATGTAAGGGGTGAGACTTTCCTGATTCATTTTTTAAAAAGAAAATGAAATTCACTAAGGAATTCTGCAGGTGATTACTTTTCAAGAAATAAATTCCCCCAATGCGTTCAAATTTGGTAAATAGAATGTTTGTTCCCATGGCCCCCAAACAGGCAGTAAGCAGATGGGGCTAATTGCAGATATAGGGTCATCACCATTGTATAGATAAAATTATCCCTGGACATTCTTGATGCTGATTTGAAGAACTTTCAAAGAGATTTAAAAACACGCATTACAGAGAGATAAGTATGTAAACGAAGGAAGACCAAAGTTAAACACATACCTCGTGAGATATCTTGTCAGCCACTCCAGGAGAATCATTGTTTTCAATATCTTCATCACCACCTACGAATTGTCTTGAATCACTATCTGATTCACTACCAGAGTAAGAAAACCAAGAGTATACACATACCTCATGACATATCTCGTCAGCCACTCCAGGACAATCATTGCTTTCACTACCTTCATCCCCATCTACAAAATGTTTTGGATCACTATCTGATTCACTACCAGAGTAAGAAGACCAAAGGTAAACACATACCTTGTGAGATATCTCGTCAGCCACTCCAGGACAATCGTTGCTTTCACTATTTTCATCACCATCTACAAATTGTCTTGAATTACCATTTCACGGCTAGAGTAAGCAGAGACAGGGCCAATATTCTTTTTACAAGATGTCATCAGCCACTTTGAACTGGTTAACTCAATATCTCAAGACAAAAGCAAGCAAACAATTATTTGAAAAGAAAATCAATTTTTCTTTCCAAATAAATTGAAACCAGCTTTGTCTGGATACTAATTAGTTACCTTCCAGCTCTGCTTTATGAATCTGTTTGATAAAATTAAATTATAAACTAATTAAGGCATAACTTTGCAGATTTGCAAAACGTTTATTGCTTATTGTATTCTCGTTTTTATGTTGACGCTTAGATATTTCAATTTAAGATTAATTGCTAGAAAGAGCCAGGAGAAAATGACTCCTATTAATTAAATTCTGTTGAGTCTCAACTACCTGATACCAAATATTAAATCATGCGTCTGCTAATTCAATAATCCAGGGGTCGGCAAACTACGACCCGGTCATGATCTCATTTCATCCGGTCTGCTGACTTCATTGATTATGTGACGTTGCAAACAGACATTGTTTGTTTTCCTTATTTATCTTTGGTCAACGAACAATAACATTCAGTATCAAAATTAGAACAAACATTTGTTGTTTTTGCAGTGGCTTCAAACGAATCAATGTTTTATAGCTAAAATGTTTCAACACTACACATTCCTGCTGTTCCATTATTATACACAAAATTGGGAGTGATGAATTAAAAAATTGGTTAACTAAGTATTCTCATTGTCTGTAATGAGTTATTCCCCTTAGGCAGAGAGCAGATATTGAGAGTATGGCGCCACTGTTTATGCCCTTGTGGTCTGGGAGACATATTAGTTTTGGGAGATTGAGAAGACTCATGTGGCGTTTAGGCCGTCATTGTAAATATGTATGAATACATTAGATCTGTGTGAGTACATATTTTGTTTGCATTTTAAATATGTTAATATCTGTCATTATAACAACATCACAGGGTGATCAATGAATAAGTTACTTCTCTCGCCTTTTGTTGGGCAGTAATCACTAAAAAACGTCTGAATTTTCCAAAAAGATTTGGGCGGGAATTGTCAAAAAAACAAGAAAACGTTTTTTCTAGACATAATAAGGAGTGAACGTTAAGATTGTTATCCTTCTAGCTCCATTGGTGCACATACATAGCCAGTCAGCCAAGCCAGACCAACTTATGTTGGTGGTTTCTAATAGGGAAAAAAGGAAGGTTCAGTTTGACCGATTACTTCTCTTGTTCCTATAATGATAAATCTGACTCCATCTACACTGTTAGCAGTCTAGCTACATTCCCCCCATAACAGTGTCAAATGAAACAGCGCTATACAGGGTCACTATAATATAGAATAAATAAAGATTGTGCCAGCAATTATTTTGAAATATATGATGCCGTTGTTAAGCCTCAACAAGATTCAATGGATTAATGCTGTGTATCTCATGCGGTAGCTATTGTCCAGAACTGGTGAAATATCACTAGATGTCGATATATATCGCTGCATGATAACTTATTGTGTATGTTGTGATAATAAGGTAATCAAAAAGGTCTCCCTTTTGGTACCAAGTGATTACCTCCCCCTTATGAGAACTCTTGTGTTTATTTTATAAAGGAAGGCACTTTTGACACCATGTATTTAGTAGAACATGTCAAGTTGAATAAAGCTTTCTACAAGCTAATCTCGCATTCTTACTTCATTTACATATGTGTATGTGTTTATACCCATATACATGAGACATTAATGTGTACAGTATACAATGTAAGTATAATGCTAAACTGGCCCCTTCTTTGTGTCCATCAAGTTAGCTAAACTGAATCTTAAGCTTTTGGGTTAACCATATAAAGTAGAAATCTAGCTGAAAGACCCGCCCGTGGGGTCAGTTTTCGGCTAGTAATATGAATTTAATACAGACATCTTTTTATTAAGATAGTCTAGCTTAATAGTAAACCACAAAACCCTTTTGTTATTTTATATTTGGTTCGCTAAAACCAAAAATGTAGAATCTGTTATTCTTCTTTCTTTCAATAAGTGGGAAGCCATGTTTAAATCTATGCAGTTTTATTTGATTTATTATGAAGCAATATTAAGACTTGAAATATTCAAATAAAAACTGTACAAATTGATAATGTATGTCTGTCGGTGTAAAGAAACATTTTCAAAATATTTTTTGTACTCTTCCTGACTTACTAATAGACAACACAAAGCAGAAATATTAATGTGTCAATGAAAAACATTGGTTTACAATTTATCACTTTAAGCTACTACAATAAATTTATAGAAAAAGAAATTGCGTTCAGACTACAAATTCAAAACCAACGAATTAGGAAGAGGTAGATTGATTCACTCGTATCTGTCCGTCTGTCTATTTGTCTACACAATATCTCCAAAAGTTCTAAATGAATTTCAATGAGATTTTGTGGAAGTGATTAAATTTTGGGTCAGATCCATGAATTTTCTCCTCCTCGGTATTGTAGCAATATATCTACAACACACAATATCTCCAAAAGTTCTCAATGAATTTCAATGTTGAAGGATGTTCCATAGGCTAAGGGAGGATTGATTGAATTTGGGGTGGATCCAGGAATTTTTTGCAGTTACTTCCCGTGCATCATGACTATTTGGGAACTGATTTTCATTCACTTTTGAGTGAAGATGGGTTGGCAGAGGTATGTGCTCTCTAAGTGCTTTCTATTTTTCTCATGTTATTAACTTGTAAACGCTTATATGGATGGTGGAACTCTTCAATGAATAGAATTAAAAATAATGTATAGATATGTATAGTCGAGCCTAATCTTTAACTATCTGTTATTCAGAGTATATGTGTTTGTTTGTACAGAGATTAAATGAATCCTGAGCTATGGTTACTTTAATTAAAAGACTGTAAGAAGTGATTTCTAACCTTAAAAGGAACTTGAAAAGCAAAAATAACGCTCGAAATGGATTTCTCATAACAAAATAACATATAATTAGCAATATTACACAATAATCTGGAGCTACCAGCAGTGGACAGATGAAAGTGATGCTTTTCGGTGGTGGCCATATTGGATTGTATGCACAGGCCATCACAGGCCGACACCAACTTGTTTGCAGTGATCTTTGTAAATGTTCTGAGCATGCCAAATTGCAAAAACTCAGCACCAAGTGCCCAATTCTTATAAATTCTCTCCCCTCTATATGCTTGCTAGAGCAGGCAGTTCTGCAACCCCTCACTTTTTCAGCTCCACATCACTTGTCACAACATTTGCATTGATGCTCTTCAGAAAGGCATGAGTCCAGCTCTCCCTGTGTTGGATACCACAGCAGTTGGAGAGGTGTGCAGTTAGATCAGAGATTCTTCCCAGTATTGCCAATGGTATAGTGCTAACGAAAGAAATGTGGGAGTGCAGGGCTGCCTGTTCTGGCAAGCACAGTGATGTGGCGGTGAGTAAAGGAATCTAATACAGCTAAGTGGATTAGACAGAGGGAGTGATTTATAATATTATTAATATTTTTCAGATTTTACCAATTTCAGAGACGTTTTGAGGCCATATGGGATGAGTATTTGGACATATATTGGCTAATTTGGCTCATCAGTGAATGAGGATTTTAGTAGTATATAGATAGTATGCAAATGTTGTTCTCCCTCCAAGGAAAATGTTAGGGACCACCGTTCCCACGTGTTCCTATAGCACTACACCGGGAGTATAGCCTGTCCCTTGTTACTTGGAGAGTAGATGGACACTGTCAAGAAATTCCCCTTGCTGAAGAGATACCATGAAGGACACAATATGATACCGTGATGATTCCCCCTAGATCATGAGACCAATCACCCAATAAAGAGCAAGCCATTACTAAAATACCGAAACCATTGATTCTTCAGGCACTAACATCTTAATTTTCTTTTTTCTCTTTAGTGTTCAAAGCAGGAAATGATGATTAATATATTTACACACATTTATATACATTTATATAAGGGGCACAAGACCCCACAGCTAGCATGGGTATCTGCCAGGAGAAGGAAACTCCTGTCAAACCTACGATCTATGGGCCTTGCTGCTATCCATGTCACCTCGTAGACCATAGCATGCAAACCCTTGGTTTAAAAGGTAGGGGCGGCCGCACGCACGTCCAAATTCACCTTAACCCATAAGAACCCATTGTGACACCGGTGTCACACACAATTTAATTGATCTGCACAGTCTCTTATATAATATTATATTTTATCCTTGATTTTAACTCCTGAAGTGTACTAAGTGACATCTACTGAACATCCTGGTGCTTTCATGTGACTGTGTGTCAATTTGCCTATCCATAATCCCACATAATGTTCCTTCAAGTAGGAATGGGTCTGAGTTCTTAAAACACCATTGCACAGGACCTTGAGCTATTCAGATACAGGCCCCGTCCAACTTAGGACCTGAAGAAGTGGAAAACCTCCCCTGATCGCCGTTCGTGGAGCCTCGTCCTCGTCGTTATCGTCATTGTCGTCGTCGTCGTCATATCTTTTAATAAATGAAACTTTTTTGGAGTCCCTTTGAGTCCCTGCAGATAAATAAGTTAAATAGAAGTGTTCATTCACACAGTTCACCATTTCCGCAATGAAGTGTTTAGAAATCAAGCTGATATTTCAAAAGCATAACATAACAAGTTCTTGTGATTTGTGGTTTTTTTTCCACTCAAAGAATAAACAATCGTTTTCGGGTGTTTTTCATGTCCGTGTGAAAATGGCAGCCATAAGCAAATGGAAATAAAAACATCTGATATCTTGAACAAGACATTATTATTATTTATCTGATATCTTGAACAAGACATTATTATTATTTATCCCTGTCAGTAAAGTTGGGAGGGTTATATGTATTTGCACGTGTCTGTCTATCCGTTTGTCGATCTGTCCGTCTGTCTATTTGTCCGTCTGTCTGTCCACACAATATCTCCAAAAAGGTTCTTAATTAATTTAATTTTTGTACTAGTTGAATTTTGACACCAGTAGTATATGCTGGTTCTGGCTAGAGATTAAGTGACAGCAAGTCTCCTCTTTTATTTTGCAAGGATTTTTGGGATCATTCTAAGTGCTCCAGTAATGATTGTCATGGGAGGTGTGAGTCGGTGGTCACGGAGAACCAAGTTCAAACTCCAGCTGAGACAGTTTGTGTTCACTTCGCTCTAATGCCCTTGGGAAAGGCATGAATCCCCCCACCCCTACCAACATGTCATGGGCCAGCATGGCAGGGTAAGGTCCATCACCTCCATGTCTTACTTGCAAAAGGCCTATATCCAACAACATACCTTAAAAGGCTGATAAAATCCTTTTTTTTAAATATTGTAGTTTTTCAATTCTCTGGTATGGTCCATGACAGGGAATTGGGATTCTCCCCCCTCAAGTCTCTAGTCATGAGGACATGGGATCCCCCCGCCTACTGAATGCAACACTAAATGACCCACCAAGGGTCGATGTGCCGTTAAACAAATCAATCATTCAATCAATCTGATATGGTCCAAATATTTATCCAGCTTGTTAAACTCTTTCGATTCTTTTCTGTGATCTGCTGAAAAAGTGATATTTACTCTCTGACAGGTCTTCTTTTCTTGGTTTATGATGATTAGATATGGTCTCCTGACCTAGACTGGGTGATACACTTGAATTGTTACTTTTGTTATTCTCTAGGAGAGCTTCCACTTTGTGTTTTTAATATTAGTTTGCATCATTGAATCCAAAGTGTTTGCACAATTCCCCGTGGATCACTATTCCTACTCACTTGGGTATATTTAAAAAAATGTTAAACCTAAAAGCTAAGGAAATAGATAATTCAATATACTTCATTATTTACATTAGTATAAGGGTGCATTAATAAGCCTGTAGCCTGACACATAATTATTAGATGAATTTTGATCTGAAATGTTCACTGTATAATGTTTAATCTATGTGATTAATAGTCATCACTGAATTTAGTGCATTGACAAGGTAGAAAATTATGTTAAAGATGTTTATTGTGCAAAAGAATTGCTTCTTTCTTCATTAGTCTGCAGACTTATTTATGTACCTACATGTGTTTATTGATTTCCAAATATCACAAATAACCATGATTTGAAACTATACCTTTTCCCAAGCAAGTTAAAAATTACAGCAAGCAAATTAAAAAATAGAGCAAGCAAATTTAAAAATACAGCGAGTAAATCTTTTTAAAAAGTGAGCAAATAAAAATAGAGTGACCAAATAAAAAAATAGGGCAAGCACATTAAAAATACAGCGAGTAAATTAAAAAATACAGTAATCAAATTGAAAAATACGAGTAAATTAAAAAAATACAGTGAGGAAATTAAAGAATAGAGCATGCAAATTAAAAAATAGAGCAAGCAAATCAAAAATATAGCGAGGAAATTAAACAATATAGCAAGCAAATTGAACAATACAGCAAGTAAATTAAAAAATATAGCGAGGAAATTAAAAACAATGACAAGAAAACTTATTTATGTACATACATATGTTTATTGATTTCTAAATATCACAAATTACCATGATTTGAAACTATACTAACAACGGCAAGAAAACTGAATCGATATGAACAAATAATTACTGATACTGCTTCAATCACCACAAATGTTAAGTTATTGAGTTAAATTAGTTGAAACTTGTTTCTTAATAAAGTTCATGGGTCTTTCTCATTGTTATGATATACTAACACAAAGAGGTTATTTCGGGGTCAAACACCTGTGCGGAAATGGAAGTGT
>VCCN01000640.1:2222204-2233359 GCA_006491835.1 Architeuthis dux
AGGGGTTCAATCGCCCGAAGAACCATTTGAATGTTAATGACGCTTCTTTTCAAAACTGTAGAAAATAACACGAACAAAGACGCCATGTTGTTTGCAGTGGATCATAATCCAAACCTAGGATTGAAAAAGAAAGATCGGAGGTGCAGTGTGGCATAGCGGTTAACGGCGCTTAGAAAGGACTCGGTGAGCCCAGTTCAAACTCTAGCTGAGACAATGTATGTTTACTTAGCACTAATTCCCTTAGTAAACGCATGAATCCAACTTTTCCTCCCAGATATGGGTAACATAACGCAGGGTGAAGTAAGTGATGCCATTTCGAGTGCTATTCGCTTCTAAGTCTATTCCACGTATCACAATCCGGAGCCGAGACTGAGAACTCGGGATACGTGGAATACGGGCAGTGACGACTAAAGCATTAGCCAGCGTAAGGGCACTACTTTTTACAATAAAGCTTAGCTAATTGCGACTTCCTATTAACCTCTGATTGGCAGCTGATTACACAAGAGATAAGATAGTCATCAGTCTATATATGAAGGGCATTGGACCCTGACGCGCTCAGAACAGGTTACAGTAGAAAAGCAATCAATCGGCGAAGTGTGTTCAATTCCCATTGCGTCGAACGCGGCCGATATGTTCAAAACAACATCGAAAGTTTCGTCGGTAATGGAATAGAAGCCTTCTTACAAGTCTTAATCACCTGTTTAGGGAAATACACCGAATCCCGTATTGAATAAGTACGGGATAATCACTTCAAATCCGAATAAACACATCCAATTTCGAGACTCGTATCGACAATGATATTACGGAATATACAGTGAGTGTAAAAGTATCCGATACATTTAAAAAGGCTAATTTTAACATACTTATACAGCTTAAAAATTGACAGAATCTGGACCAAAGATTTCTGATTTTTGTACATAACCTTTCAGTGTTCTATCTTGTTTGTATACTTTTTTGATTTTTGTATTTTGATTAAAACATCTTTGGTTTAAATTCTGTCAATTTTTAAGCTGTATAATGATTGTAAAATAAACGTTTTGGTTCATCTGATACTTTTTGCAGTAACTGGATTTGTCTTCGCCAAAGAAGTTGAAAGGGGTATATGTATTAACTCGGGTCTGTCCGTCTGTCTGTCTGTTCGTCTGTTTGTCCACACGGTATCTCCAAAAGTTCTCAATGAATTTCAGTGATATTTTGTGGAAGGGCCGGTCATGAGCTAATAAATAATTGATCGAATTTTGAGGCCCCCCCCTCAAAATTCGATCAATTATTTCTTCCAGGAATCTTTTTTGATCGAGAGATATGTTTTCATATATTAAGACAATAATTCAATAATTGAAAAAACAAAACTCACAGTTATATCCCCCCGCACTGTAGCTATATATGAACGGATTTTCATTCAGTTTTTAGTTAGTGTATGCCGTCGGCAGAGGTATTCGCTCTCTGAGTGCTTTCTAGTTTAGATATTGTTCCAAGTCTTAACTAAATAGAAACCTATTGTTTTTCAATATCTCGTGGCCTGAGCAAAGAGGGCCATGGCTAGCGTGATACAAGGACGCGCCTCTCGTATTCAGTAACATGACGTGATTAAACTTAGACACGATACGTGGCATACTAAGTACAAGTGATTAATGACATGTCACCATGTACTGATGTGGATTAAATCTACCGGCAATATCTCGTTAATCGTTGCCAGCCGAATTAACCAGTGACGAAATCAGGTACGGTTGAAGTAGTAACAAAAAACGTTTATGCCTAAAGAGTAAATTGCCTAAATACGCCTATATTTATTAGGATAAAACTAAACATTAGATACGGGATTTCAGCATCTGCTATATTTATTTATATATATTTATCCACAAAGATAATTAAATTATTAAATAAAATTAAGTATCTTTTATAACTTAAACATCAAAGAATAACGTAAGACTTGAATATAAAAATAACAATTCCGAATTCCTGTAGAACTGGTTAATCCGATAGGGAAAAAGAAAGAAATTGAAGAATTTCTCTTTCATCTTGAAGAAAAAGAAGACAGAAAAAAAACAAGACTTTTCATTTTAATTTATTCATTTAATTACTCTTTGTTAACATTTGCTTTATGTTGTTCTCTTGTTTTCGTTTTTCGTTTTCTTCTTTTTTTGGAGGGGGGAGTTCTTGATTAATAGTATTAACATATATATAAATAAATATATATTAATAAATACATCCAATGGTTTCCCCGTGTCTAATATTTAATTTAATCTCGTCTTTAATACTTAATCTAATTTTAAAATGTATTATTCTTTGTGAATATTTAGGCATAGTTTTGTCACTTCCGTCCTACCGTACCTGATTTCATCACTGGTTGATTCGGCTGGTGACGATTAACAAAAGATTGCCACTCTACCTCACAATTCTTTAATAAACAAGGATTAACATACTTACTCATGGGAACTTTTAAAATTAGAGCAAGGCGTATGATTAAGCAACATTCTCATCCATTTATTTTCTTCGTGTCTAACAACCGTATTCAAAATGCCTGACGTCATCGTTTCTTCGTAGAAGACACGAATACAGCAGTATAACTCTCCAAAAGATGGCTATTTCACTTCCTTCACAAGAAAAACGTCAATCTTGAGAACAGTATCAAGAAGGGAAAGACGCATTCATTTTTGTGACATGGTAAGACGTAAACGAGTAGTATCAGTAAGAAGTTATTTAGTTAGTGCCCTTGCGCTAGCTACGGCTTCAGCCGTCCCAGCCCGGGCTACACATATCACACATTTCTCTGTCTCTACTCCGGTTTTCTATATGTGAAATAGATTTAGAGGCGACAGGCACCCGAAGTGGCATCGCTCATTTCACCATGCGCTATCTTACCAATAGCTGGGAAGTGGGGGAGATGGATTCATACCTTTCCCAAGGGTATTCCCTGGGACAGAAGTCTTGATAGCGAAAGATGCCAGTAACACTTGCCCTAGTTCCTGACCACTGACAATCCCTTGTATTCGCTCGGGTACTGTATAAGCAGTTTCTCCGTGCCGTTCACCGCTCGGCCAACCCTGAACCTCCAGTAACAAATTAAACTAACACTCCCTGAAAGAAGACGGTCAACTTCTGCCAAGCCGCTTGTAAGGTTAGTTAAAATGACGAACTTACTTTATAATTCAAGTTGGCATCGAACTCTACCATACACAGCTTACTCGACAGACCTCTATCAGACCGACAACCACTTCTTCATGCATTTCGACCGCTTCCTGCAAGAGAATGTCTTCAACAACCAAACAGGAGCTCAAAACGCCTTTGAAGAATTCATTGGTTCCAGGACCCCAGAATTCATTGGTTCCGGAATAAATGGACTTGCACCAGCCTAATGCCATTTGATGAAAGAAAACAGCCAAGTCACGACAAGCTGTTATATCCGGACGTATAATTAGTTAGAATGACGAACTTACTTTATAATTCAAATTGGCATCGAATTCAACTCAACACGTTTATACGTCGTCCTTCCTGAGATCTTAAATGTGCCCATTAGTGAGGGCGACAAAGTCTTATAGCGTATTTCCGACGCGCTGGGACGCGCTAACTTCGAGTATTACCACGTAGCACATCCCACTGGGCTTCAGAGAGATCAGAACGATATTGAGACAGGGTCTGGTTACTCAATTGAAATAGAAACCGTCACGTGATCAACGTCTTTTGGCAGCATGCCGTGTTGGGGGTGATCAATTAAACAGAATTTGAAAAAACGGGTGATCAATGAATAAGTTACTCTTCCGACTTTTGTTTTTTTCGGTGATCACTAAAAAAAAGTCCGAATTTTCAAAATAACTAGCGTGAACAGTGCCGGGCAAAATCTAGGGGACCATCTTAGCATAAACTTACATTGTAAATTACCACTCAGACACTAAAACCTACTGATGGGGGGGATTTAAAAAACAAACAAAAAACTATTTTTTCTAGACAATAAGGAGTAAATGTTAAAATGTTCAGCCCTCTGAATAATATAATTTAATGTGGGGCTTTTTTTTCAGCTTATACATTAATTTGACAGCAATACCATAAATGTACTACATCAAAACCCGCACTATTCAAGGTATTGCTGTATCCTTTCCATTTTAGTTTTGGTGGTATGAATGGTGAGAAGTATTCTACATTTACTACAAGAAAAAGTAATCCCCTACTTTCAAACACATGAGCCGTAATATTCTCAACAAAATGGCGCTTCTCCCTGCACATTATCAGCACAAATCCCGTCATCTTTCGCACGACAATGGATGGATAGGAGAGGTTCCGTGGACAGGGCATCTACGTTCTCCAGATTAGAATTCTACAGAACTGCCAAGGTCGGTAAAGTAAAATACGGGAGATATTTGAATATAACAGTTTCAAAATTGTCCCCACCCTACCTGACCATTGTATACTTAAAATACTTATGGAGGCAAGCCCCGTTTTCTTGAACAATTTGTTTGAAAGAGCTGATATTTTGGAAACTAAATTAAAATATACCTGAATTGATCATCTCTAATAAACTTGACAATGACAATTATGTATGAAACTGAGCAGTGGTTCACTCTATTATTACCAGTAGATTCACTGTAATTCACTTTTCTTGGGCTTGAATAAATCACAAATTATCAAACTACAAAAGGTTCAAGATGCCGCTGCTCGGTTAGTTTTGAAACGTAGGAAATGCGAGTCAATTAGGACCGGCATTATCGGCCTACATTGACTTAGGATAGAAAAAAGAGTCGTGTTCAAAATTCTAATTACAATGTCTGCATGACATATGCCCTTATGAACTCTGTGCTCTTATTAACATCCTATATTTAGATGGTTTGATTTTAGAACTTGACTCATGGGCACAGGAGTTTCAGCTATATAGCACCCAGACTTGGGAATCAATTACCCTATGGTATCCGGAATATACATACATTTTAAATAAAAAATAAAAACTTTCTTGTTTCGAGACTTTCATAATTATATGAACACAGTAAATAAATACACTTCGTAACTGTAGCAGTGGAGACTTAAGTATTGGGGTTCATGAGAAAGGGCGCTTTCTATAAATGCATTTGTTGTTTATTGGTTTATTTATTTTTTTAATCATCATCATCATCATCATCATCATCATCATCTTGAAATATCAAGTGAAATTCCCCCCCCCCAAAAAAAAATCTCAGCCTCAGCCCTAAGCAACTGAGTGGCTTATATTAAAAAACGTGTATTAAGCAAACCTATTGAAATTTCTAGAAAGTAAGAGTACGGCATCACTTATTTACATAAAAGCTAGTTTATTGGGAAAGATTGGGAACATTTCAAGTAGTTCACAACATTGAAATAGGGGGGGGGGTGGCAAGCTATCCTGAATTTCTGAGGGAGAGCGGGAGTAAAAGAATAATGATGGAGTCTTACGCAAAATGCGGGAGACTTGACAGGTCTGATGCTAGCAATTTCATTATCGGTGGAATATTGCGTGAAAAAGTAAATAGACTAAATTCAAACTGCAGCTACCGCTATCAGCAGATACGATACAGATACAGGAATACCTTGAATATGGCCGTTTTATTAGTGCCAGTTTTGATGTAGTACGGTTACGGTACTGTTGTACAAATTAACGTACCTAAGTACCTAAGCTGGAAAAACTCATTAAATTATAATAATACCTTGAACAATGCTGTTTTGAACAGCACGGACGATTTTAGAACGAATTAAACGCACTAATCAAGGTATACCTGTACACTGAACAGTTTCCAAGAAACGTGTTTCGTGGTGATTTTAAATCTTTTTGATGCTGAGGCCGAAATGGTATCCATTTGGAACATTTGTTCTAAAAATGTATTTTTATCTAAAACGTGTTACTGTTTTATTAAATCAGTAATGCATATCGTGTTCGTTTCTTTGCATACACACACACACGCGCGCGAGCGCACCAATTCTCCGTCTTCCACGTGTACTATGGGACATCGTGAGGAGGTGAAGCTGGGGGTCGTTGGCTCAGTAGGACACCTCTGTGACGGACAGGTTATGGGACTTGAGTGTTTCTGCCACGACCTCAATCCAACGCCTCTTTCCCGGGTGTGTGAGTTTGTGAGATTGTAGGTTCTGAGCGCTGGTTAGTCGGTTGCCATTCTTGTCAGGTGTACGAATAATTAATGGATGAATTTGTGGACTGGCATTGCTCCGACAATATCTAATCAGTCCCTCCTGTTCGAGCTTAGATAAAAATCAGGAGACCAAATGCTGATTTTCAAGGCAGCAGGCAGACTCTTCTTAGATAAAAAGGGTCAAACAGGGCATTAGTTCCCCACCCTACATCACGTCTTCTCACCAAAGGCGAAGGGGGTGGTGGTGAAAGTTGGAACCTTATAGAGGCCGGGGATCAAGGGGTCACTATGAACAATGACAGCTTAGGACTGGTCACAACTTAGGAACTCTCTAGTCCCTTTGTTGTATAGTCATCCTGGTCCGCGGAGGAAAATCCTGAACTTGGAGAAAAAAGAAGACTCATTGTGTCGTGGAGGAGAATGAAGAGTGGGTAAGAGACAATGAGAGCCGACAGACTTTTCCCAACAGGGAAACTGGCCTTGAGTCTTCCCCCAGCCTAGGTGGCCTGTCTCCCTGCTTCCTGGGGGCGCCTCTCTCGCTTCTATGGGGTTCGAACGCCCACGCTGATTTTCCAGCCCACCTCCGATAGGTCGGAGTTCTGTCGATATCCTGTTTCAACACCTGCGGGTGTCAAATCTGTGACCTCCGCCAACGGCTGCCTAAATATCCAACACCTTAACTGACAACCGACATCTGGAAAGTGTCAGCGGGCGCCTGTGCTTGATGCCTCACTACTAATGTTAGAAAATAACTATAGCATATAGCTCTGAGGTTATCTGTATCCGAGTTGATGATGTTAAGACATTTATTTTTGCACGAAAACTTTAATGCATTTTTGATACACATGCCTGAGGTATTTCTTCGACAAAGGGAATGCGATTCATCATCTTCAAAGGAAACATTCTGCTGAGACATCTTTTTTTTTATTGAATCTTCTGAATAATGTTCTTAAGTCCTCAGGGTTGATCACGTCGCATCTATAGTCTCCTATAGAAACATCAAAGTCGTGGGTGACTGCTTCGCTGTCAGACGAGGTAAAACCTGTCCTCTGATGTGATCTATTGAAATATGCATGAACTTTCCGGGCCAAATTGACTGTGTCAAAATCATCGATGCATTTCTTGCTGATTTTCTAATAGAAATGCTAATTCTAATTCACTCTTTTGTCAAAAAACATAGGAGATTATTTTAAAATTATTTATGTATCCCATGATATCACAGGTAGGATTTATCAAACAAATACGTCAAAACCTTCATTCACTCAAATGATTCCCTGTATAATTATAGAGTAAATGTACTCTAAATGATTTTACTATAGACATGAATTGCATATTATTTTAATACTTGCAGTTTAAGTAATCAGTGACATCACGAGTAGGATTTATTTAACTAATACATTAAAACACTCATTCAATCAAATGATTATGTATATAGAGACATTTTCGCTATATATGACATTTTTAAAAACTCATCAACTTCTAGTCTCTCGCTATATAGATGTGATTTTATATTAACCTTTTAGTCTTTAATCCTTCCTTATATAAATAAGATTTTATATAAACATTTTAGCTTTTAGTCTTTCGCCAAATAGATGTGATTTTATATAAAACCTTTAGCTTTTAGTCTCTCGCTATATAAATATGATTTTATATAAAAATTTTAGCTTTTAGTCTTTCGCTATATAAATGTGATTTTATATAAAACCTTTAGCTTTTAGTCTCTCGCTATGTAAATATGATGTCATATAAACCTTTCAGATTTTAGTCTCTTGCTATATAAATGTGATTTTATATAAAACTTTTAGCTTTTCCTTCTTCGTTATATAAATATGATATTATATGAACATTTTATATTTAAGTCTTTCGCTATATAAATGAGATTTTATATAAACCTTTTAGCTTTTAGTTCTTCGTTATATACATATGATTGTATATAGGTATTTATGCTTGTAGTCTTTTGCTATATAAATAAGACTTTATGTAAATATTTTAGCTTTAAGACTTTGACTATATACATGAGATTCTTCTTGATATTTAGGCGTTTAGTCTTTCTCTATATGAGATTTTATATAACCCGTTTAAAGTTTAGTCTCTCTATATATACCTGTGTTTTGCTGGCGAGGTATCTTTATTACCCCAACTGGTGCCATTGCACAAAATGCAATTTGGAAGTGACAGTACTTCAAAGGTAGTATTTTTTATGGATGCTTTAAAGTGGCCATCTTGGTTCTACGAAGCTGATAACCTTCATCCCGGGTGGATTTACCCTGAAGTACCAAAAGACGATTTAATACATTTCTGTCTGTGAACATCTCGAGTGAAGTTGCCACTTGTGTCAGAACTCCTTTCAAGAGGAGATAATCTATTTACATCCCTTTTATTTAATAATTGAAATCCTGAGGCTTTCATGTCAGACCGCGCGAACAGTTACCGTCCATAATTTCAAACTATGAAAGCCTAAAAAGGAAAAAAGATTAAGCATTTTATTTTTCTCGACAACCAGAAATTCGTGGTGTGAGTTTGGGGTCACATTTTAACAGCTATTGGATCTTGGAGAATCAGAACATTTCAACCTTTCTCCCGAACAGCAAGTATCGTATATCTCTCTAGTTCAGTCAAATTGTCAGAATACGGCTAATGCTGTCAAAGGTTTGAAATGAGAAAAAATAGCAATATGAGGCATGGCATTTTGGGGCGTTTTCATTAGTCCCCACCAGACCAAAATGTTCACAACTAGAGGGAATTGATATGTTAAGTTTCTTTTGTTAGACCCCACCCCCAAAGTTAGGGGTTACGGTTACCGTTAGAGTTTCCGTTTTCGCGGTGGGGACTGGGGAATATGACCCAGGATTTGGTGTCTTTTCACAAGCAAAGGAAAATACAGCTTAATTTCTTTCTTTTCTTTTTTAGGCTTCCGTACTTTAGAATTATGGACATTAGCTGTTGCTGGGTACTAACAAAAGAGACCCCAAAACAGGAGTTGTTCATGAATTGATATGTTTCAAAAAGTATCGTATTAAATTCGTGTGCAGTCAAATTTAAATTATAACAATTGGTACCGTGGCTGGCCGTTTCGTCAAACCGATACTATTATATGAGGATCAAACTCACACCAGTAATCAATTAATGGTGAGACTAGGTTGCTAATCATTGAACCACAGTGAAGCTTCCTTGATAATTACTAAGTTTACCATAGTTTGACACAAAGCGACAACAGGCTTGCCATTTGGTATTTTTGAAGACTAAAATTGGGCCAATTAGGTACTGGACAATGCTATTTGGTTCCGAAAATAAAAAGGAAAATTTACAAAAGACAGCAATCTCTTACACACAATTTATATTATACGACATAATTATAAATGATCAATAGATTTAAAAAATATGTATTTTAATCCATGTTTCCTGCATGCTTAGTCTGATAATTTTAAATTATTTGGTAATTTTGGTACTGGTGCTACTTACTTTGAACCATACGAATTTGGTCTTTTGCGGCGAAAGACATCTGGCACCCCTGGGCGACAATCACCCTAGTAGGCGCTTCAGGTGACTACATTATTAACCTTTTCCAATAATACACAGATGGTTGCAATCTGATTTCTCTTCAAATATGTTACCTAGTTTCTATTGAAGTCTGTAATGTTCTTATTGTTTTTAACAGTCAATTTATTCTTAGGAAGCAAATAAGCTCCACTGTGACCTTTGTTGATCTTCTCCAGTCCAAGCGTTTGACAGTTAATCCTACTTGAGGCTATAAGAGATATTAAAGGAGACATATTTTGATGCATATTAAGAAGCCTGTTCGTAACTAGATCGTAAGTATTTAAAAAGAAAACCTTCTTTTTTTTATTATTCATCAGTTCTTTTTTGATTTCATTTATTAAATTCCATGAATAATTTTCTGCTTTCTGTTATTGTGGCGATCATTTTAGTGAATAAATTCCGTCTCAATTTGAAAATAAATCCATAATTTGCAATTCTGCCTCAAGGAATCAACATTTATATCACGTTTTTCAATATTTCATTCGTTTTCATCCCCTTCTATCTGCTTCGTTTTCTTCTTCTTCGTTTTCTTCTTCTTCTTCTTCTTCTTCTTCTTCTTCTTCTTCTTCTTCTTCTTCTTCTCCTCCTCCTCCTCCTCCTCCTCCTCATTTCGCATTCACCTCCTTCTCCTCTTCATCTCTTCTGCTTGTTCTTCGTCGTTTCCTTCTTCTTCTTCTTCTTCTTCTTCTTCTTCTTCTTCTTCTTCTTCTTCTTCTTCTTCGTCTCTTCTGCTTCTTCTTCGTCTCTTCTGCTTCTTCTTCGTCGTTTCCTCCTCCTCCTCCTCCTTCTTCTTCTTCTTCTTCTTCTTCTTCTTCTTCTCCATCTTCTTCCTCTCTTCTGTTTCTTCTTCGTCGTTTCCTTTGTTTTGACCCTATAACCATCACTGCTATTGTTAATATTTATTACTGCTGTTTATGTAACCTGTGATATCAGAGGCAGGATTTATTAAGCAAAACTTTCACTCACTCTGATGATTACATACACAGTGACAAAGCAAATTCTAGTGTGGATAAAAGAAAGGCATGGTCTTTCCCTTTTTTCCCGATGCCCACTAACGTTACCGCTACTCCACCCTTGCTCCTCTTCACTTCAGTCATTTTCTTCACTAAAACTAAATATTCCAGTGGAAAGGAACGATCGACGTTTAATCGCCGAGTTTTGCAGGTTCTACCAAAATCCTTTTTTTAGCAAGTTTCGGCATTCAATTTGTATGTTGTGCATTGCAAATCTGGGAAAAGGGGTTTGTCAGTGGTCAGTAATAAATGAGGACATTACAGAATGAATAGTGCTATTATATTTGTAATTGTATAAATGCGATAATGAAGCCCAGATGCCTGCTCAGTGGCAGAAATAATTACGTATTTCCCACTAGCGTTTACCCTCGGTGTTCGAGCCCAGGTAACAATACAATCCAAACAACTTGTAACCTTGTGTCAGACTTAACAAAGCTTAGTAAAAGCAGAGCGATTGGTGTAATACACTCTTCCTACATATGTTTCTTTCTTGTTTGTCTCGTACAGTAACAG
>VCCN01000640.1:2300639-2312594 GCA_006491835.1 Architeuthis dux
TCATCAATTAAATCCACGATACATAGACTTTGGAAATACTTGTAAAATACTGAAATACCTATAATTACCTATAACTAATTAATTACTTTTATGGTAAAATAAATTTTATTTTTGAATAGTCCTTTAAAATACTCAGATATGTCAACTGGGAGACGGGATATGAAATGCTGTTGTTTTTGTATGTGTGTGTGTGTGTGTGCTAGTGTCCATTTTGTTTTATGCAAATGGGGTAGTTCTTCCCAACTGTTTTCTTGGGAAATCTTTTTTCTGAAAGAGGACATCATAAGGAACATTTTGGTACCCTAAATGTAGGATCATGGTCGGGGGGGGCACGGTAGGCCCTGCTGGCCCCCGGCCTAAATTAGTTGGTTAGGTTCCATGTTTCAGCTTCGTAGGTGACTATCGGGGGGACACATTGGTTGTAGACACTTCTTTGTAAAACCGAGTGGCATTTTATATTCAGGGAGATGATATAATGGAGTTATATTTCAATTTAGATCATACCCTGGTTACTCTTTGTACGCACACCTCCAGCAGTAAGGGATATGTTGATTGAAAAAGATCTGAGTGCGTTTTCAAAGTATATGTATGCCTGGAAATCCAAGGTGCCTCTTCACGCAGACTCACCTCAGATATCTAATTCAAGTATTCGCTATTTAATTCTCTTGTTTCTACTCTCAAATTACATATCCGATTGTTTTTCATCTACTTATATAATTAACAGTGTGATTCTTTCTGTTTCTCTGTCCGTAACATTGGACGTTTCGTCTTAAAGGTAATTTTGCTGTTAAAATATCTCCTACCAACCACTTGAAACAATGGACTCCTCCACTGAAATGAGTTCATTATTTTATTTTCTTTAAGAAAATATCATTCCGCTGTCCATTGTCCTTTCAAATTCAATTAGGGCGATATATTCCGATTCTCATCCACTTGAAATACTTGAAAGCAATTAACATTCAAAGTCAAGAGCATTGGCCTTTGTATCTGCTTACTTAGAGTTCGCTGTTGATCGCTACTTTATATCTTACGCCGCTGCAATTCTTCATTCAAAAGTCTATTCTGGCCATGTTTATACGGGGGTGATTACAGCTAGCCTTCAACTAATTCTGTCCGTCGCATCGATTTGCCTGCTGGCTTTTCCCTCCAATCTATTGTGGATTTGTTCAGGTCTCAACTAATTCAATTAATGCATTTATTAATTGCTCTATTCAGAGTATCTACCTTCGTGTACTGTGAATGTGGAGAGCTCATTAACTTTTGCATCAACAGATTAGGTAACCTCTTAATAATCTCTAACGTGTTTACCAAGTACAGACTAAATGTTACTTAAAGACTAACACCGACGCTCGGCCATGTTGTCGTTAATCTATTAGCCCTCAACACTAATCATTTTATTCACTTCCTTTATTATCATATACCTTCTTAAAACCCGGATTAAGTGTGGGATTTAAGCTAGCTACCGTGCACGGTCCAAATGAGGAATTTGGTCCACTGGGAATGGCCGAGTTATCCAAGATTGAAAATCCATTTCTTTTAAATCAGAAAATCTATAATTTAACTAGTGGAACAGTTCTTTCAAATGATCCACAATGACAAGAGCATTAGCATCCATTACCTCAAATTTATTTAGCCAATAAAATTGAGTAAATATTCTTGAAGAATTGTCTTTACATAATTCCATGGATGTAATAAAGCCCAATATCTTGTTCTTTGAATCAGCAAGTCCCATATTTGTTCCTTGAAGTTTATTATTTAATTTATTCAGTTTTTCAAAAATATTAGCTATGTAACTCACAAAAGCTTTGCGATCAACTATTAACAGGAGCTTCATTTGTCGTTTAAAAGTAACTCATCATATTAAATAGTTCCATGAATCTTTTCAGACAGTTACCCTTTGACAGTCATCTTACATCAGTGTGAAGCAATAATCTTACATAGTCTGCATTTTTATCTTCACAAATCTGTCTCATATTTAGCATTAGCTTTGAGATTAGCTTTGAGATTTGACATTTAATTACTCACTTCAATATCTCATTTAAAGCAGGTGAAATATTTTTGACAACTAATTTTTCTCTGTGAATAACACAGTGCACAAGCAGTATTTCTGGATTATCATCATTTATTCATTTTAAACAACTATTTTTCTTTCCCATCATTGCTGAAACACCATCTGCAGCTCATGATGACATTTTTTCCATTGGTATTTCATTTTCAGACAAATACAGTTTAAGCATCTTATAGATATCACTGGTGATAATATACAATAAGCTGTTCTTCGATATTTCTACACATATAATCTATTCTGGTGGAATTGCATCGTTATTGGAATGCCGTTGGCATTTTTGTCATCTTTCTCCAGAAAAGTTTAGAGAAAGAATTGAAATCGCAGGCTTAATTAAATCCTCAAGTATGATTCTTCCCAGTTTTTTCTATACATTGAGAAATGTGATAACTAGCCTCAGGAGTGATGTTATTGCTTACAGTTTGCCCAGAAAACAATGAATTGATTGTTGATCTATCTTCAAACTCCATTTTTAGCGATTCAAAATATTCCAATGTTTAATCTCGCCCACGGTCTAAAATCTGTTTGGGAAAAGTCAGAAGTTTCAGGAAGTCATATCTATACTGTATGAGGGGCTATCAAAAATAGGTTATGTGTTGTTTTGCCGGAATAAACCCTGCACGAGACGTTAAAAATGACTCGCTCACTCACACAGTAGACAAGCTCACTCAATAGTGTCTCACTGGAGGGTTTTTGTAAACGCATGCGCAGTAAGGTCCCATTTGAATGGTTGCCAAGTTACATCAAGCCCGCGCAATCGATTCTTGAGATATTCAAAATGGCTGGATACTTTACGGACAGACCTCGTAACGGAAAAGTATCTACTTACATAACACGCCACGTGATGGTCTGCATTTTCTGTCTGTAACATTTGTCAAGGGGGATAAATATCAAATTCTAATTATAGAGTAAACCCCCTTACTTATCTTATTTATCTACTTTTTTTTTTCTTTCAAATGCATAAAGAATTCGGGTTCATTCTGGTTGAACATAAACAAGAAAATGCAGAGCAACATGCGTTTGATATCTTTAAGTACAATGCAATACGTAAATAATTCGGGTTCATTCTGGTTGAACATAAACAAGAAAATGCAGAGCAACATCCTTTTGATATCTTTAAGTACAATGCAATACGTAAAATAATTCCTGTTCATTCTGGTTGAACATAAACAAGAAAATGCAGAGCAACATACTTTTGATATCTTTAAGTACAATGCAATACCGCATGTATAAAATAGTTATGTATAATTAATATCCTTGCTCGGATATAATGGAAAGAAATGGGCTTCACGACGCAGCAAACTATCTTAGACAGATAATTGAAGTAGTCAATTACCGAGACAGAAGATTCGAAATCCTCGAAACAAAATTTAAATAATATTATCTCAATGTTCACATTTTGATATATCAGATTTCAGAGACTTGAAAATCAAAGGTGTAAAAACTAATCAAGTTGTCATTTACCGGAGAAGCCCGACAACGAGGCGACTGTTGACAGATATTACCAATTACGTCTTGTCTTATCTATTCAAGAAGTTCATGTTTAATATTTTAGTCGACAGAGATTAAGTGATTGCCGAAGCCAGGGTATTACACATCAACACATGCTTTCATGCTGATATCTGTAGGTTTACCAGAGTGAATCAATATGTCTGTAGGCTGACACAGTTATTATTTGAATTTTGATCTGAAATATTGCTGTTTGAGTTATGCAATTAACCCATTAGCTGTCAATGACGGGATTTTCAGTGCAGTTCTATGGCTAATTCAATACAATTCCCGTTTTATTGGGATTGATTGCAATTCAGTTCTATCTGTGAGTCAGGGCTTTTATCTTGTAATAAATACCTTGGAAAAGGATCCTATAATTATCCTACAATAGACAATGGGCTTTTATCTTGCAATCGATAACTATTATTCTTCAACCCCTTCCGCAGTTAAATGGCCAATGTAGAAGCGTTGGGTTAAGTGCATTGACAGGGAATGAGTCTATGTTGAAAAATAAATATTTTCTGTGTAAAATAAATACATTTTTCATCATTAAAGCTTGGTAAATAATTAGACTGCCTTGCCATAGAGCAATGGTTAGCAAGCTAGTCTCACAGAGGTGAATTCGGTCCTCAGTGGGTGCCTAGCAATTGTGGCCTTGTACTAGACTAAATAAGTAAATAATTAGGCATACCTCGCGGATACGGTACGGATTATTTGTTTACCTGCGTATGTAGCTATTGATATATTTGTTTACGTGTATCGATATTCACTAAGTTTAGCTGAATCTAGCACATGGCCTCAAGTCTGGGTTTCCTGGGGAAATCTAATTCACTGAATTAACGAATAGGTCTGCTAGACTAGCTTACTAACCGTCACGCCCGAGTAGCTTCCCAAAATATTTACCAAGCTCTGCTTTGATACGACACAGCGTTACTTTAGATTCCGACTCCGACTCCGATTTCGACTACAGTAACACAATATTTGCTTCCGAACAACGACTCCGACTACGACTCCACAGCCCTGGTGGGACACCCAGTGAGAATCAATTTCATTGCAGTTGTATTGGTCTGCAAGACTATTTTGCTACGGTGTCCACGAGGCTTAATTATTTACTTAGCTTAAGGCTACAATTGCTAGGCACCCATTGAGGACCGAATTCACCTCTGTGAGACTATCTTGCTAACCATTGCTCCATGGCAAGGCGCCTCTAATTATTTACTAAGCTTAATTTAGTCTGGCACAAGACCAAAAGTGTGAGTCACTCAGTGAACATCAAACTCACTACTGTAGTAATGATCTGCGAAACTAGTCTGCTAATAGTTTCTACGCTGCGTGATACTGTTAATTATTTACTAAACTTAACTAAGTCTGGCACAGGGCCACAAGTGTGAGCACCTACTGAGGATCAATTCCAATAATAATAGTCTACGATACTAGCTTGCTAACATCGACTCTAAAGCGAGGTGCCTACTAGTTCAATGTAATTGAAAAGTAGGTTTTATGGTAGTATTACTTATTCTTAAAAAGGCCAGCAGTATCATTTGCTTTAATGTTTTGCATGGATTTAAGCCGTTTGGTTCTAATATATATTGTTTTAAATGTTGGCAATGTTGTATTGAATATAATTATTAAACCGTATGCCCCACATATATGGCCTTGTGTCTGACTAGGCTAAGCTTATTTATTGGGGAGTTCGTTGTAGATCAGTGTTTAGCAAACGCATCCCTAGGACCAGTATTACTTTGTGGAGTTCGATCTTCAGTAGGTGCTTCTCACTTGTGGTCCTCTTCTATACTAAGCTAACCTTAGTAAATACTGATAAGTCTATTGAAGTCCAAACATGTAAAGCCAAACATTCCTTCCATTAACTTCTACAATAATACACCACGTGTATTTGTTTATTTAGTTTTTGTCTGTAATACCACATACTTTATTGGATAACGTCACACTAAGAGATATATTGACAACTGTAAAAATGAAATGAATTAGACAAAGTCATTTCAGTAGTCAATGAACGAAGCTTTTATATCAGCATACTAATATACGAACTCAACACCCACCATTTTTTAATTTCATCTGCAAATGTCAAAACCTTCTAATAATCGTAAGGACTTAACAAAATATGAATTCCATATACACTGTCATTTTTTCTTTATTTGTTGTACTTGAAAAATCGGTGATGCCCACATTTAATACGGTCATTGAATGATCAACAACATTTTTCTCTTGAACTAAAAGTTGTTTTTTTGTCACCGGGTCATTAGAGGGTCCGTATATATGTTAGGAAATAGGTGAAATAGAAGGCATAATGTCACGGAAAATGTGGTCCTCTGAACGTGTGGTTATTAGACATTTAAAATGTATAAGCGTGTGTTTGTTCACGTTTTCATTGTGTCTACGTCTATGTGTATGTGTGTGTAAAAGTAGAGTTACTATACATCGCAAATATGTTCACGTTTTCACTATGTGAATGTGTATGTGAGTGTATTGGAGATTATGTGTGTGTAACTGGGTGTGGGTTTTCTTTCCACAGCCAGAGATTATGGGGAGACCTACAAAGGTCAAGGGATGGACCTGTTCGTGAGTTATTGGTTTTCTTTCTGCCGGTAAGCTAGACTGGACGTCTGCAAGATGGTCATTTAAAAGATTACCCACTGAGCCTGGAAAACATCTGAATGGATATTTTAATTAGTACAGACATTAGGAGGGAGTCGCAAATGTATAAGCCTGTGTATGCTGTTGTTACGTGTGTGTCAACCACTCACCGAATAGTGTGTGTGAGCGCGTGTCTGCTGTTACGTGTTTTCCTACCACTCGCCGAATAGTGTGTGTGTGTAAGTATGTGTGTGTGTGTTAATTGTAATCTGATACGAAAACGCGCCGTTAAATAGCCGCTAATAGAATCATTAGAAGAGTAGTTGCCAGTCCGTTTGCTTGCCCTTCTATGTGTAAGGCACGGAACGCCTCGGCTCTCGATATAGAAAAGACTACTGCTATTTGAATTTCGCCAGATCGTTTCTTTTCGTATGCAAACTGTAACTCATTGTTCCTCTCTGGAAATATAAGAACACTCGGGCATCTTAAAAGGAGAGAACAAATAAATATAGATTCATTTTATAAACAGATTTTGTTCTTCATATCAAGAAGGAAATCAGTTTTCTCTTCACAGTTTCCCAGCTGTCACCCAATTCCCGACGACATCGTTTGAAACACAACGACTTTTTCATTCGAGGATGCATCTGCACACATGCATAAAATAGAAGGGGTAATGCACCTGCTTTGCAACATATGCCCAACTCTGACTTTAATTATGTTCATTGACACTCAATCAGTAGAACAGTCGCCAACGTAATACATTACCTTAGTGGTATTAATTTAACAGAAAGTAGACACCATGTGGTGGTAGATGCGAAGCCGCGTAGCGGTTGACGGCACGGAAAGCAGAATCGGCGAACCTAGTTCGAGTTTCGACCGAGCCTGCTTACGTTCACTTTGCACTAATACTTTTAGGAAAGGCATGCACCCCACCCCAATATGGGTAAATAGCAGGGCAGTTGGAACTCTTTAGCCCTGTAAGGCAGTACATCTTGGGCGTGGAGCTAGAAACTTCACTCCGTATAACCTGATTGCTACTAAAACCACAATGCGACCCTATGCCCCACAAGAAGTCTACAGGAAGAAGAAGAAGAAGAAGAAGAAGAAGAAGAAGAAGAAGAAGAAAATAATCCAGCTGAACGTAAACAAAATGTGATATGAATGGCGCATTAGTTAAATGGGGTACGTTGGAAGTGAGAACCCGCTAATAAAAACGGATGATTTTGACAGTTGTAATTAAGTCCTTGAAAAGAAATGTTGAAAGTACAATTAAAATCAAAGAATTCCTCGTATCACTAAGCGTTTGTATTTAATAAGTCCTTCTATCGATTTGTCAGGAATTGAGCTGTGGCGGTGCCTACAGAGACCACAGGAATATCAACCCAATAAAAAGATGCCAACCATGTGATTGAATTAAATTGATAGGTAATTATTTATCTGACACCAGAAAAAGACCCTTGATCTGTCCGTCTGCTAATTGCATCTCAATCATTGAAGTCCCCTTCAACAAAACTAATTAGAAACCCAGCAGCCGGCATTATGGCGTAAAAGTGGTTAATAATTGTGCGATGTGATGAAAGGGAATAAGAGAACAGAGAAAGAAATTACAGGTAGGCCCCGGTTAACGACCTACTCGTTTATCGACCAACCGCATTCATGAACGCGACCGATCGAACCGATAAATTTTGCATATACGAAATTGTTATTCTTTTTGTGCGCTTGGTTTTCAAAACACCGTATTTAAAATTAAAAAATAAAAAGTTTTGAAAATAAAGATATCCTAAAATGTTAACCACCTGGCAATAATTAAAAACACCCGGAGAGACAAATCGGGGAGATAATTCATGTAGTAGTACGTACGTCAAAGCGGACCGTCAGATTTAAGTAGTGCCATGCGCGCACGAGCGTGCATGTGGTGAATTCTACGGGCGTGATTTTCAGTTAGTGCTTGAGGAGGGCGTAAATTCGCACTGGCCCCAATGAGAGATCAAAACAGTTCTTTAGGGGTACCTTTATTCAATACATCTGGCTACAGTGCACCGCCTCGGCTACTTAGACGTCACGTACAGATAAACGGAACCAGACTTGTAGTATTATATAGATAGATGGACATTTGATTATTATTATCGGGATGAGCGTGAACGCAGACCCCACACTATTTGTTTAGAGGTATTTTCAAAGACTGACTTGTTAAAACATCTATGTGGTCCCATTAATACACACAGAACATTTCATGGGGATATGGTGTGTGGTTCCTCAGTTACTTTCACATACAGATGGACATTTGGTGTATTATAATAGGACTAACTGAAATACCCGCGGGCGGTGTTTCCAGCCAGTTCCTGATAAGAGATCAAAACAGTTCTTTAGGGGTAGCTTTATTCAATACCTCTAGCTACAATGCTACTTAGAGGTCACATATAAATAAACCGAATCAGACTATTAGTATTAGATAGATATTGCATAAGAATAGAACATTCAAAGAGATTCTTCGGACCAAAACAACAAACAAAGATAGATTCAATTGAAAAAACACAATCTGTGGCCTTTCATTCTGTCAAAAGGGGGAGGTGATTCAACTCTGCTCGCATTGATTCAATTTCCAGACGTTTTACGTTTTATTTTCACTCAAATCAGTAACATTGGTGAATTTTTCAATTATTTCTTTTTATTTTGTTTCCACTTATTAATATCCAATCAGTCGTTGGCGAAAACAGAGCCGTAACATCTAATTCTAACCTAAGGGAAAATTCACTGATTCAAAACACAAATCAATTTTCGATCTTAAATCCTCACTTCAGGCCTGGTGACCTCTTGATCTGTCTGACAACTCGGCATAACATTTCCAGCAAAAATCCACTCTCTAAACTTTGGACTCTTCAATTTGCATCCTCACTTCTCAGACTAATGCTATTCAATTTCATACACAACTTGATAAAAATACGTAAAATCTAATTAACTGAAAAATACAAACCAATAAAAAACAAATCAGTAAAGCTACAGTACAGCTCATAAGTATTTAACCAAACAGAAATTTTTGCAAACATGGATTGATTGATTGATTGTTTTGCTCATCGACCCTTGGTGGGTGATTAAGTGCTGAATTCAGTAGGGGGGGGATCCCATGTCCCCGTGACTAGAGACTACAAACATGGAGTTTCTAACCGTCGAAAATGGATGATTTGAACTGATTTTGACACTTCGCCGTCTTTTTCAAACACTGAAATGTTCTGTTTTCCTTTCATGAATTCTCTTATTTCTTTTTATTTATGAAAATCTATTTGCGAATATTTCATCCCGGCGCACGTCTAATGTTAAAAATTGCGCATAAATAGATTTTTAAAAAAAAGGAAGATAATTCATAAAAGAAAAATCGAACAGAAGACGGTGATGTGTCAAAATCAGTTCCATTAAAATGATCCAATATTGACGGTTAGAAACCGTTTGCCGAAATTTTGCATGTATGACTTGGTTTTAAGCAGAAGCGTAGCTGATGGGGAGATATATTTGAAAACGCCCCCGGAGCCCCTAATGGAGGGACGTCCCCAAAAGCTTTATAGTTCACCTACTTTCAGTTCACCTACTCCATTTCTACTGACAAATCTCAATAAATATTTAAGGTGATCCTTCAAGGAGCCAAGCCGCCCGGGTCCCCAAATTCCCCCTACCAAAAAGAATCTGTAGTTACGCTTCTGGTTTTAAGTGTTTAAAACAGGAACTTTACGCAAGAGGAACCAAATGTTATTGCAACAGCACAACGAGGCGTGCATTTGGACATGTTTCGTGCTTTTCGATGCAAAATTTCAGGAATTTCTTTTTAAAAACTGAATTAATTTGTTAAATGAATTAAACCAAGTATCTTTCTATCCTGCTAAAATGTTGGGACGAAGCAGGGAATAAGCAACCTGAAATTGACCGAAATGAAACAGATACATGTTGCCTCGACACAGGATGACGTCACTGAAACGTCAGCAGTCTTACCACAAAAAGGAAAGAAAACAGAAGCATTTTTAGAGTGTTTTCACGAAAATGTTTACATCACAACGTTGTCTAAATGTTTAAAACGTGCGCAACACCTCATAATTCTGAATATAGTAAAACAGAAAATGAAACCTGAATGGGCTAATCAGTTTGGATATTAACGTTAATAGACACTCGATGATCGAGACGAAAAAAAGGAGTTTTCATTCATTATTTCATCACCAAAAAATGAATACCTGCAAATGAAAAGTTCCCAAATAAAATAAATATGCCGAAAGGAAGACAACAATCGAATACATTTCAAGGAAATTAAAATTTGAATAATACTACATGAATCAGTTCGATCTTCTTGTAATTTACGGTATTATTTTTTCTGTTAACCAATTGCCCACCCTTCCACAAAATTTCATTGAAATTCATTGAGTACCTTTGGAGATATCCTGTGGACAGACAGATGGAAGGACAGACGGAAAGACGGACACGACCAAATACATATACCTCTCCAACTTCATTGGCAGGGTTAAATATTTCTATCACTAATGAAGTCGCTGAAATCAAACTGATTGGACTATCTATGTATATCTACATGATTATATACTTACCTATATAAGTTTATATATCGATTTACCTATCTCAGTCTAATCAAATTTATGAATTCATTTGTATTTGCTTATCAGCCTTCTTATTTTAGTGGTTTTCTATTAGCCTAACTTTAGACGGAGGTCAAGTGATCTTTGTTTAAATTGGTGAGAGACTTCCATTGATCTTCATAGAACAAATATGTAAATAATACGGAAATAGAGGCGGCTTTGTTAAATGGCAGTGATCGATTTGGCTGAGCTGCGAATTCTCATCTTTTTGACGATAACAGCGAAAGAGATTACAAAAAATCAAGAAATAAAGGGTGTCTCAAAAGTGACTATACATTTTCTTTTTCATTTTTCCTTTCAGATGTCTGTCCAATCTCTGTGAAATTGATATCAATCGATAGCTCAATGTCTGATAAATATTTTGTCACTTGAGCTCTACACCTATCCCCATTAGTATGTCGATGACACTAACGTTAGGACTGAGGTGCAAAATTGCTGCCTGGCAAGTGATTTATTCTTGAGGGCCTACATCAAGAGCGAAGTGTATGCAACAAGATCAAGAGAAGCTTATGAATTCGGGGCAAGAATCAGAGATTGTTGTGCAAACATCCCAATCGAAATGTTTGTTGATGTCATTGACACAGGCATTCCGTCTGTGTCAATCGCTGGCTCGGTTGAAGATCTATGAAGAAGTTGGATCACGTGTAGAAGTCTACCAGTGAAGTAATTATTATTTGAACTTGACACAATTTGAATAACAACATTCTCAAACATTCTAGTTTATGAGTACCGATTTTCAAGAGATTCCGTCTGTTTAGATACTGACTAGAATTTTGAGAACGGTCATTAACATTCAAAGAGTATTTCGGACAATTGAACTCCTTGTTGTTTACACGACGATTTGACTGATCCATTCTTCAGCCTTCTTCAGGTGTAATATTCAATATCGGTACGGAAGGAAAGACTTTTTTTCTGATCTTTACTTGTGGAGTAATTCTTAATTGGACTGGGCAAAATTTGAATAACGAAATTCTCAAACATTCTAGTTTACATTTTCCGATTTTCAAAAGTTTTCGTCTGTTTGTTTTGATTAAAGAAATAAGTAAAATAAGCGTACATTGACTTTTGAGACACCCTGTAGTGAAAATTGTTTCTTTTCGATGCTCTCAAAAATAGAAGCCCCTTGAATTATAGCTACTAGTCCGGGGGCCAGCAGGAGCTACCGCCCCCCCC
>VCCN01000640.1:2357591-2368328 GCA_006491835.1 Architeuthis dux
TTCATTTGTAATCTACAAATGTACGTCTTTGTTTGCTTTCTTCCAACACGACTCTCGTGTCTTTGTTTGTATTTCCGCTCCAAAACCAACATGGCGGAGTAAGTCTTCCTTCTCCAACAGCTCCCGGAACTGATCGACCAACCAACAAGCTCCATTTGCGTCACGTGACTTGCCACGGGCCCTCGACTACACCAACATCCCAGCTCATCTTCTTCCCAGACGATCCCAGCTCATTTTCTTCAAGAATTAACACGTGTGCCTACCGTGTACTAATACAACAGTCCTTCTCAGGACTAAGTCTCACCTTCTACACTGTAGTGCTTTAATACACTCAGCCCCTTTTAAGGGCTAAACAACAAGGTCTCTCCTTCCACATTAATATGATCTTTCTATTAACGGCCCTTTTCAGGGTTACCCACTCACTCATTCAGCAACCATCACACCGGCGAACATACCCGCTCTTAAACTGGAGACCCCGACGTGATTAGAACGCAATTCTCTGATAGAAACAAACATATTTTGTTCCATAGCAAACAACTACTAAACGAATCTCACACTACAAACGAATACACCTTCTCACACAAAGAAGCTTCTAAAACAAACAAATAATACTTGTGTCACACCACCAATCTTGCTTGCCTCGAACAACACAACACTATGCATTCATGCATGAAAACAAACCTGTCGTCTCTTACACATCTAACACAAAAGAAAGAAGACTTCCAACATTTACAGACCCACTTTTACGAAAGCGGAAGAATTATCGCACGTCCCAACCAGCAAAAAAACCACACACACACAGTGAATACTGTCCTTTTAACTAAAGGATAAACGAAAGGCAGTCACCATGTTCTTCATCAAATCGACATCGATCACCACAGACAACATAATGGAAATACACACCAATCTCACAGACTTTTAATGGCGAATTGAAAAATACCACAAAATAAACAAATAAACTGTAAAGACATCACCATGCGAAGCCGACGACCATTCATCCTCATAATCACAACCACGACCTGTAAATGGAAATCGCTGTTCTTCCAAATACAAGTCAGGATCATCACAACATCACACATTCCTGAATTTAAAGATTGTCAACTATGTCGCAGTTATAAGACGGTACAGCAGCTTGTCATGAATTCTTTCTTCCATTCAGCCTTTCAGCCATGCAAATATTGGCGCGGCACGAAGTTTTGCTCACGCGAACGAAAATCGCCCGTACATAACATCGGACTACAATCATGGGTGCACACACACATCAACACACCGATACGACGGAACATTTTCACGCATCAGCTTCACCAATGCCCTTTAAATAATACAAAGTTTTCTAATAAAATAAAGGCGCACACAGCTACCAAAACTGATCATATCTTTCGGCATCATCATCATCATCATCATCATCATACCGAACTTCGCAATTCACAGGATTTCAACCAACTGAACAACAAGCATCTCTAAGGAATGGTTCAATTCGCACGATAAGATATTGATGTTCAATTTCGGCTTTTTACCTCATTGAATCCAGAGGCGAGGCTATTGTCTGTTTCTCACTTCCAAACATTCACACCATATTATAACTTTCCATAGATATCTCAGTTGAGAATCCTTTTCGAGCACACTTTAGGAAAATATCCCCAAAGTAGGCTCCACAGGATTCCCCCCTAAATCTACCAAGATAAGATCACATAAGTCATCCAGCTATAAACACTAGGCCCCAGGATTTTCTAACCAATCAGAGAACAGCATTTCGCGATATAAGCAAATGCTTTCACACTATATTCAGAACAGCACGGACACTTGATCTCTACGACCACCCCTCTCGGAGAGATTGCTGATTCTCACACACACACACTCTAACACGGCCGCTCAAAATCATACACCAACACACAGAGGCAACACAACATTTTCTGAACCTTAAGCAGGAACCTTTTACAAACCTTAACTCTCTTCCCTTTGTTGTATAGCCTCGTCTTCTTTACATGTTCTGCTCGTCATGAGATGTCTCGTCATTGGGTTGCTCATTTGCAGGAGGAACATGCTGAACTTGGAAGAGAAGGGAAGGAAGACTCGAAACTTCTTTATAAACATATGAATACATAATATACATTTTGTCGGCCGGAGAATGAAGAGTGGGAGAGAGACAAAGAGAACCGATAGTCTGTCCCCAACAGGGACACCAGTCTCGTGCCTTCCGGCCCGACCGCTGCTGTCTGTCTCTGCTCTCTGGGTATCTGTCCTATGTCTGTCTTCGTCTTCTTCTGGCGGGCTGTGTTTTCTTTTATCAGGTTTGAACGCCCATGCTTGTGTGTTCAACATCCTGTTTTGGACACCTATGCATATGCATATTTCCTAATGTCCCCGGGTCGCTTCCACTTCCCCACAGGTGTTGGCCCGGAAACGACCCCCCTGTGACAGTATATCATAACACCTTTTATATATTTAATGTATAATAAATATCCATTATTATATATTCTATACTTTTGAGTTTTCGTATTTTCATTCGTTGCTTGTTGTATTTTTTATTCGTCCGTAAGTCAATTTCAGCATTCCCTTCTTTTCCCCATATCACCAATCGTTTATTGTCAGGTCAACATTGTATATGTTCCTTTCCCTTCCTTACCATTGTCCAGCCATTTCATCTGACTACTGTCCCCACTTAACTTACATACACACTAGTACAAGTGAGCGACCCACGTTTCGCCACATAGCGACATAGACACACTAACCTACTTACAACCCCTTACCGACGAATAGGCATATTGCTCATCCCGACATAACATCAGGCTATGACTTTAATTGTAGCTAGGAAACTTATATACAATCATTTATCCTCATGGAGTCAGATAAATAGTTTTTCTCCCAACACAAATATATACACTTTCCCGCCTTAAACTGGTGAATCCGACGTGATTCGAACACGCAAACATTGTGTGCTATGTACTGCAAACCATGTGGTGAATTCTACGAAAATCTGAACACTTCCACCACACAAAAAAACATTTTTTCAGAGATTCACACACATTTTTGCAACTGGATGTACACAACACAGCACAAGACCACAGAAAGATTCTACAACAACAGGTTTCGACATGGAGTCAGATAAATAATTTCTCTCTCAACACAAACATATACAATACAGTGTTTGATGTTAGTTTCAATTAGTGAAAGGAATGGTGATTGTTCTGCCAAAAGAGTTACAAGAAATGTTCATAGGTCGAATATTCAAAGTTCGTAATTTTCCCTTGCAAGTAAAGGAATGAAAAGTCTCTGAATGAAACGTTGTGTTGAAATAACAGAGTTCGTAAGGTTCATTGATAAATGAGTATGGCTGTGTCATTCTTTCGAAAGTGAATTGTTTGTAAAATCAAAGTGTGTGTGCATATGTAACAAAAGTACTCACGCAGTTCATCGTTGAATGACGCGTACAAAAGTGGTAGAGTAAGGTAGTTAATTGCGTGCGGCGGTCGTTAAGCTTTGCTGAGTCGACTACTGTCTCCCGTAGGCTCGTGTTGCCTGTCTATCTACATATCTCTCTACGCTTTTAAGTCATTAGGTAGGCTCCAACTTACATGATTTGAAGTTTGTGATCCTCGCATCCTGATTGGCTAATAAATCGTAACTGTTGCCAACTTATTTTATTTTTGAATTATCGCCGTTATGTTGGCGGCTTTATTTCAAAAGGGAATGCTGGGAGACGATTTTTGCACAAAATCAAACTTCACTTTACTACTGAATTTTATAGCTTGTTCACACATTAAACTTTACTGTGATGGTCCAACAATTAGTGTCATGGAGTGAAACACTTTACCTAATCGCTGATGTACTAGATATTTGTAGTTCATTTGTCGTGTTCTAGCATTTAGTTTGGTTACGTAAGGGAAAAGTAAAAGAAAATCAAAGCTACACTCATATACAACCATGCGTCGACTTGCGTCTGGGTTACGTTCTGGTAATATGGACGCAACTCGATCTGCGCGAAAGTCGACCATTATAGTGTGAAGTGAAATAGACACACTGCACAACATAAAATACCATGACAACCATGACACATACATGTTTACCTAAACCTCTATATTGTACATACGTCTCCCTTGCCTTTCCGAAGAGAACGGAACAAATGTCATCCATTACGTTTATTTAACTGTGTCATTACTACAACCCAGCAGGGTGTCTTATCTTTTACCTTCTCCTTCTCGTCTTCCCTGCGTTCTCTTTAGCAAGCTAACAATAACACGACGGAAATGTTTGTCATTGAGTTATAGGATTGCAATGACTGAAATTCTCGTCAATCCGCAATTAATAGATTTTAAACTGCTATGGGGACGTATATGCGATCGGACATTAGTCGATCGGGTGTAAGTTGACATATGACTCTCTTATATTTCCCGATAATCCCCTCACTATATTAATATTATCTTATTATTGGTCCACGTAAAAACCCTTTTGTGCTGCTACTGCTTAGGTAGGTGAGGTAGTTACAGGAGAGTGGTTCACAAAAGTGCACACTCACCCACACTCTCTATCAAACATGGTCGGTGGGCCGGTCAGTCAGTGGGCCGGTGCCGCTTAGCGCATAGTCAGTAGGTTGTTGTTCTCAAACTATGTGCTGCGTCACAATAGTGTATTGCATACATTTTTAAAATAAATGTTTCCAAATACGGAAACATGTATTTCGAGCCTTGAACGTGTGTTATGTATGCACCACTCAGACCACAGAGTTCTCAATCTAGTGGTTTTGTCACTAGATTTGATTGTGTTTGATCTCAATCTTTTTAGCGACAGATGAAAGGACAAAAGGGTCAAGAGTACGTATATCAGTAGGCTGATATAAAAGTTCATTGACTACTGTGATGTATTTTGTCTAAAACGTTTCATTTTTACAGTTGGTGTGCCGCATAAGTCAAATATATTTCATAGGGTGCCGTCATCGAGGCCATATTATCAATTTGGAAAGAATTGGAGAAATTTCGGCCGACTAAAAGTATATTTCAAATTATTTAAGAAATTTAAATATCATAAAATTATAAAAATATATAAAATGTGAAACATTAGTGAGACCAGAATTCTATCAGTGCCTAGGGCCCCCAAACGCCTTAAACCGGTCCTGGCAGTCATACAATAAAGTTTCAATAGTTCTGTGCAACTGACAGGGCTGAATGAGGGCTGAATTTGACATTGATGGGCCGAGTGCATAACATTTTTTGGGCCCTTTTATTTTTGTTTTCAGCTCTCATTTTCCAAAGAAACTCAAAATCAAAGTGAAATATTCATAAAATTATTATGTATAATTTAACCTCAAGTCCTCTATGGACCAATATAATCTATCTCTAAATAGACCCGAGTTGTAGGTGTCTGTATATTTAATTCTATGTCAGAAGTTAATGATGTCCTTGTCTTCAGGACTTGAAGGTGAGAGCCAAAATAAGTTCCAGTGTGGAGAAAACGTAAGGATACAAGTTAAATATTGCGGTCCCAAATCCTTTTATGTACTTCTTATGCACGCCATACGATGTTCATTTCTTACAAAGATTTTCAATTTTTGATAAAAAATAATTTTTCTGAGTATTTACAATGTAAGTATAATGCTTAACCTTACTTTGTCCTTTTATTTAAAGAAAAACACATCACGTTACCCTGCAAAATAAGGAAAGAAGGATGAAAGTCAGCGGGACGGAAAGAGAAGAAGAGAAAGAAGATCGAACGGGAACAGGTAGGTTGAGTTTAATATTTTTTAATTTTATAAATCTCCTTCCGTTAATTAAATTTTTGAGATATAGTAAATCTAAACAATACAAATAGAAGTTCAGTAAGGAGTGGTTACAAGACGAATGTTCCTAGGGTGGAAAATGGTTTTGTAAGTCTGAAATTGAATCTAAGTATCAAAATTTTAAAAAGCATGCACAATATAAGAAACATCATTGCAGTTAGCAATTTCCCATGCCTCTTCTCAGCATATTCCAAAAAACTTTGAGTTTCTCATTGCAGAAACGAACAAATGGTTTCCTAATTCTTCTGTTCGGCAACAAAATTACTCCCATTTATATCATTATCCCTTAATGATAGTGCAACTCCACTATAAATCACCATGAATTGGGAAACTAGATGGTTATCTATTCAACCACAAGAATGGTTTGTCATAATTTCGTATTGTCATACAAATGCAGATTAAAGATTTTCTGGCTTTACTTCAAGTTTTATGAAAAAGATTTCGAAAATGACGATGTCGCAAAACCTCATAAATATATAAAAGAAATCTGAACTACTGAAATGTAATAAATGTTTTATTATTCTTGTGCCTCCCTGGATTTTACTTAAATATTATTACTTAAGCAATTACGGACTTTTTTTCTCCAATTTGGTGAACTGCAATTGAAAGAAAAAGAGAATAGTAATCTAACAGGTTGAGGGCATGCGTAAGGCTTTCATGCCTAGGCGAGACTTGAAATTTACGCAAAGGGTTCCATTTGCCCCAAGCGAAACTTGAAATTTTCACCCCCGGTTGTGTTCTAACAACAATTTGTTTCAATTAGGAGTACGCCCCTAGGCGACCGCCTAGTTTCGCCTAATGGATGGACCGGCCCTGAACATGTTTATGCACCGATTTAAATTATTTTGAGAAAGTATCAGTATGTACTTGTAACAATGACCGATACCTCCACGGACTTTTGACCGAAAAACGATATGTGACAAAAATCGTACACAACTTGTATCAGGACATAGTTTTCTGATTGTTCTTTGACTAGACTAGCTGTTAAAAAGAGTATGCAGTTTTATACAGGAACAGTATACGTTCATGTTCTAATCATATTATTAACTTTTGTTAAAGTATTCCTCTAAAATGGACTGCCTAGCTATATTAATTGTACAATATACTTTCACACATTTTCCATTTTCGTAAAGGAACAATATTATTTACGTTTTGTTACGCTATAACCACAGCTGGTATTTGTTAAGTGCTGAATATAGAGAAAATGAGTTTAATTTATATCATTTATTTGAATAACTGCATATTTTCGCATTCTCCTTCCAAAACATCACGTCAAATAGTCATGTGTATCATCTTCTATCGAATAATTAAGTTATTATTGCTTAAGAATTTGTTTCGTGAAAAATCAGGCAATCATTAGTCTTGTAAACTGAAGTTATTGTGATGATATTAAAACCAATATTAAATATAACTCCATTATTAATATATCTGACTCCATTGAAAGTGGAAAGGTTAACGGTGAAACACCTAACAATGATAAGAGCGTAGTGATATCTAGATGGCCACTGTAGTGACGATAAACTAATAGTAGCAGGGGTAGGAATAGTAGTACCTACAGTGATAATAGCCTTTAAGGGTCAGACTGCCGATAGTAAGCTTGTTGATACTAGAGAGGTACAAAAGGTAAATGTAAGTATATTTATTACAGAAGACATAACAATAAAGTAGTTTTCAGCTGTTGAGAAGAAGAAAGAATGCATTTGATGAGTTCGTATACTACTTAGTAAATGTTAAAGAGTCCTCAGTTTGTTGAAGATGTTAAGGAAGAGTGTGTATGTATGAATGCGTACGTACGTAATCGAAATTCGGAACAGCCATAGATTTGTTTAGACAACAAATCTAGAACTGAACAAAGGATGAAAATAGTTTGTTTTCTTATAGGAATAGGTGAGTGGTGGATATGTGGCTAGTCGAAATGTGGTGTGTTGAACTGGGTATCGTCAAAGGTTCCAAGATGAAATGTAAGGTCACAATAAACAAGGTTTTTCCAGACTTGTTGTCTGCAGAGGGTATAATGTTCGAGTCAAGTACCGTATTTTTCATGTCCTGAAAGTTGGTTATCTGAGAGTTGTACTCGGAAAGATTAACTTGGTTCTCAGAATAAAAATCTGGGTGTTCCAAAGGAAAATTTGTATGTTGTGAGTGAATGGAAGGGAGCTAACTCTTGAGTCGTTGATAATGAGTTACGCAGAATGTAAACAGAGGAAGATACGGTGAAGTCTCGTTATGTCCGTGAGTTGAAAGTTTTGGCGCGCGAAGGACAAAGGAAAGAGACGAAAATCTCGTCTTCCTGGGGGGGGGGTCGACAGAGAGAGAGAGAGAGAGAGAGAGAGAGATGAGGAGTAGCAGTAGCAGCAGTAGTGGTGGAGTAGGACAGAGTACCGAGAGACGGTGAGGAAGACGGGAGGCACGAAAATTCGCTACTACCAGCTCCCAGCCTAGCCGACCGAGGCGGGCTCTTTAAACCCGACGAATGGGAGACACTATAGGCTTCTTCGTCTTTTTTTTCTTTTTGCTTTTTTCTAAAGGCTGTGGGCCAAAAATCAACATTTTTGAAACCCCAATGTTTGATATTCCTCAAACAAGGACTATTTTTCTCTCCCCGGAATTTAACTCAACGATCAAAGGACTATTTTCTATCCCCGGAGTATTTCTTGTTTTATAGTTGATAAAACTACATATTGCCCACAAAAATCCCTGAGTTTGTCTTGTTTGTTACCCTGTGTTTATTCAGTACGAAACATTTATTTTGATATCGTCCTTTTAATCCGTTTTTCGCGTCTCAGTGCATGATTTGCTGTTTGACCCCGGCCCCTCGAATACCACGACTAGGCGCATACGCTTGACAGGATAGTGACATATGTCAAGTGGTTTCACTTGTTGACCGGAGTGTGTGAGTGCAAAAATACATGTGTGTCCGTTACAGTCTCGGTGGGTCTTCTTGTTATTTTCTTTTTTAGCGTTTGTTATTAAAATAAGGATTTTTTGTGATCGAAGCATGAACCAATGGAATAAATTACCGTCCTGGGAGCTAAATCCGGCCAACTCCAATAAATTCAATTTTCTGAAGTTATGTTTATAATAGTGCAACACTTAAGAGGAGAAATGTTACTGTGTAATAAGTAATTAGAGATGTGACACACTAAGCAAGCGATCGCTGTAAATCTTTGCGAACATACACATCACAATACTCCAGTTGAATAACACGCCCTCAATTGGTATTTTGAATAAATTAATAATCCTTTAAATGTTTCAAGTCCTCATACTCCCCACACCTTATTGGCCGTTTTTAAGAGTAGACTGGATTTAGCTACCAGAACTGTTGTATCATTTATTGTAGTAATTTATAGTAGTATTTTATAATTTTGTTGATTTTATATTTTCTAGCTATTTATAACAAACATTTAACATTTCAGTCAGACATATTTTGTTGTTGATCTTTACGTTGTAATATAATGCCGATATTATGGAACTGACATACCGGACTTATAACCCTCCTCCCCTCGCCCATTGAAAGAGTTGTAATATCGAGCTTTTTTAATGAGGGATCTATAGAACTGGAATCAGTACTGTTACCCAAAACGGGTTTACACTTAATGTTCAGATTTTAATTTGTAAGATTATGGGTTTATTGGGACTCTATATACTGTCATGATATGAGTTTATGCTAAGGTGGCCGATAAACGCTCCCCTACTTAATATTGACCTTAAAATAAGTTTTAATATCCATTTCATATAGCCTCAAAATGCCCCTATTATTAGTAATCATTCAAAGTTTTCTCGGGGGCTTACAGCATCCCGAACCCCCAGCTGTAGAGGCTCGTAGCGAGCCTCTACAGCTGGGGGTTCGGGATGCTCGTCAGAATCATAGCCTACGTCAGTGGTTCCAAACATTTTCATTACCGAGGATCCCTTTCATTTAAATGAAAATCTTTTGAAAGATCTGCTTACTCGACAAGCCAACGGTCCCAACGGCTTGCCCACTCCATAAGCTCACAGACCTAGAATAATACTTTGTGGACGACCTGACCCCGGTGGAGGGGGTCCATAGACCCCAGGGTGGGAACCACTTGCATACAATAATGGGTCGACTTTTAGATATATGCCTGGGCTGTTTTGGGATCCCAATCCGGCCCTGCTGTCAACCATCGTAACACAGTAACGAGACATTTTGTCAATATATCTGGCAATGGGACGGAGAATAAGGAAAAGTGGATTCGTGACTTTACCATGGGCATTAGTGCGAAGGTAACACAAGCAGCCTCAGTCAAAGTTCGAACTTGATTTGCCGTAACAATTACGCAACAATATATTCTATTTCTTTCAAGCCGGAATTAATCAGAGTCAAGCAGAACCTTAATGACGAGGGTCAATTTTACAGTGACTTGTTTAAAATAATTTTATAAAATAAATTTGAGCATTTTAAGAAGCTATGCTTCTTTTTGAACTCATGTCATGTTGCAAGAAAGTCAGACAACCGTTGGATATCGCAATTCACAATCTGGACCACCGAGATCATATTAGAAGTTGTATCCGGCAAAAAATAAAATAGCGTGATGATTTAGACCAGTGGTTCCCAACCTTTTTGAGCCATTCTGCATCTTCGTCAATAAGATAACTAATATCCCCTACCTTTCATTTAAGTAAGCTGCAACAAAGAATAATTTCAGATAATAACTTTATAATAAGAATTAGTTTAATTTTATAATTGTACAGCTGCTGCTGTGTATTTGTTACTCAAAGGAAGGAACTGCAAATAATTAGGAACACTTCATTTGATAGACTTTTATTTTTTACCTAATAGCCTTATCCCCCCCCCCTTGGGACGAATTCCCCACCGGTTGGGAACCACTGATTTAGACAAATTCAGATGGTATTGGCACGTACGTCGGGGGGGCATGAAAACTGGCGGATCTTGGGAAAGTTCTATGTTCGACAACGAACTTTAACAGGCTGCTGCTGCT
>VCCN01000640.1:2375945-2387390 GCA_006491835.1 Architeuthis dux
GTAAAAAGTTTAAGAACCATTGGTATACAGTAATTATGCAAAACAAGATACTTAAAATAAAACTATGGACAAAATATAATTATGTCGATTTAGCATCATGCTCTTACAGCAACTCTGTCCCTCATTACAAATGGCAGAGGATGAATTACTGTCCTCTCATATGACTCTCTTGATGACACACATGATGCTAAGACCTTAAAAATATTGCCAGATTTTTCTCAGGCCTGCAAAGACACAAAACGCTTTCTCTTGTGAGTGAATCCTTAAAGAGTTTGATATTTAAAATTTAGACATATTTTTTGATGATTGTGTTCTTGGCACAACCACTAAAATTATATTTATATTTATTCCTCTAGTGACAAGTAGATACCAAAATTTCACAGTCGCAATGCAACCAATTTTGTTGGGAGGATCACATTTCTTCTTGAACAAAACCTATTAGAAACCTTCAACCAAAACTCTCAACATATGTTTCTTCAGTTTTAAAGTGGTTCTGGCCAGCTGGCAGGGCATGTATATATGTATGTGTTGCACGTACAGGCTGCACCTGAATGGAACTAAAGGGCTGAAAATTTAAACATTTATTTCTTAATATGTCTAGAAAAGATTTTAAAATTCCACACCAAAATAGGTTTCTAGTGGGGAGGTCAATTAACAATGTAAGTTTATGCTAAATTACTCCCTTAGTTTGTGTCTGGCAGCATTCATGCTTGTTTTTTGAAAATTCAAAACACTGCCCCACCGAAGGCAAGAGAAGTAACTTATTCATTGATCACCCATTTTCCAATTTTTTAATTGATCACCCCCAACACAGCATGCTGACAAAATACATTGGTTGCATAATGGTTTCTATTGAGTGAATAACCAGACCTGTTATATTTATATTTATTTCTCTAATCACAAGTAGATACCAAATCTTCACAGTCTCAATGCAACCAACTTTATTGAGAGGTTCACGTCTCTTCTTTAACAATGTTGGATATTTAGACAACAGTGTGCAGAGGTCACAGATTTGACCCCCACAGGAGTTGAGAGTTGTAAACAGGATATTGATGGAGACCCCAAACTGCAAGGTGTCAGGAACCGGAAAACAGACCAGGGTTGAAAAGTCATAAACAAGATATTGACCCTGACTGCAGATGGTGGGCTGGAAAATCAGCATAGGTGTTCGAACCCCATAAAAGATAGAGAGACACAGGACGCCCTCAGAGAGACAGGAAGATGCCCTTAGAGACATACCATCCAGGCCTGAGAAAACACAAGCCCAATGTCCCTGTTAAGAACAGTCAGTCGGCTCTCATTGTCTCTCTCCCACTCTTCATTCTCTGCCACGACACAATGTATCTTAGGAAATAAAAATATGTCCTCATATTTTTATAAACAAGTTTCGAGCCTTCCTTTTTCTCCAAGTTCAGGATTTTCCTCCCACGGACCAAGATGGCTATACAACACCTATTTTTCATATGTCTTACTCATGAAGTTCGGGTAGGGAAGTACAAACTATCTCACTCACTAAGTTGGCCCATAGTTATTATTTCTATCATCAGAGACTTGACATCACTCTTACGGAGGTAGTAGGCAATAACCTAAAGACATTTCCCTTTCCTCATTTAGCTTTGTGAAGGCATTTTCTTAACTGTCCATTTGCCTTAATGTTCAACACATCACAGAGATCCTTGATGTCTTCTCAAACTGTTAAGGGCATTTCTTATAATCTTTCTCCTCCATTAGCTCTTTATTGGTTCCTTCTATGTCTTTCCCGATTGCAATTGCTTGCAATATTTCTCTTGTTTTTTATTCAGCTAAGCAAGTCCCTCTGAAGTCTCTTGAAGGGTTTCTCTCTTCCCAAGGTATCGACTCTTACTTTATTAGCCATGATTATCAACTTGTCAAGGCTTTTAGTCAAACAACTCATCCAGAAAACAAGTACATGCATATCTAGTTCTTCTGACACCAGAGGAGAGAATATCAAAGAGTTGCTGTCACCAGGCTAGAGAATATCAAAGAGTTGCTTATAAATGTGTATACAAAAAATAATCCTACTTGGTGTCATGTAGATGTCATTGTGGCCAGGATTTCACTTAATGTTTTATAGGAGCACAAATATAAAAAATCATAAGTTCCACATTATCTATGGCAATGTCTCCCAAACTCTTTTGACTACGGACCCCTTTTAGAGCATATATTTCATCAGCACCTCCTATAAAGTCAGTCAAAAATGATACAATTTTTTTTAATTAGAGCATTTATTTTATAACCAGAAATACAACTATACAAAAGTATCTAAAAGTACTTGATTAATTAATATAAGCATAAGTAACAGCCATGACTTACAGATGCAAAACATAGAAGTTAACCAAATGAGCTGAAAACCAACTTAGAATAGCACAGAGAGCCATGGAAAGAGCAATGCTAGGGAAAACTCTAAGAGATAGAAAAAGAACAACATGGATCAGAGAGAGGACTAGATATTATACAAATAATTAAGCAGCAAAATGGAGATGGGCTGGTCACCTAGCAAGAAGAGATGACAAAAGATGGGGGGAAAGACTAACCGATTGGTGCCCATGGGACAGCAAATGCAGTAGAAAAAGACCAGACACAAGATGGAAGGACGAGATAGAAAGGTTTGCTGGTAAGATGTGGCAGAGGTTAGCACAAGACAGGTTGTCATGGAAGGAAATGGGAAAGGCCTTTGTCCAGCAGTGGAGTTATAATGGCTGCTGCTGCTGTTGCTGCTGCTGCTGATGATGATGATGAAAGCATAAAGTCATATGTCTGAAAAAGCCAATTTTACAGTGTTTGAGATTCAATGGTTTGAAGTTTTTTGTTTCACAATGAATGTATGTTGATTTAGTTGTGATTAAATTATTTAAATAGGTTAATAGAATTCTTTAAATCAGAAAAACAGAAGATATTTGAACTTCAAACAGCTCTGTTGTAAGATCAGCTTTCCAGCTCTATTGTAAGATCAGCTTTCCAGCTCTATTGTAAGATCAGCTTTCCAGCTCTATTGTAAGATCAGCTTTCCAGTTCTATTGTAAGATCAACTTTTCAGCTCTATTGTAAGATCAACTTTTCAGACGTACAACTTTGTACGTAACGGGTATCGATTTGTATTCTTTGCCCCTTGCCCCTCTCACCACCTCTTGTCTTACAATGCCCCCTACTGCCCTCTTGAGTCTTCCAGCACCATCAAGGGGGCAGAAGTACCCACTTTGTATTCATCTATCTTGCAACAGCCGGTTCAGTAGGAAAAAAACAAGCCTACTTTTGTTCATTGCTTAGTTAATCCATAAATAATTTTGCATATAATAACACTATTCTGTCAGTGTCACCTTAATTCTTGACTACTGACAATCCCTTGTTCCCTTATTTTCAATGTATTTCTATTGTAAAATCATTCGAAATGCATTTACATTATACATATACAAAAATAGTTCTTTTCTGTAAGTGATATTTGCATAAGTTCCTAACAACTGACAATCCTTTCTTCCTGATTGTCAATACATATTACACAGATTGAGTGCCAAAACTAGTTTAGTTTAATCATCAATTCTTTTTTCTTAGTACTAGAAATGTTTAGTTTTTTAGTGCTGAAAATGACTAGGAAGGAATAGTAGTGAAGTCAGCATACCAGCAATAAGAAAAGTCAAAACCTTGCCTTTATATATTCGTGTTCAAATGCAGTTGGTACTAAAATACAACCATCATTATTGTTTCATTCTTTTCCCTATTGCCTGAATTTTCTTGGCAAATTTTATTTTCAGTGAATTACGATTGCCTGGAATATACCACGGCACCCCTGCTAACCACAGTGCCCTGGGAAGGCCTCGCACACACATTGGGTATCGCTGGTTTAATCCATTTTTTTATCAATAAGTAAGATGAATTAGTTACTCAATAGAAACCGTCACATGACCAACATCTTTTGGCAGCATGCCATGTTGGAGGTGATCAATTAAAAAATTGGAAAAAGGGGTGATCAATGAGTAAGTTACTTCTCTCGCCTTTTGTTTGGCTGTGATCACAAAAAAGCGTGAATGCTACTGGACACAAACTAGCAATCTATTTAGTATAAACTTATATTGCAAATTGAAGCCCCCCCCCTCTCCCCCACTGAAAACCTATTTAGGGGATGAATTTTCAAAAAACAAAAGAACGTTTTTTCTAGACATAATAAGGAATACATTTTTAAATGTTCAGCCCTCTAGCTCCACTAGTGCAGCCTGTACGTGTGATACATACATAGCCAGCCAGCCAGCCAGCCAGCCAGCCAGCCAGCCAGCCAGCCCAACCAACTTGAAAACTGAAGAAACCTATGTTGACAGTTTTGGTTGATTGTTTCTAAGTTTCTGCTTAGTTATTGTCCTGTTTTTGTTGTTAATAAAGCTTTTCAATCTTTTAGGAAACAGTTCTTGCAACGGCTGAAATTTATGAACAGAAAATATTGGCTTTCAATGAGCAAGTAAATCCAGGTAATTACTGATGTTCTTTTCTCGCTAAACTGTTATAGTCTGTGGATAATCTTTATAATAATCAGATTATGCTAGAGTTGCTAAGCCTACATTTGAATTTCACACAGTATTCATCATATTTTGTCAAACTCCAGGACAAAGTCAGGAGTTCACTTTGTTTTCCTACCATAACAAGAACAAGAACAATCCTCACCAAAATTAAAGGTGTAAACCGATATGTAAAATCACCATTCCCCTACCATGATTTGAACTCACAATCTAGTGATTTGAACTCATGACCTAGTGATTGCTAGTCTTACTGACTGAGCTAAATTGACAAGTCTTAGATATTAATGAAAATCTATCATACAGATATGCATGGGCTTATTTCATTCTAATAAATAAATATAGAAAAAAATATATATTTGTAGTTTTCAAGTGGGTGGGGAAAAACAATGACACAAAGTCAAACATCACGTCAAAGTTGCAGCACCGGAACAATACCTTCAAGGGACACCTCCTTGCTTATCACTGGTAAGTTATCACCACTGTCACAAAATTCAAGGTGCTACCAACGTAATTCACAATACAACTCCAATGAAGCTTTGATAGGTAAGCCTAGCACTCACTGACAAATTGTCGCCACCTGGCCTTTTATAGCCAAACACTTGCCACATCTGGGTTGCTAGCGCTCCACATACAGGTCACTGATGCTCCACCTCATCTATATTTGTTGACGACTCGTTCATTCAGCTTTGGCTTCCTGGACCTTCTACAAACCAGACAGCAGGCCATGCATGGTCTTTTTCCTTTGTGCAAGTCCATTTCCACTTCTTCGACACAATATTTTTTATATTTTTTTTGCTGAATAGAAGTTGGAGTGGAGTTTGACCCTGCAGCAGCCAGGCTTGTCACTCTCAGATTCATAAACCGCTTGATACTGCTCCTAATTGACAGTGGAACTCTTCCGTGGTGGGAACAAAGATTGTTAAAATTATTATGACAAATAGAATAAAAAATAAATAAATAAAAAGTTAACTTTGATCAGTAGTTATTACCCTTGATATCAACATTTGAATTTAAGAGTTAATATCAAATATTTATAATGAATATATAATGATATATCTTATACATATAATAGCCTGACAGATTTCAAAAACTAAATCTACTAAAAAATTAATAAACTATGAAAATGAAAAATATTGAAAATTATTTTCAATTTCAGTGTTCTAGATGTTATAAATATTAAAATTCTAAAATTAATGTTTTTATGAACATAGTTCCGTCTTGTGTATTGGTGTATGTTTTCTGATGTACATGTTACGGCTGTTTAGGCCATTTCAACATCTTAACAATCAGATTTTTTTTTCTAATAGAGTAATATATTTTTGGAATAAGTTGCCAAGTCATGTTAAAGATAGCAATAATGTACACATTTTTAAAAGTTATGGAAAAAACATGAGATTACAAGGACATTTTTTGAATCTGTCAGATGAGATTTTCAAGAGAGTTTGATCTGTGAACTGTGCTAAATTGTAGATGTTTGTATTTATGTACATTTGGATATGTTTGTTATGAATTTTGTATTTGTTTACAAGTTGATGTGTAAATATTGTGAGTAATTTGGAGATGCCTAAAGAGGCTTAATAAAATAATAAAATAGAATATTTCCTTAATTCCTGATCGATTTTCTCCTGATTTCCCAATGCACAATAAACAAATTGAGTGCCAATAATTGCTAAAACATATTTTAGGCCCAAAATTGCAAAATTCAGTGTTTAAGCATCAAAATTACTATTCATCACATCTGAAATGGCAACATCCATGAAAGAATGGCTCTTGTTCAAGTCTCATAAACAACTCCAACTTTGTTTTATTACCTATAGTAATCAATAGAATGATAATAATACAATCACTGAAGTTAAGCAACGTCGAGCCTGATCAGTCCCTAGATGGGTGACTGCTTGGGAATACCAGGTGTCGTAAGCAGCTGAGGATCATGTAGAGACTCTCGTGGCGATCCCGTTAATTCTCCTAAGGTGGAGACCGATCTGTACCTTATGCTCACTAATGCAAGACAAAGCCCCCCCCCCCCGACTGGCCTGGCTGCGAGTGACAAGAAATGAATGAGATGAATTAGCATTCCCAGAGTAGCTTAGTGAGCCAGCCACAGCAAAAGTCTGAACACAACAGTTTTCATTATTCAGACTTGCACAATTAGTTTATCTGAAAACAGGTCTGGTTGATCCCTCAATAGAAACCATCACATGACCAACGTCTTTTGGCAGCATGCCATGTTGGAGGGTGATCAATTAAAGAATTGGTAAAAGGGCTGATCAATGAATAAGTTACTTCTCTCCCCTTTGATTAGGCAGTGATCACTAAAAAGGTGTGAATGCTCCTGGACACAAAGGAATCAATTTAGCATAAACTTATATAGCAAATTGAATCCCACCCCCCACTAAACAGTTATTATGCGGAGGAATTTAAGTTTAACTCATTGTATTAATTTTGACTACTATTTACCTTCATCTCAATTTTTTAGTTGTTTTTATCACAACTCAAATTGGGCTGTCATTCTATTTTGCTCAGTGTGAGCTCCGATATACCCGATTTTTGTTTTATTCAAATGATAAAATTCTTTAAAAAGTTGTCTATTTTTAATAATTAGGTTCCCAAGAACCTGTACAACAATTTTCATTCTAATCAGTTCAGCAGTTTCAAAATTCAATATTCTTTTGTATGTTCACTTATGGTTATTTACATATAAAACTCACCATTGCTTATAAATGTAAACAAACAATCGGATCGGCCATAACTCATTATGACCCAAGTAGAATCTCTCCATAAGCCTACATACAAAATTTCATTGAAATATATTAAGAAATAACAAAGTTATCCAGTTGAAAAAAAGTACACAATGATGACAATGACAATGATGACAGACACCCATAGTGAATGATAGTCCCCGTTTTTTTTCCCCGCCAGGGACAGTTAAGCTGAAGGTAAATAGTAGTCAAAATTCATACCATGGGTTATTTTACTGCGAATGTTCTCCATTTTCTTAGCAGCATTTTATGTAGGAATCTTCAAAGTGTCTGAGATGAGTGTCTTACTGAATGTCTCCTTTTTCTTCTCCTGTGTGTCTCTGGTGGCAGATATAAAAGCTATCAGGGAGCAGAACGCTGAACTGGAGAGAAAAACCGAAGTCATAAAAGAGAAACTTGTCCAGATCGAGGTGGGAAAGGAAGAGACTGAGGAAAAGCTGAAGATGGCTTATCTGTCATTTCGAAATGAATATGACGCTCAGAAGTTGCTGGCTCTAGAGTTTAAAGAGATGCATGTTAACTTTACGAAAACTGAATATCGAACGCATTCCAGTAAGCCGGCAAACGCTCAGGAGGATCTGACCACTCTGAAAATAGCCCTCAGGTAGGAAATGAAACATATTTGTAACATCTTAATTGCAAACTGTAACGTTCTTGTTGTGTTTAGTGCCTCTGTTCTCTTTGTTAGTCTTTCTGTTCCAGCTGTGTGAGATTAGAATGCGTTTGATTTGTAACTGTGTTTAAGCGTGTTAAGAAAAGAAGACGGAACAAGATAACACATGTGCCAGGGCTGTTCACCTGGTGAGAACTGAGCCTTCCCCATTCCCACTTCTGGTCCGTGTTTACTGGGACCGGAAACGGAATGGGGGCTGCTGGGAACTTGCTTCAGCATGTTTATTGATTTAACGTATACATACATTACTTAGTGATTTAACGTATACATACATTACTTATTGATTTAACATACATATATATAAACATTACATAAACATATTAGTACAATTTAATTAACAAATAGCATTCTGGAATTAAAATATAGCTTAATTGATCATCTTTAATAAACTTATGTTACTGCAACAATGACTGTTTACATTTAGAGGTGCATTTATGTACGAAACTGAGCAGCTGGTTCACTCTATTATTACCAGTAGATTAGACTACTATAATTCACTTTTCTTTGGCTTGAATAAATCACAAATTAACAAACTACAAAATAATGCTGCTCGGTTAGTTTTGAAACGTAAGAAATGTGAGTCAATTAGGACCAGCATTATCGGCCTAAATTGGCTTAGGATGGAAGAAAGAGTCGTGTTCAAAATTTTCATTACAGTATTCAAGTGTTTGCATGATATGTGCCCTTATGAACTCTGTGCTCTTATTAACATCCGATATTTAGATGGTTTGATTTTAGAACTTGTCTTTATGAATATAACTCATGGGTGCAGGAGTTTCAGTTATATAGCACCCAGACTTTGGAATCAATTACCCTATGATATCCGGAACATACATACATTAGCAAGCTGTAAATCAAAAATAAAATCTTTCTTGTTTCGAGATTTTCATAATTATATGAACTAAATAAATACACTTTTTGTAACTGTAGCTCCTGCCCCGTATTTTGTAAAAGACTTTATTGACAAGTTGCACTTTCTTCTTACTCTTCTTTCTTCTTCTTCATCATCATCATCATCATCATCATCATCATCATCATCATCATCATCATCATCATCATCATCATCATCATCATCAGTTATAAGTCCACTGCTGGACAATGGCCTTTCCCATCTCCTCTCATGAAGACCTAGACTGTGCTAACCTAGTCCCTCCATCTTGTGTCTGGTGTTTTCCTACTGCGTTTACTGTCCCATGGCACCAATCGTTTATTCTTTTCCCTCATCTATTGTCATCTCTTCTTGCTAGCTGACCAGCCCATCTCCATTTTTGCTGCTTAATTATTTGTATAATATCCTTCGCTCTAGTCCTCTCTCTGATTCATGTTGATCTTTTTCTATCTCTTAGACTTATCCCTAGCATTGCTCTTTCCATGGTCACAAAATTCAGACCTTTTTTAGTGATCACAGTCCAACATTTTAACTGATCACCCCTAACACAGCATATACGGGTGGCGGTGATTCATAATTTCCCTTGGAATGCTAGTTATTTATTTACTTTTGTACATACTATGAGGATTCAAAGATTTTGAGAAGGGTTCAATGGTCTGAAAAGTTTTGGGGACCCCTGTTTTCAACCCATCTTCTTATCATTTCCCACCTTGGTCCTAAATATTAAATGACATAACTGAGGATGAGATCTGACAAAACATATGTACCATCTTTGTCCATTATTGAACTTTTTTAAGGTTATTGGATTTTTGGTGCTATCTTAGCTCTTTTAACAACCATTTTGTTTGTATTCTTTTATGCTTCTAAAAATTTTAACTCAAAGAAAATTTGCCAAAATTCATTCAAGACATCTTAAAGTTTAATATGGTTTCTTCTATAATAAAAATCCCATTATTTTTATCTCTAACCAGAAAATGCTTGCCATCTTATTGTTTGTGTTGTTAAAAGGCTGCCGCCTCAAAGTCAGACTTGAAGAACACAGAAAAGCCATAGAGAAGGAGAAAGGTGCCACTTTCCTCTCTGAGAGGAAGGCCAGATTATTGACAGAGAATGCTGTTGGTAACAGAGAAAAACCAAGGCAGCTCATATCAACATGTCAACTGAATGCATTAGTGTGACAAGTGCAGAGTTCAACCTGATGCTCAACAGGCCCAAACCCGACAAAACAAGGACAAAGACACACAGGAATACTACGTTACAAGGGTTACCTCCCTTGAAATTAAAAACTTCTGTGGCTGTCATCACATCCAGATATTATACCTGAAGAAGGCCAAAGAATGGATCGGCCTGAATGTTGTGTTAATAACACAAATAAGAAGAAGTTCAATCGTCGGAAGAACTATTTGAATATTAATGACCCTTCTCAGAACTATAGAAAAGAACCATTTGAATATTAATGACCCTTCTCAGAACTATAGAAAATATATTTTTTTTAGTTTAGCTTTACCAATAAATAAATTCTGACGATTGGCCATCATTAGAATTATTTCTTTCCTAAAGTACATGTTAATTTATATACCTTACATCAGAAGCGTAGTTAGAGATTTGGGGGGATTTGGCGGCCTGGGGAGCTTGGCTCCTTGAGGGGCCCCCCTCCAACATTTAGCGAGATTTATCAGTAGTAATGTAGTAGGTGAACAACTACAACAACTTTTGGGGGCCCGGGGAGTGTCTCAAATAGTCACCCATCCCCCTCTGCCTTACATACAATATTGTTGCAGTAGGTTTTATGACTACAAACAAAATAATGTATGCTTTTATAATATATACAAATTATCAAAATATCTTAGCTATTGAGATTTTTAATTTTTGAAATTATCTTTTGAAAATATCTCGACAACCAGGGCTGTATTTAAGGCAGTACAAACAATGCAGTAAATATGAATCTATACATTCTAGTTCAGAATTTAAAAGAGAAGATAGTGTCGGCAATGGCCTGCCTTGTGGCTGAAATAGTTGCATGTTTCCCACCAGTGTCAAAGTTCCAGCCCAAGTAAAAGCAGGACTTTGAATGCTGATATTCAAGGCATGCAGGCAGGCTATCATTAGTTGGAGGATTGTCTTAGCACATTTTTCCTACCATAGTTTACATCCACTTAGCCTTATTCTGTACTAAGTTAAGCTTAGTAAATATATAATGTAACAGTCGCCATTCAAAGGAGAAATTGAAATAAATAATTTCACAAAGAACCAGGTGTCCGGAGGTGAAGGATTGGGAAGAGGAGGAGCCAGGCGTTATTGATGGGTGCTTAACAAGCGGTGCCCTCAAGAGACTAGGCAGAAACACATATGGGCTTCAGAGATTAAATGCCCAGCCTTGTTTCTTGCTAATGAGAATTTAAGTAGGTCTAAAAGTCTCCAGGGAGTTCCCGAGAAGGACATTCCTAAGCTGATGGGACTCCAGCAACTTGCCTATGGTAGGCTGATCCCCCAGGGACTAGTTGAATTTGTGGATATCTGAGTCTCAAGAAAAGGGGACTCCATATTGATTGCATCAAAGCTATGTATGTTGATACAGCTATGTATGTTGATACAGCT
>VCCN01000640.1:2390607-2410459 GCA_006491835.1 Architeuthis dux
AGCAGGGATACCCGGTGTTGGCCCGGAAAATTTGTTTTAAGGTTGATAAGAAATCAAATTTTGTATATTAAAATTAGAAAATGAAAATTGCAGTAGTAAATGTTTTTGCTTTCAATCCATAAAGTTTGGCTTTCAATCCATAAAAGCGTAGTTACCTCTTACGATTTGACCACGTTAACGAACTGATGCAATAAAGAACTGCTTGATTGTTAACAAAAAAAGCAATTTTACAAACTGTATACTTTGAGGCCTTACTTCTCTAAGATGGACGGAAAATAACAGTCCAATTTAATATAACACTTCATTATAAACGTTCTCCCTCTGAAAAATGTACAAAATTTAATTTATCTGGAAACTGTCAAATGTTTGTGGGTAAATAAGGTATAATGGATGTAAAGCACCAAAGATTAATAGCAAAATTATTTGTATTTTTTTCCACGTATTTGTTTTAAGAAAATAATTTCTCCATTTGGACTCCACCCTGTTAAAAATTGTGGAATCGCTCCTGACATAATGTAGGTAAAAAGTATAAAAAGAAAAAACCCAAATAATCCCAAGTAATCATAAAATTAAGCTAAAATCTGTTTTTCATATAAGTAAATGGTACCTCCAAATACATTTGTAGAAAAAGCTAAATGTGATGAAAGAAGCCATAGAATTTGTATAAATAATAATCATATCATAATAAATCTTTGTCCCATTCATAAGATGAATGATTGGATAAAATTCTGACAGAAAAATGATTTGATCCCAGTGTTTAGAATCAGATATTTTTGTCTGTGGAAAAGTTGTGTACACTGTGTAAAACAATTGGCTGTAATACATTGTCAACATTGTATAGAATCATGCATGAAGGTGGTTACCCAAGTAAGATGTGTTCCATCTGAATCGTTATACATTTTTTAAATAATGTTTCTGTGATAAATGTCTTTGATTCATTTTATTTTTTACATCAGCATTTCTGGTCAAATCTAGTGCGACAAAGTTATGACTCCAATGAAAAATGCAGGATCACATATTCCTTTATTGTTTTTAATCTTTGAAAATTGTTTTCTTTTTAAACCGTAGACTGAATTAAGTATTAATTTGCTACCAACTACTGCCCTTGAACCAGACACCTTATTAAAAATATCTAGCTAAAGAAATATAAAATAAAAACAATAACTTATTTTGTTTTTCAACTAATATAAGTACAATGTCTTATTCTTTATAATTATTATGTATTTTTGGTTCTATTTAAATTGTCGGCTAAAAAGCTGTGACTGAAATGTAAGTGACTCATATATTACTAAATTGTTTTTGATGTTTGAAATTTCTTTTCATTTTCACATAATTATGTGTTCCAAATGTCAATGTAAAAACAAAAGATTTTACAAACTACTGACTTGGGAAATTCGCCTACCAAGAAAAAAGTGAGGAGACGGTAGATCCCCTAAAGAGAATGGCTCTGTGTGTGTACGCGTGTGTGTGTTTTCTTACTATTAATAATAATAATAATACTTAATATTGTTTCAATTTTAATATAACAATCATTTCTTTTCAATGTTTAGAACCAGAGATTGGATGGAAAATGACCCCCGAATGATCACCAAGATCAACCTCACCTAGCCTATGTGAGAAGTTGACCTCTTCTCAGTCTACCTGCAGAATATTAGGTCGATAGTTTTAGCCTGAAAGAGGCACGGACAAACAAACAAAAGGCTCAAATATTAGTATAGATTTCATCATCCTATGGCTTGGCTTTGCGACCAAAGATTTAGGATGCTCTTCCACATCGGCAGCATCTCCTCAGGAAGCCAGTGAGCCCTATGTGGTAATAGGAAACAGGAAATAAACATGTTTCATCAATTTGTGACAAAGAAAGAATTATGATACCTCAAAGCAAACGTCCTCGCTTATATGCATGCTGTAAACGCCGCCATTTGCAATGTAAATGAAACGCATGCGTGCACAGGGAGCATTTTTTTATCAGAATGAGGTGCCCGTATGTTATGCCAGCTTAATTTGAATACGCGAGAAGTTGCTAGCTACTTAAGAGTGCATGAGAGAGGCCAGGGCAGAACTACTTGTACAGCTATACCAGCAGGGAGGATCAGTTTTATTTGATCCCTAAATTGATTATTACAAGTTATTTACAGAATTTGAAACAGACTTCATAAATGTTACGATATGAATGCTGTCTGCTGAAAACATGGCTGCAGCTGTGCTGTACAAACTGGAGCAGGCAAATAGTAATGTACAAATGTGGTATTTGAAAAACCGACTAAATACTTAACAAAAACAGTTTATTAAGCGATTATTTTCAATAAATATAATTATAATATATTAGAAACCATCAACCAAAACCATCACCAAAACTGTCAACATAGGTTTGTTCAGTTTATAAGTTGGTCTAGCTGGCTGGCTATGTATATATGTATCACCCATACAGGCTGCACCAATGGAGGTAGAGGGCTGAAAATTTAAACATTTACTCCTTCAATGTGCCTAAAGTGTAAAGTATACAACGGCTGCATAATACCAGCCATGACTTATGGATGCGAAACATGGAAAGAGATAGAAAAAGATCATCATGGATCAGAGAAAGGACTAGAGTGAAGGATATTATACAACTAATTAAGCAGCAAAAATGGAGATGGGCTGGTCAGCTTGCAAGAAGAGATGACAATAGATGGGGGGAAAAGACTAACCGATTGGTGCCAATGGGACAGTAAATGAAGTAGGAAAAGACCAGACACAAGATGGAGGGACGAGATAGAAAAGTTTGCTGGTAAGACTTGGCAGAGGTTAGCACAAGATAAGACGTCATGGAAGGAGATGGGAGATGAGATTTATTTTATTTTCTGAAAATTCCTCCCTAAATAGGAATTTAGTGTGTGTGTATGGGGGTGGGGGGCAATTTGCTAAATTGATCCTTTAGTTTGTGTCTGGCAGCATTCACGCTTGTTTTTTGAAAATTCATATTTTTTTAGTGATCACTGCCCAACAAAAGACGAGAGAAGTAACTTATTCATTGATCACTCCTTTTTCCATTTTTTAATTGATCACCCCCAACATGGCATGCTGCCAAAAGACGTTGGTCACTGGATGGTTTCTATTGAGTGACTCACCAGGCCTGTCAGTATTATACTTATAATTATAAGTATAATTATTAATTTACTTCTGTCGACAAAGTTGTAAAGACGTATATGTTTTTGGCCACGTCTGTTTGTTGGTTCGTACTTTTTCCTGTCCACAACTTATCTCCAAAAGTTCTCAAGTAATTTTATTCAGACTTTCTGGAAGGGTGGGCATTAGGCAAAGAAAGAACTGATTAACCATGCACAATTACCTCCTCTACATCGTAGTTATATGTCTACAGCTTTTCGTTACATTGATTTCCATTTCAGCTTCTACATATGTATTCTGCATCAAAGAATATATGCAACAGTCAAAATTTAAACAGTTAACTACACCATCTCTGATCTATCCACTAAGTGGTTTCAATGATGTTTATGGTTACTGACAGTGGCGTTGACAGAGGTATGCGCTCTCTGAGTGCATTCTAGTTGCTACATTGTTTTAGGTAACTAATACTTTATGCACACATTAATTTCCTTTGTGTACTGGTTGCAAAACATGCACAGCCCAGCGTGAACTATGATTGCAGGTGTTTCCACTTTTCAGAAACCGTTAAGCAATCAACTAGGTCTCAGCCGCTAACAGCATTCTCTTTTTAATTCCAAAGATAACAACTAAGGTTATCAATTATCGTAGCAACTGCGTTTGTCTTGAACGAGTTTCAAATGCTTTGGAAATAGTTATGTAAATTTTTCAAAGTTGTCAATTGACCTTTTTTGTTTTTCTTGCAGGAAATGAAAGAAAATGACGAAACTTTAACGAATGATCTCAGTACATTGAAAGCTGAACACAAGTAAGACTTATTTCTAAAACCTTATTCGTAAACTACTGACTTTTATCCAATATTCAATGTCTAAATATTTGATTCAAGTAAAATATGTTTTATAAAACTGGCTAATATTATAAACTATAACTAAAACCTATCAAATCCTAACACATTGCATGGTGTATGAGAAGGTACCCCAAAATAACCAATTGTCAAAATATCCAATTGAAATTATCAGCACTGCAACTTACTGGGACTTCACTCCTTCAGCTTAGAATAGTTAAAGTTAGCTTCCGTCAAAGTGGGAAGCTATTATACCAATGGTGGCTCCCCAAAGCCAGCCCTGATTGGTTAATAGCTCAGCACTATGTAAATTACTGCCATTCAAGAGCCAACCTTGTTATACTCTAAACAGCCAATCATTAAGGGGGACACAACTCCTAGTAACAAGAATTATAGAATCATCAAATTTGGGAAGAAACTGCGGGTCATTTCTAACTTGTTCCCTCAAATCGTGGCACACATTCAGACATGTTTCATATCTATAATCAAGTCTTTGATCCATGATAACTGGCTTTTCAAAACCATCTGCTTTTGATCAAGTGTCGTCTACCTCCGTTACTATCTATCAAATCGCAGTATGGGGTAACTTTATAAAATTCCTTTCTGACCAAAGCCGACGCCAAACACTGCAGGGTTCTTTCCTCAAAATACCAGACAAGTCCAAAGTTTATAATCTGTTCTAAATGCATTTGTCACACTGCATGGAGTAACTTCAACTGTCTGTCCCAGATGTGTTAATGACCTCGGCTTCGCAGGGTTCTTCCCACCCAGCTGTGTTTGGTCGTTTGACCTCTGGCATGAAAGGGCCTGGGAGAAAATATATGCTTTTTTTCTGACCATGAGAAGATTTTCTGTTCTGGGGTTAAATTACTTAATTACCAATTTTCTGTTCTTATTATGGACACTAAATGAACAACCTAATTAGACAAACGGTCGAGCAACAACCATAACATCACAGCTGTTGCAGGTTAAAACCCCAATCCTTCTTCTATTTCCGACTGAAGATGATTAATACAACTTTTGTATTGTATATATAATAAAAAAATTATAAAAATATATATTTTTCTATATTTATTTATTAGAATGAAATAAGCCGATGTGTATCTATATGATAAACTTTTGCTAATATCTAAGACTTGTCAGTTTAGCTCAGTCAGTAAGACAGCCGGCTAGCAGTCACTAAGTCGTGAATTCAAATCACGGTCGAAGAATGGGGATTTTACATATTGGTTTACACCACAAATTTTGGTGAGGATTGTTCTTGTTGTTCTTGTTACACTAGGAAAACATAGTCAACTCCTGACTTTGTCCTGGTGCTTGACAATAGCCACAGGAAACAGATCAGTCAATTCAGCACCTAGCGACGCAATATACAACTACATCCAGTTTGCGTGCCACACTCGAATTATGTTTTTTTTGGGTACTCCCTCGTATATATTTAATTTTGAAAGTTTAAAAGAATTTTCTCCTGCTTGGTTGATTCATATGCAAGGGTTACCAGATCAGGATACAAGGGGAAATAATCTGAACTTAGCCAACACAGGCATTTCCCAAACGTGATGCTATACCTACACATGTGTTGGGTGAGTCTTGGAGATAAAGTTCAGGTTATGTCCCCTTGTAGCCCAATCTGGCAACCCTATTATGCTAAAAAAACGTCAAAGAATTCATTTCTCTGAAAGTGAAAGAATTGTTCCCTCGTTTAATTTTCCAGTGCATTGCAAGACGTCAATCAACAACTTACTGTCGACCTTTCCAATTACAAGAATGAATCCATGAGGAAGAAGAAATCACTACCAAGGTAAGACGTGCTCGCAAAAAGCTCTTTCTCATGGTTGAATAATGAAATTTAAAAATAGCTTTAAAAAGAAATTCATGCAGCCAAAACATTTTTAGTCACTGCTACCCACGCTCTGGTTTATTGCTGGGTTCTGACATTTATACGTATCTATCTATCTATGTATCAGGACTTTGCCCAGCCCTAACTGTTCATAGAAGAAACTTGAAATTTTGCACACACACTCCCCTCAATGAGTAGGGAAAAATTGTTTTCTGTTTTTTGAAAATACCCCCCACCCATAGGTTTTTAGAGGGGGGTTCAATATGCAATGTAATTTTATTTTAAATTGGTCACTAGTTTGTGCCTGATTGTTTTTTTGAAAATTCAGACTTTTTTTAGTGATAACTTTTTAATTAGTTACCCCCAACACAGCATATATGTGTGGCATTCATAATTTCCTTTGGAGTGCTAGTTTATTCTATTTTTATTTTATTTTTTCCCATCATGACAATGACATCATTTGGTACAATGTTCTGTATATTTCTATGAATCATCCGTAATTTGATTTACTTTGGTGCCATTATTCATTTTATATTTGTTTTCTGAAACAGGCCTCCTTGGGTGAAGCCCTGCCGGTTTGTGAATCCTGCAAGAAACTATTTTGAAGGCATCGCCTCTGATAATATTTGTGAAACTCTTTTGGATACATTGCGTGACATGGACAAAAATGGAGCAAACATTTTAAAGCATGAATCCGCATATTTTCATGGAAAGGTTTGTCCTCATAAGGGATATAATATTAATTGTAAATTTATTTTCTAATGTTTTATGAGATGAAGTGTTGTTTCTATTATACATTGATTCGGTTAGACCAGTTTTCCTTCCCTTTGTTATTATCCTAATGGTTCAGCTGCTGCACTTTACTCGGATGTCTGTCGCATTCGAATAAAGTTTTCCATTCGACACACCCATACGGTTGACAAATGCGACAGCAGCTGAAACATTGTGTGGAAAATCAACAAATACAAGGAAATTGATCCAAAAAAGAATCACTGTAAAACAGTTTATACTATCTTTCTTTTTCTGTGCACCGGACTCTTTATAAAAATAATAAAGAAAAAGGATAATGCCTTTTTCTGAAAATGTAAAACAAAAGGGAAGATGTTGGGATTCTCATGTTATGACACAAATAGGATCATGCAGACTCAAAGTATGAGATAAAAAACAACAATGCAACAGGTTTTTGGTTCGATACAATCCAAGCTTTAATAACAAATAGAAAAGAGTAAAAGAGAGATGAGAGTCGGAATGTAGAAGGAAAATGAAGGGAATTGCCAAAGGTTTAGGGTTTTTGTGGAAATAAACTCACTGGGATTAAGTCAGGTTAGTTCCGACTAACAGATGTTCAATGTTCATTAGGGAAAGTTGGATGCAGCAGATTGCTGGACAGTTCCTTGTGTTCTGTTGAATGTTGATGTGAAAAGGTTGTTTTTCTTGGTTATCAGTGGAGCGTTTGTCTGGAGTCTGCTTTGGTGTTGGGGCATATTTTTCCATGTGGCAGGACCCCTCTCTTTCCTTATGCATTGTATACCTGAAGAGGACTGTAGAATGTATCTATGACATAATACTCAACTAAAACTGTCACCAAAAATGTATATGTTATGCATGCAGGCCACACCAATGGAGCTAGAGGGCTGAACATTTTAACATTTATTCCTTATTATTTTTTTGTTATTTCAAAATCAGCCAACAAAATGGGCGGTTCAATTTAAAATGTAAGTTTTGGCTAAATTGATCCCTTAGTTTGTGTCTGGCTGCATTCACGCTTGTTTTTTGAGAATATGGACTATTTAGTGATCCTACAAAAGGTGATAGAAGTAACTTATTCAATGATCACCCCTTTTTCCAATGTTTTAATTGATCACCCCCAACATCGTAGTATATAAAAAACAAATGGCCCAGGGGATTGGGATATTGGCTCAGCAGAAGAAAAGGGAAGCCTTTGTGAATTTTAGAGGAAAATCAGTCAGTAGAGGGTATCCGAGCCACACAGAGTAGACGGTATCTTGGCAGTGCACCACACTGATGCATCATGGTACAGTTATTCACATGAAAATTCTGTCTATTCCTCTAGACCAGGGGTTCTGAAACTTTTTCTTCCAGTGTACCTGTTTGTACTGTCTGGCAGTGTTGGTATGTCATTTGTGAAAAATATAGTTTAAAATGTATGGATACCATAGAACAGATAATAGACATGTAGTACTTGTCAGTAATTTCATTTAATCTGATGCTACATTTTTAATGAGATTGAGGGGCTTGGTTCTTTCCAACAAGTAACTCAATTCTGTCACAGAGAGACACACGTACATATCATTCTCAATTGACTGGTTTGTATGAAATTTGATTGATACTACATTTTTTAAAAGAGCTTGTCAAGAGCATGTAACAATGTCGAATGAGTGCGGATATACATACAAATAAGAAACGTTTGATTTTACAGAATAATTCTTGATTTAAGCTTTATTATTTTCAGAGACATTCGTTACTCTAAATGTCGAATATAAGCAAAGGAAAATTTGATTTGGCATGAAGCACTTAGAAACACCTTTCTTGTTAAAATCTTTATAAAAAATGATGATTTGTTAATATCCTCTAGCCCAGTGGTTTTTAAACTGGGGTCTGTGGACACTGGGATTCAAACAAATAATGCTTGGGAGTCGGCAGCAATGTTCCTTCTAAACCTGACATTGCGAATGTTGTGTCAGAGAAACAAAATCATCCATCGCACAGCTATTGAAAAACATAACTATTGTACACAGACCTGTACTATAGAATTCAAATAAATCTAATCCTTTTAGAATAAATATGATTTTTAATGGTCATAAATTGTTTATTATTGTAGTTCATTGATTGCAGTCTAAAAACTTAATGCTAAAAAAGCAGGTCTGCCAGTATCTATCTTTTATAGAATGAGTCCTTGTGTTTTCAAGTTTCGAAACCACTGCTATAGCCTATTTAATTTTATTTGCAGGGTTTTGGAGAGGAGGTACCCAAGTATTTGAGATATGAAGGCCAAGTATATAATCGCCAGTTCAACAAACGAGAATGCGCTCTATTAATCAAAGATATCTGGAAAAAGAGGGTTGGACATTACGAAAAGGTAAGCAGCAATCTTTAAGGAAGATTCTCCATGTTTTAATTCATTCACAGTTAGTCTAGTTCAGGGCTTCTCAAACTGTTTTCATTCATGGCCCCTTTTGATGTGACAAAAGTTTTGCGAACCCTTTTGATAAGACAAAACTTTTTGTGACCCCTCTGTCATTGTTATAAAAGCAATAGGAACTGATACTGTATATTAGTCTTTAGTTGTAATCTAACAGTAACTAGACATAGAAACAAATAAGACTGAAGGAAATGTAAAAAATTGCAACATATTTATAATAATCTATAATAAGTAGGGAACCACACATATATATCCGTGCCAAAACAATTGTAAAATAAAGAAATGAGCAATATGTGCATTTCAGAACTCCTGCCTTGCATGAGAGTTGTCGTTAGCTCAGTGGTAGAGCAGAGCATGCGTATAAGGCTGCTTCCAATGTGGACACGGGTTTGATCCCTGCACAATGCTCGTTTCTTTATTTATTTACATGATTTAGGTTGTTTGTTTTTGTATAGAGATAATCACAAAAACAAAACTAGCTACATAAATATTCATTGGAAAAAATATTTTCAAATATTTCTGCGACTCTCAATAATCTTTATGCAACCCCCAGGGGCTTCTGACCCCTACTTTGAGAAGCCCTGGTCTAGTTTATGCAAAATATATTTGGATACGTTAAACCCCAGGAGTAGGAAATCAAAACACAGATAATGAAGTTTATTTTGAGTTATTAGAAACTGTCAACCAAAACTGTCAACATAGGTTTCTTCAGTTCTCAAGTTGGTCTGGCTGGCTGGCTATGTATGTATGTCTGTATATATATATATATATATATATATCAGTGGTGTAGACCTTCAGGTCGTTAGTAACCTGCAGCATCTGTTAAGAGAAATGGATCTGATGTTCAAAAGAAATCTTATATCCATGATAGTAGTCAGAGACTCAATTCTAGAACAAAAGGGGTTTGGTCTTCTGACAAAATTGAAGCTTCATCTTCCAAAACAACAAGTACTGCAGTATCGATAGAGAATTTTAGTACACCTCAACCATTATCTCCTTGACAAATCAGTTCACACACTCGTGGGATGGGTACACACACATTGGATGCGGCTGAAGAAACCCTGAAGAAAAGTCCTATCCTAAATTGTTAAAAAAAGAAGCTATGAGAATTTCAATCAAGGCTGCTGAAACGGTGGTTACAAATAAAGACCCGGTAGTTCTTGAAACAGCTACAAATGAACCTGATGGTGTTTCCAATAATGCTCTATGGAATCCTGAGAGTAATTCACAACTCTCCAAGTTATTTGAGAAGAATCTTGCTCGGGTGCATGAACAAATAGAATACATGAAAATGCCAGAATTCACTGAACTGGTTGAAAATCCTTCTGAGGGCAGTGAAACATCGAAAAGCTTAAGTGTTTCAGTTTTATCATCGGCATCTTAATCAACGAGATTAAGATGCCGATTGTTGTTGTGAAGAGGAAACTGAGAATAAGTTCGGGAACTAATCAGTGGCTTTCAAAGATGATAAATTGACACTAAATCAGCGGCTGCAAATCCAGATTAATGCTAAGGATTTCGCAGAAGAAAACATTCAAAAAGATCCTAATAGTCTGAATTCCACAGAAAATGGAAATGTAGAAGATGAGGCAAATAACCAACTGCAGTTGGCCTGCACAGGGTCTTAAATACCCTCTACAACCACGGGAAGGATACAACAAAGACCAGTGCTTATATCTGGACAATTCAAGCTATGTCACCGAAGCGTGGACAATATCAGGAGTTGAAGAACGGCTCCAACATTTCCATAAAAAAGTAGATGAGCACTCAAAAGAACAAGATCAAAGTGTTATCAAATGTCCACCTGATTTATTCTTAGGAACAGGATCTTCAGTACCAAGTAGGGGGATAAATGTTAATGAAATCCTACTACAAACTGAACCTGACAATTGTGTTTTGCTTGATTGTGGAGAAAGTACTGCTGGTCAGTTATATCATCATTATGGTGAGGAGGAAACTACTAATATGTTAGGCAACCTGGAAGCAATCTTTGCCACCCACATGCATGCTGACCATCATATGCGTCTACCAGGAATATTACAGGATCGGGCAAAGGAAATGGAAAAGAATGGAGAAATACCAAGTCCCATTCCGCTGCTCTTGCCAATTCAGATCAACCGATGTCTTCATTGTTATGCTAAGAGTATTGAGGACATTTGGAACTTAAATCACCTTGTTCCACTTCATAACATTTTGCCGCATCAAATAGAGAAAGGCTCTATTCCTCCATTCTCCAGAAACCTAACTTGGTTGAATTGGTTCCAGTAGAAATTGACCATTGTAAAATGCTTTTGGTGGGTCTCACTCTCAATCATCAAACAAACTGGAAAATAGTTTACGATGGAGATACTATGCCTTGTGAATGATTGGTCAATGCTGGTAAAAATAATGATCCTTTGATCCATGAAGCTACAGTGGAGGATGATCTTCAAGAAACCAAGAAAGCACTTAGAGAAAATGAAATCTTGAGTCTTGAAAATGAGGATTGTGAGGAAATACCTGATGTTGTTAAGGTGAAAACAACTAAAAGGAAAGTTGTAAAAGGGACCAAAATGTATTTGAGCCTAGTGTTTACTGTTCTACCTAAACTGCACCACACATTTATGAATGACCTGGGCCAGACCTAAACTGCTCATTGATCATCTGTATATGGTCCTAAACAGGACCTTAAACTGCCCCACACATTTATGGATGTCCTAAGAAGAGTACTAAACTGCTCATTGATCATCTGTATATGGTCCTAAGCAGGACATTAAACTGGGCCACACATTTATGGATGTCCTAAGCAGGGCCCTAAACTGCTCATTGATCATCTGTATATTGTCCTAAGCAGGACATTAAACTGGGCCACACATTTATGGATGTCCTAAGCAGGGCCCTAAACTGCTCATTGATCATCTGTATATTGTCCTAAGCTGGACCCATTAAACTGCTCATAGTTCAGCTGTATATGGGCCTAAGCAGGATGCCAAAACTGCTAATTGATCATCTGTGTTGTAAGGTCCTTAGCAGGACCTATTAAACTGCTCATTGATCATTTGTATATGAGCCTAAGCAGGATGCCAAAACTGCTCATGTATATAAGCTGCTCATTGATCATCAGTATATGATCCAAGCAAAATCTAAAGCTACTCAATGATCATCTTTACCTGGTCCTAAGCAGGACCTTAAAACTGCTCACTGATCATTGGAGTTTAACTACAAGGGGGCGACAGGTTACTTGGGTTTGGTCCTTGACAGAAACTGTGCATGACCATAAACTGCTCACTGATCATCTCTACAGGGTCCAAAATAGGACTTTAATTCTTCTCAGTGGTGGTCCTGGTAACAGCTTCTCAATGTGTAAAGTTCCTTCAGGGGAGTCAGTCCCTCATCCCCTTGCCCCACAAAGGTCAAAGGCTAAATGTTAACATGGCCATTAGTGTTGTTAGACCAATTTTCTTTTCCTCTTTTTTTTATGGGAGTGTGTGAAAAAAAATAGTTTTCTACTTACCATGCAGTCAGGTCGAGGATGGGGTATCATGAATTCTCTACCCAGAACTAGAATTGAGCCACCAGAACCAGTAAAGTAGCCACTGCGTTTGATCAAGCGGGTTATACAAATTCTACAGTATTTAAACCGAGATGCGAATCACAATTGCACACCTGTGTGGCTATCGGATTACATTCATGATCGGCACTACGTCAGTGTTCATTACACTCCCCCAATCCCTGGAGACAGTGATAATTTTGTTACCCATACTCCTGTCACCAAGGTTACCTGACAAGAGGTCAAAAGGTCCTTAGTCAAGAGAAGAATTGAATTTTTTTTACAAAAACTGTTACTTGCACTGATGTCAACAGACACTTCTTCTTTTCGTCCTGACCGCTTCCATAAGGGACCATTGCTTCCTTTGGATTTTGGTTCTTCCCCACCCCACCACCGCCATCAGACATCGTTATTCGATTATAAAATTATTTCCAACAATTCCTCCGCTATTTACTTCCAATTACCAGAGCACCGGCCCAGAATTTTGAGTGTTTTTTGGACATTGTTATAAATAATAATAAATAACTAGCATTCCAAGGGAAATTATGAATCACCGCCACCTATATATGCTTCTTTTTACCTCGTAAACTAAACAGTGGTGGTGGGCAGTGATCACTAAAAAGTCCAAATTTTCAAAAAACAAGTGAGTGCATACCTCAACCAATGCTGCACATTAACAACAGGTCGAGTGTCTCAAACTCAGCAACCTCGGATTGAGGTTGTCACAAGTTTAGGAAATTCCAGAGTTTTGGAGGTGGCATAGGCCAGGCCTAATTTCAGTACTACAGGGTCGAGTCTTTAACACCACAAAGTTATGTGAATAGCCCAGAATTTAAGAGTACATTGATATTAACAAAGTACAAATCATGTAGACTACACCTGTAAATAAGAAATAAATAGTAATAATAATGTATGTATATTTTCTATAGTTTTGAGAAGGGTCATTAATATTCAAATGGTTTTTCGGACGATCAAACTCTTTCTTGTTATTTGTGATGTTCTATAGTTTTGAGAAGGGTCATTAATATTCAAATGGTTCTTCGGACGATCAAACTCCTTCTTCTTATTTGTGTTGTAAACACAACATTTCAGCCGATCCATTCTTCTGCCTGTTTCAGGTGTAAAATTAAATAATTAATTATAAACAATTATGAATAATAATAAATAATTAAAAATAATAAATAATTATTTAATTCTTAAAATTAGCTGTCTTTCAGACATTACCCTATTTCAGACAGCTAAGTTTGAGACACTCAACCTGTATAAACTGAATGAAACTCAAATATTAAAGAACAGGAGAAAGAACGCAATTCTCACAATATATATAAATAGTGAGTTTTATGAGGGAGTCTAACCCTGTCTGTAAACTGCATTTATTTTACTGAGACAGACAAATAGAGCTATTTAATTAATTCATTAAAACCAAAATGCTTTAGAGCAGCTTTTCTCAACCTTTTTAGACTGGAGGAACTCTTGAAATAACTTTCATATCTTAAGGAACCCCAGCATAAAAATATTGTATGTACAGCTAATGATATATCACTGTGTTAAAAAATGTATGTGTAATATAATCTAAAAGTAATTATCAGTATTCTACAGTGTACAGGAAGATAGTTTAAATAAAGCCAGATTTGTGATGATTGAGAGAAAGTTTTATCTGAATGAATCTGAATGGTAAGCACCTATCTGACTTTTTCTCTCTGTCTACACCTATGGAAACAAAATAAAATAATTCCTCAGAGTTTTTTCTGATTAAAATTCATGTAAATTGATGATAAAAAACAATCAGTAATTTTCTTTTTACAACTGACGATGTAAATCCACAAAAATTGAGAAACAATAAATATTTTATCATTATCTGAGATTGTAGCTCTTTAGAAAATTTTCCTTTAAAAAACTGAAATTTATAATGATTGCAAAAAATGACAGCCACTGGTCTTTTTCTAGGTATGAACAAAATGTACAAAAATGAAAAAGAATTTCAAGCGTGTAAGCAACATCTGATTTGAAAAATGTATAGACAATGCAGTACACATATATTTGAGTGGAAAAAATAAACACGCTGTGCAAAAAAAGGCACGTTATCGCCTGCAGCTCCCATAATTTGAAATAGTCAATTTACATAAACAAAAAACAGAATAAAATATATTAAAAATACAGGTGGTAAATATTTTGTCATCATTTCACTATATTTAATTATTCATACTTGTTATAATATTTTTTATATAAGCTTCAGTTGAACCAAGACATAGAAAGAATAAAAAATATGCATTTCAAAGATTTATAAGATATTGGAATAAATCGATAAAAATGATGAAAAATATTTTTTTTAAATACTATTGAGCGAAAACATTTTTTTTTTCACAGATCAAAAGTCTGAATGATAATTAATCAAATAAAACTAAAAGATTTCCGAAAAGAAAATTATTTTACTTAATTTTCCTGTTTTTTTAATCCCAAAGTAAGAGTTCCATTCCAGCAGACCCTGGATATTATTCTAAATTTTCGTCCATTTTGTTGATACATATCTTTTTCGGTTGGTAAAGATTCTAGTTCTTCTAGTGTCAAATGTCATCAAGACAGGGACAGCTACTCATTATATAAAAATTCTAGTTCTTCTTGTGTCAAATGTCATCAAGACAGGGACAGCTACTCATTATATAAAAATTCTAGTTCTTCTTGTGTCAAATGTCATCAAGTTCTTCTTGTGTAATATAACAAATTCAAATTTTCAAGTTTGGTAATCAAGAGACCCTTGAGCCTGATTATTTCTACAAATGGTCTTGATTTCAAGCTCTAATTTAGTTAGCTTCAGCCATAAGTCTCCTTGTTTTGTGACATCTAGTCGTTTTTTTCTTTTTTGTATGACTCGGTTTTGAGCAACGGAAAGTGTTTTGTTCTTCACAACCAGATTCAAAATTGCCCCCCCCCCTATTTGAATTGACCCCTTGTGAAGCGCGCGCACGCCTCCTTTCAGAATCACTGCTTTTGTGTCTCATTTTAATCTGAGTGTGTCTTTTTTGCAGGATTTGTGCTTTGCTGATTTTGTAGACAACTATATGAACCAAGAATTCCCGTTACCAATTATGAAAGTTGAGTGGGCCTACAATTTGTGGGATTCCAGCCAAACATTTTCTTCATCCAACAAAAACATTGAACTTTTCTGGCGCATCTTAAACAATGAAGTAAGAAAAGATATTTCCTAATCAGATGAAGAACAATTTGTGCCTTTTTTAATCACTGCTACCAAAGGTTTAGGTTATTCATGTGTTCACACATTTGTATCTATCTATGTATCTGGACTTTGCCCAGCCCTAACCATTCATAGTAGAAACTTGAAATTTTGCACATACACTCCCCTCAATGATTAGGGAAAATGTTTTTGTGTTTTTTTAAAATTCCCCTCCAAAATGGGGTTTTAGTGGGGTATCAATTTTCAATGTAAGCTTATGCTAAATTGGTCACTAGTTTGTGCCTACTTGTTTTTTGAAAATTCAGACATATTTTAGTGATCACTGCCCAACTTTTGAATTGATCACCCCCAACACAGCATATATGGGTGGTGGTGAGTCATAATTTCCCTTAGAATGCTAGTTTGCTTTTTGATGTCTTTTATTGGTTGTTAATTCTCATACTGTAAGAATTTTGCTGGGGAATGGTAAAAATGAGAGTGGTCAAAAATTTGAGTCTTTGAAAATTCAGTCTGGAAAATTTGGTCTGGAAAATTGAGTCTTTGAAGATTTGTTCTGGAAAATTCTGTCTGGAAATTTGGTTTGGAAAATTGAGTCATTGAAAATTGAGTCTGGAAAATTTGGTCTGGAAAATTGAGTCTTTGAAAATTCGGTCTGGAAAATTCAGTCTGGAAGATTGAGTCTTTGAAAATCCGGTCTAGAAAATTTGGTCTGGACAATTGAATCTTTGAAAATTTGGTCTGGAAAATTTAAATAACATATAAGAACAAACTTTCTGAGACCAAATTTTCTTATTTTTAAATTACTATTTTTAGTAAAACTTAATATTATAATTGATTCCTACCTTTTTAATTAATCACTGCTACCCACAACACTGGTTTATTACTGGGTTTAGGTTATTCATGTGTTTTGACATTTATATGTATCTATGTATCTATCTATGTATCCAGACTTTGCCCAGCCCTATCTGTTCATAGTAGAAACTTGAAATGTTCCACGTACACTCCCCTCAATGAGTAGGAAATATCTTTTTTTTGTTTTTTTTAAAATTCCCCCTCCTAAATAGGTTTTTAGAGGGGGTTCTATATGCAATGTAAGTTTATGCTAAATTGGTCACTAGTTTGTGCTGCTTGTCTTTTGAAAATTCGACCTTTTTTTAGTGATCACAGTACAACAAAAGGCAAGAGAAATATCTTATTCATTAATAACCCCTTTTTCCACCTTTTTAATTGATCCCCCCCAACACAGCATATATGGGTGCTGATTCATAATTTCCCTTGGAATGATAATTTCAATTTGTTATACCATCAATATTTCCATAATGGTCTTTCATTAATTCCTATTCTTTTAATTTCATTTTTTTTCAAATAGTTTTTCCATAGTTTTTTGACCAAATTTTCCATGACCGAATTTTCTGAAACAGAATCTTTGAAGCACCTCAAACAACTTGCTCAGCAAATGAATTCTGATTGCTATTTCGCCCCCGAGGAAAGTTAGATATAATATATTCATGTTACATTGTCGTAATTAGAAATAAAACATCACTCAAATTTAATGAAGGCTCCAGACAGTATTCAATTCTTTGGCATTTTTTAAGATTTAAACTGTTTACTTTGCAGCGTCTCTTGGGTATTGGTGATATTCAAGGACGGGCGATAATAATCATCTAACATATAAAAACTAAGTGAGATTTAAACAAATAAACAAAGGCTTTCTTTAATATTTGTTTTTTATTAAATAATACCATTCAAAATAACTACAATATATTACAAAGTATACCAAATATCACACCCCTACTAAAAAAGAAGGCTTAGTATAAGTCCTGGCTACCTCCACCCCGTTAGAAACTGGAGTTGGAGCAGAAGAGAAAAGTCCAAAAAGTTTCATATAAATACAGGAAATAAAAGAATTAAAATGGACAATAGCAAAAAAAAAAAGGTTACTCTTAGCTTCAGATGAGTGAATAGTTCCATCATAAACCGGCCATTGGCGAGTTGTCTCTATACGGGTAAAGAGTTTTATATCAAGTTCATTCAACTAACGGGGTGGAGGTAGCCAGGACTTATACTAAGTCTTCTTTTTTTTCTCCGTAGGGGTGTGATTTGGATCTGAGCTCGAATTTGCTCAGGCTGCTATACTGTCGGGTCACACCTCTGATGTGGGTAACAGAACCCCATATGCAGCGTACATCTGTTTCTGTTGGCATGACTAGGATCTGTGCTTAACATTGCAGACAGCCGTACATTCATGAGGATCTGAGATCAAAGGTACAGGCAGCCGCTCTGTCCTTATTCTCCTTCAAAGGGTCGGTAGAACTCCATAGCCAGCTCAGGCATCTACCAACTATGGAATGTTCACATCTTGTGGTTTAATCCATAGTCAACTTTACTGTCAGAACTTTCCCACAAAGGTGTAGCAGACCCCCATAGCTAGCTCGCATCTGCCAGGAGAAGGAAACTCCTGTCAAACCTACGACCTAAGGACAATGCTGCTATCTATGCCACTACGGTGGACCATAGCATACAAACCCATTGTTTAAAAGGTGGGTTCGGCCATGCTCACATTGTACTTCACCATAAAACTACATTGCACAGACTACAGATTTTTCGCATTCAGGCCCCGACGACCTAGGACCTGAATATAGACATGGAAAACCTGTCCCAATCTCTGTTCGCGGAGCCAATTCATTCATTCATTCATAACATATAAGAACATATAATAAGATATAACATATAATAAGATATAACACAAGATTTAAACACATATTTCTAATGATTTGACACCTTGTAAAAGAACTGAAAACATATAAATAAATAAGATTACATATGAATAAGAATTATGTACAGGGTTATAATGTTTATATAAATATATCTGTATTAATAAACATGCCGAGGAAGATCCCAGCAATCCCTGTTCCGTTTCCGGTCCCAAAAGCGGGAGCCGGAAGTGGGAACAGGGAAGGGTCACTTCTTACCAGGCTAATCAACCCTATCACACGTGTTATCTTGTTCTGTCTTCTTTTCTTAACACGCTTAAACAGATTACGAATCAAAACACATTCTAATTTCACACAGCTACTACAAGAAGAACAACAAGAACACAACAAGGGTGTCCCCAGGTTATAAATGAGTTCCATTCCTGGGTCTGTTTGTAAGTTGGATCTATACATAAGTTGGAACAGTTATGTACAGTGCATATCTAACATCTGTTGGTCAAATGTGTGTCTTAGTATATAGTGTATATTTTATTTTTCTATGCATAGAACCCATTAAAGAAGCAATAAAGCATTTGGTATGAATAGAGACATTCTGAAGAGCACCTTACCCATGTGCCTAAAGCGTAAAGTATACAACGGTTGCATAATACCAGCCATGACATACGGATGCGAAACATGGAAATTACCAAAACAAACTGAAAACCAACTTAGAATAGCACAGAGATCCATGGAAAGAGCAATGCTAGGGATAACTCTAAGAGATAGAAAAAGATCAACATGGATTAGAGAGAAGACCAGAATGAAAGATATTATACAAATAATTAAGCAGCAAAAATGGAGATGGGCTGGTCACCTAGCAAAAAGAGATGACAATAGATGGGGGGAAAAGACTAATCAATTGGTGCCCATGGAACAGTAAACGCAGTGGGAAAAGACCAGTTGCAAGATGGTGGGACGAGATAGAAAAGTTTGCCGGTAAGACGTGGCAGAGGTTAGCACAATCATGGAAGGAGATGGGAAAGGCCTTTGTCCAGCAGTAGACTTATAAAGGATGATGATGATGATGATCACGTACAAGTACCTTTATTTTCATTCTGTTTGAATTGTTTACATTGAACGAGTGAATTAAGCATTGGTCTTGTTCTTCTGGTTCTGCGTGCATGCATATACAACGCCATGATTATTTGTAGTATGGACCGCGTGGATGAACTGCTGAAATAAACTGAACAAAACTAAATTGTAACTATACAATCAATAGAATAAAGCTTTGAAAAGCATCAACTAAGTTTTTTCATTGTCATTACAAAAATAATGATGAAAAGGTAACCACAATTAAAATACGATAAATAAATAGCATTTAATTTGAAAATGGAAACTGGTAAGTAAATTGTTTTGGTTAACACCGGCATAAGTTTTAAATATATAGGTTGGAAAGAATTTGGTATAAATAGAGACATTCTGAAG
>VCCN01000640.1:2411000-2431791 GCA_006491835.1 Architeuthis dux
ACTGCTGAACGAGCAGCCTAAATCGTAAATGTGTATAAAGAACTGAACTCTGTGCACGGATCGAACCCGCGTTCACCTTGGAAGCTACCTTATACGCAGGTACTGCTCTAACTGACTGAGCTAACAAAGATCTCATGGTAGGCAGGAGTTATTTAATCCTACACTTTGTTGGCTTCTCCATTCTCACATTCGTATTCAGGCTCAAAGATAGTTTGTTTCTTTATTCACATTTAGGATTTAGGCCGCTCGTTTAGCAGTTGCTGGCGTGGGCAAATATAGGCTCTCAACTAATAAATGTCATTATAATTATCATATTCTGTCAGATATAAAATTATCCATCATTTGATTTCATATTCCTATATAAAAATTATTTGCGTATTGTAAGAATTTGCTTTAGAAAATGTTAGCCCAAAATAGACACAGATTTTAAAATTTTTGACAATTTGACAAAAAAAGATTTTTCTTTATGGCAATTCGTTCATAGGTACGAGTTGTTCGTAAGTTGGACTTTCGTAACTCTGGAACACTCACAATCGAAAAAAATTTCCAAAAACTAATATACTAAATACATGTAATTGCAGAAAATTTGGTGGTCATAGCTCTAGCTGTCCTTGACTTATGCAATGACTGACAGAAGGCCAGACTGATATTTTGTGAATTATAGTAAGATGTTACTGTTACTGACAGACAGAATATGGGTATTATACATATAATATAATTTGAAACTGTCAACCAAAACTGTCACCAAAACTGTCAACATAGGTTTCTTCAGCTTTTAAGTGGGTCAGGCTGGCTCTCTATGTATCAGATGTACAGGTTGCACCAATGGAGTTAGAAGGCTGAAAATTTAAACATGTACACCTTATTTTGTCTAGAAAAAACTTTTTTTTAAATCACCCAAATAGGTTTCTAGTGTGTGTGTGTGGGGGGGGGGGTCAATTTGCAATGTAAGTTTATTCTAAATTGGTCCCTTAGTTTGTGCCCAGCAACATTATGCTTGTTTTTTGAAAATTCAGAATTTTTTTAGTGATCACTGCCCAACAAAAGGTGAGAGAAGTAACTTATTCATCCGTTTTTTTTAATTGATCACACTGAACACGTCATGCTGCCAAAAGACATTACGATTTCTATTGAGTGACTAATCAGACCTGTTTTATGTATATATTTCTTTGCCAGATGGATGAAAATGTCTACCATTACCAACTGACTGTCATCACAGATTTGATGGTGAAATGTCATGAGTCTCTGCAATCCAGTGTGATGATGAAACGTGCCCAATTCCAGGAGATCTTACAGAATTTCCTCAATCCGGACGATTCCAGTACAACCACTTGTCTTGTCGAGGTGGCGTTTGAAGAACTGGACGCTAAAGAAGAAATCAATATTGATCAGCTGTTCATGGAGGTGAGTCTCAGGCAGTGTTGCAAATTTAGCGTGTTTTGTGCGAGATTTTGCATTTTTCTTGTTTTGGCATTGCAAAAAGTGCTAAATTAGCGTGTTTTCGCCTAAAACATTTTGTCTGTTTCTGGCAATTCTCTGGCTATTTTTGACCATTTTTAGCATCTTTTTGGTGGTTTCTGGCCATTTCTGGCAATTTAAAAAGATTTAGCGCTTTTTTGGCAGTCAAACTATTTTTTGAGTTGGCAACACTGGTCTCAGGGCCGGATTATGTCAGTGATGAGACTGTAGTATATGTTATAAAGAAATTGAGAAAATACACATAATATTAAAACACATACATTTTATAATATCAATTAAATACAAATATATTCATGTAAAAATTGGTGTCCAGTCCACACTGAAAGCAGGGCCGGATTATACTATAATGCTGAGTAGGGGTCTGTAGCTAACAGGGTCTCGGAAAAATTCTGGGATATTCATATTTTTCTTAATTTTATATTTGACAGGACCATAGCTGGATTAGTCTATATGCAAAATAAACTATGGTGTAGGGCCCAAGACATTGAAGGGGCCCCCAAATAAATAGCAATTTAGAAATGTATCACTACTACTACAGGGAAAATGAATTAAACAATAAAGCTGTCAAAATAAGAACATTCCCTGATGTGAAGTCTGAGCGCTGACTATAATTGTTAAGATATTGTTAATAATATCTTAAAACTTAATAAATATCCTAACAAATATCTGTTTAAAAAATGGAATGAATATATTACATATTAGCACATAATAATCCACTTTATTCACACAATTGACAGATCGCATTACTTACTTAAAATTATACATGAAACAGGGGGGGGGGGTTCAAGATGGGGCCACATATATCTAATAGCCTAGGGGCCGTTGGTATAGGTTAATCTGGCCCTGACTGAAAGTAGTTTGTCAATATCTTTCTCCCATATATAACAACTGGTAACTAAAAGAAATAAATGTTGCATATATAACAAGATCATAAGTATTCAAATAGTTCTTTGGGTGATTGAACTCCTTCTTGTTGTTTGTGTTGTTAACACAACATTATGGCTGATCCATTCTTCGGCTTTCTTTAAATGTAGTATCCGAATGTGATTGGGTAAACAGAAGTTTTTAATTTCAAAGTAGGTAAATTTGGAGCCCACTTTAACATCTTTTTTCTGAAAAAATGATATTTTCTAGGACTAGGCTGATAACATTTTCAAAATCTACATAGACCCCGTGAACAAATCTTCAGCTCAGTAGAAGTTCCTGTTGTGGAATGGTGGTTAGTTGAATATTGAAAGAATAATTTAGCCACCATGTAATTTGTCTGCTAATTTGAGTGAGTAAACTATGAGTATACATGTTAACATTTTTAGGATTGAAATAGGATATATTGAACTATAATTCAGCAAATCTTTTCAATTGTGTGCATTACTTTTAATGCTTTCAAAGAGCACATGAAATTTTGTGTTTTAACTGATGATTTGATCAACTGAAAAGTATTTAATGCTTTTAAACTCTGTTTCAATCTTTTACACAAGGAAATGCATCAACTGAATATAATCCAGTGAAATTTTTATTTTAACGCCCTTAGTTTAGTTTCTGTGGCAGGCCAAAACATTAGCAGATCCCCCTCTAAAACTCCATTTTCCCCCATTTTGAAGGACTCATAACTTCCAAACAACATAGAATATAGATAGAATGAAGCCAGACATGGCTTTGTTGGGTGGAAAACTACAGTGGTACCAAATCTCAGCTAGATATCATCTTAAATTGCATAGTTATGAAGTGTCAAATTTGGCAAATCATGCTTGCGGTTCGCAATGTGTAAATTTAAGCAAATTTCAAGCTGAAATTTTCAGGATTGCATTTTCTCTAGTAAAGGTATCAGCTACTGAAATTTCATCAAAATCTAAGATGGTGCCCATGGGACCATTAGGTGATTTGACATTTATATTTGAAGGCCATATAAAAACAACTAACATTGAATGATATAGAAACATTTAGGTAAACACTAATCTTTATGGAAAAATAAAAATTGGACTTACAAATACCGCCGGGGCATGCAGGTCTCAAATTAATTAACACAACGTGGTAGTTAAAAGTAATATTATTACATAAAGGGTTAAAAGTACTTTTGTTCAAGAGATAAGTATTTTGCCTGAATAAAGTCGAATTGATTTTGACGTTCCTCTGAGTCAGCAAGAAAGATCTTTTTGTAATAAACAATGACAGAGATCACTGCAGTGGTCTAATTGTGATAACAAATGCTGAAAAAAAATATGCATAGATTTCTTCCTACTTATAGTCCGATGCTTAAGCTGATTAAGAATTTATTCTGGTGCTCTTAAAGAATTTAAAGCGATTCTTTGATTAATCCCAGATCAAAAACTACACTCCAGGGCAAAGAAAAAGTGCCAAGATTTTTCTTTTCAAATCTTTTGCAATTTCTATTTCATTCTAACAATTATGGATGAAATATTCAACAATGTTATACAACAGTGCATGCAGTATTTAGGTGCAGAGTACGTTTTAGTAGGGGATAGCTTTTCCATTGTTTTTCTTCAGAAAACTGAGCCATTTGGTCAAGCTGTCCGATAGCTGTTTACAGTGTGCTGCTTCAATGTTGTTCCTTTCATCTCTGACTGATTCCCACAGCTGGTCAGTGTTCTCAAACTTTCCCCCAACCAGTTTAGCCTAAATATGCACCCATAAACAAACTGAAAAACAACTTAGAATCGCACAGATGGCCATGGAAAGAGCAATGATAAGAATAACTCTATGAGATAGAAAAAGATCGACATGGATCATAGGGAGGACTAGAGTGAAGGATATTATACAAATAATTAAGCAGCAAAAATGGAGATGGGCTGGTCACCTAGCAAGAACAGATGACAATAGATGAGGGAAAAGGCTAACCAATTGGTACCTATGGGACAGTAAATGCAGTAGGAAAAAACTAGACACAAAATGGAGGGATGAGATAGAAAAGTTTGCCAGTAAGACGTGGTAGAGGTTAGCACAATCTTGGTCGTCATGGAGGAAATGGGAAAGGCTTTTGTTCAGCAGTCGACTTATTACAGCTGCTGATGATGATGTTCTCTCTATATATCTCTCTATATATATCTTTTATATAATGGAAAGTGCTTAGCTCACTTTTCTTTGCCCACTCAAGTACTCCTGAGTTTAAAGAGGCTCTACAAAGGATGCTTGAGAATTTCAATCCATATATCAGTGGATATGCCACAAAACAAAGTGCGCAACAGAGTAGGTTTTAAGAATGTTCAGATATAATGAATTGTATAATTTCTCTAAACTATGCAGTTGTCGTTTTTGTTATTCCATGTTTTAGATGAAAATACTTATAGTTTTGAATGACGTTCCATTCATTTTCAATAAAAGAACTTATGTGTTGAGTGTAAGTACTTATAAGTTTGAATAACTCTGTAGTATCCTTTTTGGACTGGTATATCCCCAAAAGCTTAAATCTTTCTAAAATGTATCATAAATCTGGAATGATATTATTCACAATAAACAAAAAATCTGCATTTCTGACAAGTGTATATGTTTTATTTATAGGATGATGAAGGAGAGGTGGGTCCATTCGTAACAGAAATCAAAAACTGGCTCCAATCTCTCAGAATGGAGTTTCATGAGCTTGTTAGCAAGGAACTTGACGAAGACAGGTAACTGGGTGTTTTTTGTAAATAATTCAAAACTTTATGAAAGATGCAAAATTCAACAGTGGAATTTAATTTTTAAGTCTCCAAAAATGGAAATGTAAAAATAATCTGAATTAGCCAAAAGTTTACTGTCAGTATTCGGTAGAGGTAATTTGACAATGTGGAAATGAAAGATTGAGAAAAGCGTGTTACATCTCAAACATATTTATTTTTATTAAGATAAGCCCTGATGCATTTCACTGAGTTTCATTCGGAGTCTTCAGAAGCTCTTTTGCAGTGCAGAAAACTCATGTGTGTGCAGTCCGGTTTTTCACATGTTTGTGTGAAATGTATACTGAGCTGAGAAAAGTAGAGAATGTTGGTTGTAGGAGAGAGGGGGTGGGGTGATAAGCCCTGAGCATTTTGGTTAAACATGGGTCAAATCCTGGCTATCTGTGTGCCCATTTGTTGATATTATTCAACAGATTATGCACTCTTTTGAAATGTGTGCTGAAAAATGTTCCTTTTTCTTTGATACTGCAAAAATAACAGATGCTAAAACATTACAATGAAAAGACAATAATTTGTATTATTTACAAGAAAGAAGGAAGTTCCTGTATCATTTATTCTTTATTAGACATGGGCAGTTCCCATACTAAAGGTGCATATTTGGAAGGGGCCGGACTTTATGGTGTGTGGAACAGCCTGCCATAATTGTCATGTAAGATAATTTTCCGTCCATCGTACAAAACTATGGCTCCAAAGTATTTTAGTTACTTCTCTTCATTTTATATCTAAATTTATATAATTCTAAAGGGCAGAATTCAAGGGAGATAATTCATAGAAACTATGAAGAAAGATCTATAATCTTCAAATTTTTGTTTATTTTTATTAGTGACCTAACCATTTGTTCAAATCCTAAGGGATGCTGCTCATATTCACTTCACACTATTACCCTTGAGAAAGGCAGGAATTTCTTTCTCTACACACTTTCCTATCAGTAGACATTTTGACAAAATGTCTTGTCACTGGCATGCCATGATAGTTGACTGAGAAATGAGTGAGTGAGCACTAGGGTAAACCACTCTTCTAAAACTACTTGACCTGCCTTAGCATTAGCAGTCAAAAGATGTTACCCTCATTGTCAACCTTGACATCGGTCCAATTAAGAAAGTGGATGAATGAGCACTCGGGTAAACCTCTCTCCCATATCTATCATACCTGTCCTTGGAAAAGCATGGATTTCTATCTCTCAGCACTTTGTCACATCATTAGACATTTTGACAAAATGTCTCGTCACTGGCTTGCCACGATGGTTGACTGAGAAGAGAGTGAGTGAATGTGTATTTGAGTAAACCTTTCTTCCATTACTATCATACCTGCCTAGGCAGTAGCAATTGAAAGCTCTTACTCCCATTGTCAACCTTGACAGCTTCACTTTATTAATTTTTTAAAAAAACCTTTTAAATTGTTTTTAGAGTTTAAAAATGTTCATCTTCTGAATCCAATTCAAAATGAAATTCTTTTTATTTTGAAATGTTGATAATTCATCATTTCATATCCTTTGCACTTTTCATCGACTCCATTCATCAAACTTAAATTTTTTCTCATTTATCTCAATCTACTCTTTCTTATCTTCATTTATATTCAGATTTAAACAAAGCAACAAAAGAAATACATCACTATAGCACTTTTTCAAATAATCTTTCTAATAAATTTAGTAATATGCCCATGATTAGAGGATATATGTCAAACAGAAACAACTACATATACTCATATATATTTACAACATATATATATTTATGACACTAGGCAAAATAATTTTTGAAAAGCTTTTGTTCGTCTGACACTCATCAGAGGAGAACCGTAATTGTTTCTGTTTAACATCTATTCACTGATTACAAGGATTTTAAAATTCTGTACCACCAAAAGACTTTTCAGAAATTTAGTAATGTTAAATTTCTAGAATAAATAATGATAAAAGAGAGGATCATGGACAGTCTCTGAAATAACAGTACACTTTGGTTAATGTGTCATGTGTATGAGAATAAACACATAGGCATACACAATAATTTATCATGTAACGATATACATCGATACCTTGTGATATTTCAACAGCTCTGGAAAGTAGATACCACTGCTGTGTATCACAGCACTAATCCATTCCAACTTGGTGAGGCTCAACACCAACATCATATTGTTTTTAAATAATGAGAATAACCCTGACTGGGAGCGCAGCAGCCAGGCAAAGAGAGGCGTTCTGGATATGCTATTTATGCTATGTTATAATGACCCTGTATAGTGAGTGTTTCGTTTATCACCGTTTTTTCGGATAACTAACCAAGGTATTACTGTAATTGTTATGATATACTACCATGAAAAGGTCATTTCAGGGTCAAACACCTGTGTGGAAAGGGAGGTGACCCGGTCACCTTAGCATATGCATAGGTGTCCAAAAACAGGATGTGGAAACTGGAAATGACACAAGCATGGGTGTTCAAACCTGATAAAGGAAGCTAAGAGACGGAGAAAAACTCAGACCTGAAGAGAAGCTCAGAGGACTCAACCAGAGAGGCAGATCTCTTAAGCCAGACTGGAAGGCACGAGACCGCTGTCCCCATTGGGAATGGTCTCTCAGGCATACCTTATCTCTCTCCCACTGTTCATTCCCTGGCCGACGAAATGTATGCTATGAAATAAAAGTCTCATATTTTTCCAACAAGTTTTTCGAGTCATCCTTTTTGATTGTCCAAGTTCACGATTTCCCTCCTGCAAATGAGAAACCCACAACGAGACGACCCATGGTGGCAGAACAGTGTAAAGGGCTATACAACATAATGACCCTGTATAGCACTGTTTTAGGAACATATCTAGAGCGCTAACCGAGGTATTACTGTAATGAGCCTGTATAGCGCTGTTTTGTTTAGCACTGTTTTTTGTAGGAATAATACATTTGTCATAATACATTTTGTAATGTTAAATTTCCGAAACAAATAATGATAAAAGCCAGCATCATGGACAGTCTCCAAAATAACTGTATACTGTACACTTTGCTTAATGTGCCATGTGTATGAGAATAAACATATACACAATAATTTATCATATAGCAATATACATCAACACCTAGCTCTGGAAAGTAGTTACCAGAGGCTCAACAATGGCATCATGTATTTTAAAATCATTGCTGGCACACTCTCTATCTCTGCTATGTTATAATGACCTTGTATGGCACTCTTTTGTTTGGCACCTCATTTTTAAGAACATATCTAGAGGACACATTTATTAAATTTCACCAGCTTCTACCTTCATCCTACCTTTTAGCTGCTCTTATCCAACTTATTAATTCGGGCCACTGTTTCCATGGTAACGAATAACAGCGCAATCGGAAATAAAGTGTAAGCCTTCGGCAAGAATCAAACCCACACCCTCATTGCCAGAGTTCACGCCCAGCTGCCTCTACCAATCAGCCACAAAGACTTCATGGATTAGCAGAAGCTAATTCACACATATACACTCACTCCCTATGTTATATAGCGGGGTGTCCTGGACTTCGATAGAAAGGAAACCCGAAGACTTGCTTGTAAAAATATCTGGACATATTTTTATTACAGAACATACATCAAGATGATTTCTTCTGGGTCTGCTTTATAGATCTCCCCAATGCATACGTGGTGTCTCACGGTGTCAATGACCAACAACCATTTCCTGTTTACAACAATGATGCAATACATCCATCTCCCAAGGTGATCGAGGTCACTTACATTTCCGCCACATGTGGCCGGATACGCAAATCATAACACCTACAACTGACTCTCTGTGCGCCACATTTATGTTGTTTTACATACAAGACCTAGTAGTCTTTTTTATAAATCAATCTTTATTATTATTCAATGAAGCATTGTAAAACAGCACTTTTATTACATTTGATAATAACTTAATAAGTTGTATAAGAGCAGAAACTAACCAAACGAGCTGAAAACCAACTTAGAATAGCACAGAGAGCCATGGAAACAGCAATGCTAGGAATAACTCTAAGAGATAGAAAAAGATCAACATGGATCAGAGGTAGAACTAGAGTGAAGGATATTATACAACTAATTAAGCAGCAAAAATGGAGATGGGCTGGTCACCTAGCAAGAAGAGATGATAATAGATGGGGGAAAAAACTAACCGATCAGTGCCCATGGGACAGTAAACAAAGTAGGAAAAGACCAGACACAAGATGGAGGGACGAGATAGAAAAGTTTGCTGGTAAGACGTGGCAGATGTTAGCACAAGATAGGCAGTCATGGAAGGAGATGGGAAAGGCCTTTGTCCAGCAGTGGACTTATAATGGCTGCTGCTGCTGATGATGATGATGATAAGAGCAGCTAAAAGGTGGGATGAAGGTAGAAGCTGGTCAAATTTAATAAAAGTGGTGTATTACAATGTTTCATCCCCTAATAATAAAGATTGATCTATATCTAGAGGTATTACTGTATTTATATGAATCTGTACGTGTTTATGAATTACTCAGACATGTTTCTTCTTTTTTTTTCACATGGTACCAGTCAAGTATCAATTCAGACCATGGATTTGGCTATTCGGCAAACGGATCCTACCCTGAAGACAACTGCTGTCAAAGAAATGCTTTGCTGGTGCTTCAAGACCATGCCAGTTCATCTCCTCCAAGCAAAACCTCTTCCTGTAAATGAAGTCCTTTCAAGACTTTTAAATGCAAACATCAAGTTTTCTCGGATTAAAACACATAATTAAACAATAATCAATTTGTATTCATTTATTTCAATGCACAAAACTTTTGACATGAGTCCCACAATATAACATGATATAGCACAGTTTTCGATATAAGGCGGTTGGTAGACCCCAACATTTTTAGCCTATACGCAGGGCTTAAGTCTAGGAGCCTGTAGCTAACAGGGGCCCAGACAAATTCTGGGATATTCATATTTTTCTCAATTTTATTTTTGACAGGACCATAGCCAGATTAGCTTATATGTAAACTAAGCTACAGCGTAGGGCCCAAAATAAATAGCAATTTAGAAATGTATCACTACTACTACAGGGAAAATGAATTAAACAATAAAACTGCCATAATAAGAACATTCCCTGATGTGAAGTCTGAGCGCTCACTATAATTGTTAAGGTATTGTTAATAATATCTTAAAACTTAATAATGTCTTAACAAAAATCTCTTTAAAAAATGGAATGAATATATTACACATTAGCACATAACAATCAACTTTATTCCCACGATTGACAGATCGCATTACTTACTTAAAATTATACCTGAAACAGGGGTGGCGGGATGGTTCAAGGGGCCCTGGTATAGGTTAATCTCGCCCTGCCTATATGTATTATCACTCATTGATCCAGAAAACCGTGAATAAAAACAGAATTTCATCAAAAAGATTTCTTTATATGACTAAACTGTTTTGCAATCAATTAACATATAATCAGGGACATCGGAACCGGGGTCAAGTGGGGTAATATGTGTTCTTTATTTTTCCGAAAAATGCTATTACGGTCAGGTCAATTCCTTTCTAATTTTTGAATCGCTAATTTTTGAATCGAAGTGTCTTTGCCCGAGTGAATTGCATGTGAAAGTAAAACTAAAAGCAATTGCTGTAAATGAATATAAAAAACTAATAATTTTTCATTCAATATGATTAATAAAAGAAAAAGTCTGTGGATGATTTGAAAAATACATTAATTTCTGACAGTTTTTGAAGCTCTATTTTCAAAAGTTCCCTATGCAGCCTTTTGTTCATAATTATCTTCATCAATTAGATATCTAAATATCATCATATATCCAGCAATTAAATAGTGCACTTTTTACAATAGGGGTGTTTTCCAGAGATCTAAAGCACGTAGTCTAAAAAGAAATTTCCGCTTCACTCACAGCTCCCCCACCCCAATATGAATTTCGTTCCGACGGCCCCATAATTACATCTTGTCTTACATATAATTTCTTTCATTTTCTGATGAAAGCAACGACTTCACATGAACTTGTAATTGACTTTTGATTATTTTTGAAAATTCAGACTTTCTCAGTGATCACTTCCCGACAAAACGTGAGAGAAGTAACTTATTCAGTGATCACACTTTTTACCAATTTTTTAATTGATCATCCACAACATGCTGCCAAATGAGGTTTTCTATTCAGTGATTAACCAGACCTGTTTCAGAATTAATATCTTTGTAGTATTTAACAGTATAGAGCAGGGCGAGGTGAGTGACGCCTCTTCGGGTGCATGTCACCTCTAAGCAGGGCCTGATTAACCTATACCAGGGACCCTAGGCTATTAGCAATACGGGGCCTCCATCTTGAATCATCCCCCCGTTTTGAGTATAATGTTAAGTAAATAATGCGATCTGTCAATCATGTGAATAAAGTAGATTGTTATGTGCTAATGTGTAATATATCCACCCCATTTTTTAAAGAGATATTTGTTAGGACATTTTTATTAAGTTTTAAGATATTATTAACAATATCTCAACAATTATAGTGAGTGCTCAGACTTCACATCAGGGAATGTTCTTATTTTGACAGTTTTATTGTTTAATTCGTTTTCCCTGTAATACTAGTGATAAATTTCTAAATTGCCATTTATTTTATGACCCTTTCAATGTCTTGGGCCCTATGTCTTGGGCCTTATAGTATAATCCGGCCCTGCCTCTAAGTCTATTTAACATATTGCAAACCAGGGCCTAGTAAGTAAAATGATATGTGGAGCCTAAGCTGGGATATCTGAAGCCATGGCCAGCGTAAGGGCACTATGACCGTTCAGACATTGTAATCCTCATTATTTCATCATCCTGATCCAGAAAGTCATGTGGAAAATTGAAATATAATACAATTAGATGCTCTATAAATCAAACATCGAAATAACAGGTCTGGTTAATCGCTCAATAGAAACTGTCACATGACCAACATCTTTTGTCAACATGCCGTGTTGGGGGTGATCAATTAAAAAATTGGAAAAAGGTGTGATCAATGAACAAATTACATCTCTCACCTTTTGTTGGGCGGTGATCATTAAAAAATGTCCAAATCTTCAAAAAAACTAGCATGAACACTAAGAGACCAATTTAGCATGAATTTACATTGTAAATTGAAACCCCCACTAAAATCTTATTTAAGGGGTTAGGGATTCTAAAAGCAATTCTTTTTTTTTTCAAGACATAATAAAGAGTAAATGCTTAATTTTTCTGCCCTCTAGCTCCATTGGTGTGGCACACAACACATACATATACATAGCCAGCCAGCCAGCCAGACCAGCTTAAAGAGTAAAGAAACCTATGTTGATGTTGACTACTTTGATGTTGACAGTTTTGGTGGATGGTTTCTTATAATTTTATTTTGAGGGACCAGTTCTACTTATTGTTATTATTTACTCTTATTATTAGATGAAGTATCGTAACCGAATATCTTATTAATTTTGACTACTTTTTTTACCTTCATCTCAATTAGAAACCATCAGCAAAAACTGTCACCAAAACTGTTAACATAGGTTTCTTCAATTTTTGTGATGACGGTGCCAACCACGAGATCGAACCAGATATAACAAAGTAGTGGAGGGGGCATGTGAGAAATAGAGCATTTTAGGCATCCTAGTATAGGACGAGCAAGTGTCTCAGAAAATTTGGCTTAGAAACGCCTTCTCCGAATATAGGTCACCCAGGGTGACAGAGCTTGGGACAAAGTGTGGATTGGCAGTGAGTTGATTGGCCGAGTGGGAACAAGCGGATGCCTTTGGGTTTTGTGGGTAAGTCAGTTGGCAGTAGCCACGCTGGCTGGTGAGAGGAAAGACATGGAATGTCTAGGGACAGTCATTTTTACTACTATGACATTGAGTAGCAGTTGACCACGGTACAATGAAGATGGGTGACTGAAGATGGGATGGGGGTGCGAGGGGTAGATGTAGGAAATAGTTGTTCACTTAGTTTGTCATTTTATCGGGCAGTTTCCAAAAAAACTGCAAATAAATCGAATTGCTAAAAACACCTATTCTTCGCATTGCCTCGTTATCTTTCAAGATGACCCATCTTCCCATTTTTCAGCTGTGACCCGAAGAACCAACGACTGAAGTCTTGCCAAGTGCCGGAGTTTCCACAACTGTATCTTGGCGGTGCACACACGGCTGGATCATGGTACACCAGAGACGTCTGCCCAGCTGCAGCAGGAGAGACTTTGTGTGGCAGTGCTGTTAGAACATTCAGGTTCCACGCTCATGTTCTGCTGCACCAGACACTTCGCATACGGGCACTTGAATCATTTCTTACCATGATATAAGTGGCCAATTATGAGGAATGCAAACAATTCACTTTTGGCTGCAGTTAGAAGAACGTTGTTGGTGTAGAGTGATTCGAGAAAAAACAGTGCGTTTCTGGTGTTGTGCTGGAAGAAATTCCCTCCGAAGTGGTGTCCTGTGAAGGAGACTTTTTGCCCTGTGTTCCTCCCGTTTTAAAGAGACTGTGTGTCTTGCGGTTCTCCCGTTTTAAAGAGACCTTTCTACTACACAAACCTAGTTTTCAAATGAGTGTGGCTGGCAGGCTACCTATTTATCTATCACACATACAGCTAGAGGGCTGAAAATTTAAACATTTACTTCTCATTATGTCTAGAAAAAAATGTCTTTTTGTTTTTTGAAAATAACCCCCAAAATGGGTTTTTAATGAGGGTTCAATTTACAATGTAAGTTTATGCTAAATGTATCCCTTATTTTGTGTCCGGCATTGTTCATGCTTGTTTTTTTTAGTGACAGAAAGTGAGAGAACTAATTTATTCACTGACCTCCCCTTTTTTCCAATTTTTTAATTGATCACCCCCATTGCCGCCAAAAGATGTTGGTCACATGACGGTTTCTATTGAGTGACCAATTGGACTTGTTTTTAGTTATTTTTATCATAACCTCTAGTCAGGCAGTCATTCTACAGCTATGAGCAAACAGCTCTTTATTTCCGATCGTATTGTTTGCTCATAGCCGTAGAATGCCGGCCCATGTCACAGTTGTAATAAAACCAACCCAAAAATAAGATGAAGGTTAAAAGTAGTCAAAATTAATAAAATATTTAGATCTACTTATTTTTTTCATTTTATGGTTTCTTCTTTTTAATCTTTTATTTCAGAGCAGAAAACCATTTAATATCCTTAATTTTCTGCTCTGGATCGAATGAATACAATCTGTTTTGCGGAAATAAACCAGCTGTGAGAGATTTATTGCATCAACCATGACAACATGCAATTTAGAATTCACATGATTTTTACCTTTGTACATATTTATTATACACTTGTCTTTGAAATACACTGAAACTGTTCGTGTCTTCCCATGTTTGCTAACTTTCTTGTCTCCATTACTCTATATATCTTAGATATTTCAAGTCTTCACTACATAAAAAATGTTTAAAACAATCCTAGACCAATATTTCTACTTGCTGCTTTTTAAAAAATATTGTTATTTTAAAGACATTTTGGCTCCAGAAAAACATTTTGAGTTATTTCAATTCCCTTGCATATTGATTTTCCCTTGGGAAGAATCAGAAAATTATCATTGAATCTTGAGGAAAAGGGTATTCGCTGTCTACTGTAGCAGAGAAAGCACATTCTTTAAAACAGTAAATAAAAATCTCATCTTTTCTTTGTAAGACAGACTTTATAATTAATTTTGCTTGAAACAGCCGATGTACAAGATGCTACCGAAAGGTTTGAGGAATTTGAACAGTACAGGGTGTTTTGAAAAGGACGCCAACACTTTTTAAAAACTTGTATTTAAATATGTGTATTTCCCAGCTAATAAGACACACTTCCTGAAAAAATATTTGATAATATGTCCCAAATGGGATGGGTCTGCTCGGATAGTGTAATGGTTAGCATGTCTGCCTCATACACAGAAGGTCCTGGATTTGATTCCTGGTATGAGCAAAAGTGTGGAAAACTCTTTATTAGGACAAATTTCCCTGTGCACTCAGCAGCTAATTGAGTACACTCTAAGCTGTGTGATCAAGGTGGAGGTATCCCTTTGGTGGACTTTCATCCTGCCAAGGGGGTGGTCATAGAAACTTGTAGGAATAAAGTCCTGGTCTCGACCAGACTTGAGACTTGCAAGGATCACTAAGCTGATGCATGCAACAGAAACCGGGTCTTCATCACCGTTGGGAGTTGTCATGTAATAATTAGCTGTGACAGAACGAAAAATGGCACCGTAGTACAGTACAATATTTGATCCTCAAGTATTTTCTGAAAAAATACCTAGATAATTATAGGGTGTGTCTTACCACTTCTAGCATCTTACCAGCCAGGAAATATTTAATCATCAAGTATTTTCTAAAAAAAAAAATAGATAATTATAGGGTGTGTCTTTTCACTTGTAGCATCTTACCAGCCGGGAAATACAGTATTTTAAATCTAAAAAACTATTTTTTAAAGACACAAATTACAAAAAAGATATCAAATTGATGGTAATTATGCATCCATTTTAACTTACAATAGATGTTGAAAAGGGGATTTCCTTTAACACGGATACAGGTCCGTATTCGTTTCATTACATACATGTTTCATTATATTGGAAAACGACATAGCTGATACAACATAAAGGAATGGATGCTTGAATGAGGCTAGCACATGATGCAATAATTTCAACTGCTAGATACTCTTGTCTCTGGGTATGGTGTTGCCATGTGACTAATATTGTAGTTTAAAATTTAGGTGCACGTAAATTCTACCCTTATCCTTAGGGTTGCATCCTTTATGGAACACCCTGTATGCTCAAACCAATTGTAGCACCAACTTTTGCCACTACCCTTTGTGAGATCACTGTATACATGTCAACCAAAGTTAAGCAGTGTCAAGCCTGATCAGTACTTAGATGAGCATCTGCTTAGGAATACCAGGTACTGTAAGCAAGTGCTGTCCACACATACACACATAGACTCCCACATTGAACCTATCTTGTGTCACATTCTTCCCTCATGAGGAGGTTGTTAAATAACTACATGCTCAAGCAGACAACTTCAAAGAAGAGAGTAGAAACTAGTTGAATAACTAAACGGGGAGGTTGTTAAATAAATCCATGAACTTTGGATCGCACCTCGTATTTTATGAAATTAACTTCTTTAATCAAGCAATAACACAATCAGTATTTGCTGGAAGAAAACTCAAATAATTTAAATAAGCTCTTCTCAGGCTGATTAGAATCTCCAGATCTCAGTTAGAAAAATTAATCTGTTTAAAGTTGCGAAACCTGACAGCTTAAGATTAACCAGGAGAAGAAATTGGAAGCCTTTGATACTAGAGGCTAACGTAAAATCATAGGCATCAATTGGGAGGACTACGTGTCAAATAAAGAGGTCAGGGAAAGATCAAAACCACCATATGCAGATTTTAAATCGCTCTTGGACCCACAATGGGGGGGGCGCAAAAGCTTTATGAATAGTAGTTCACCTACTGCGTCTCAACTAACATTATACAATAACAAATCTCACTAAATGTTGGAGGGGGCCCTTCAAAGAGCTAAGCCCTCGGTCCCCAAAATCTCCAGCTACGCCCCTGAGTAATGGGAATGTGGGGAATCCTAAGCAAGTTACTATTATTCTGTTGGATAGTTGAATGAAGACTACTCTCACTGCTACTGTGATGTCACCTGCCATTTCTCTTCAGCTGAGGGCCAGGGTGTATATATGGTTGGCAGCTGAGTGATATCTGTAGTACTCGATTTGGTGAGACAAGTTACAGCCCCAACACAGCATATATAGGTGGCAGTGATTCATAATTTCCCTTGGAATGCTAGTTCTTCTCATTTATTTTATAGTTTATTTTTGAGTAAGATTTGTTTACATCTGAAAGAGGCAGATGGTATAAAGATTCCCCTATTTTGTATCTCAGGGGGTGTTAATATTATTGATGATCTAAAAGGTAGACTTTGCAACAAAAACAATGAAGAAAACCAAGACAGGGATTGAAATTTCCATTCAAAAGACAATGCTTTATTGTTCGAAAACTTTTAGCCATCAAAACAATAACAAATTGGTTGGGGGTAATAATAAGATTGGAAGTGCATGTAGCCAAGCAGTTAGCAGCACAGAAAATGGAATCGGTGAGCCAAGTTCAAATTCTGACTGTGATCTCACTTTGCACTGATGCACTTGGGAAAGGCATGAACCCATCCCTCCCTACCCAGCTAATAGTTTTTAAGATCTCAACCTCTTTGGCAACAGATGAAAAGAAAAAGGAGTGATGAGTATGTATATCAGGTATATGGTATAAAGTTTTTGTTTATTGACTGAAATGTTTTTGTTTAATTCATTTCATTTTTATAGTTAGTGTTCTGCATAAGTCAAACCACTTCTTTTCATTGCAAATGGTTAATTGAAAAGAAAGATACTGTCTATTCCAAAGTTTCCCAACTTGGTGTTCTAGCACCCCCAGAGGGTACTAACATTTATTTCAGTGGGTGCTGCTAGACATATCTGCAGACTTTGACACTCTATTATAAAACATAAATTAAAATTTTTAAAATGTTGTTCATAAGTTTTTTTCTTGTTTTTGCTAGAAAGAATAAAGTCCCAAAAATGTCAATGTGGAATTGTGCTCTTAAATGTTAATATTGAGTTTTAAAATGAGAATTGTTGAATTAGCCGCCATTTTGTTGATGTTTTTGAAAATTAAAAAAAATTCAAACTCTGTAATTTTGCTGCCAATGGTCTCAGAAATGCGAATTAAACTTCACCTGCCTTTGAACACCACAACGGAAGATTTAAGTAGGGGTGCTGAACTAACAAAATGTTGGGAAACACTGGTCTATTCTGACTGTCTTGATTTGGCTGAGTTATTAAACTGAAACACCTTACCATATCTCCTTCTCAGCAGTTCAGCAGTGTCAGTTCTTCTAATGATTTGGTTGACTTATTAAACTGAAACACCTTACCATATCTCCTTCTCAGCAAAACTCAATAAAGTTCTACTCTGGTAAAATTCCTCACAAACCAGAAAGCACTCAGAGAGTACATACCTCTGCCAATGCACCTAACTAAAAACTAAATGAAAATAAGTTCATATAGTGCAGAGGACATAACTGTATGTTTTGATTTTTCAATTTTCAGACTACAGGTATACCTTGATTAACTGAGTTCGGTATTTCTGAGATGAGGTGTTAGTATTACTGATACTATTGTTCGGACTGAGATCCTCATCTTGGTTGTCATTTTCACAACGTTTCGGCCGATGTACCCTCCGGCCTTCTTCAGGTGTCAAGTTTTGTCGGTAACTTACCGGAACTATTGAACTGAACCCTTTATTTGATCCACGGGGGTATACTGTCCTCATTCCACTATCCATGTCCTAGAAATTATTTTGCGGTTAATTTTTTCAGTCGTGGTGCTCCTGCCTGGGATTGAACCCACAACCTGCAGATGACTCAACAGTCAGACGCTTTATTAACCAACGCTTTAGTTATCTAGGCCACCGTCCCAACTTAACCACGAAATAATTTCTAGGACATGGATAGTGGAATGAGGACAGTATACCCCCGTGGATCAAATAAAGGGTTCAGTTCAATAGTTCCGGTAAGTTACCGACAAAACTTGACACCTGAAGAAGGCCGGAGGGTACATCGGCCGAAACGTTGTGAAAATGACAACCAAGATGAGGATCTCAGTCCGAACAATAGTATCAGTAATACCTTGATTAGTTGTTGAAAACCGCACTGTTCAAGGTCTCATTATAATATAATGTGTTATCTTTTTCAGCTTGTTCTTAGTCACATTAATGTGTACTCAAATACCTTGACCGTATTACATCAAACCACCCCACTATCAAAACTGCACTATCAAGGTATTCCTGTTAATATATGAAAACAATCTTCCAAACAAAATAATTCATGATTGATCACCAGTTATGATCTTTGTAATGCATTTTGGGTCATCTCTGGTTTGATCTTTGAGTTTCCAGATAACAGCAACACAATGTTGTTTCAGGTCATCGCTTGGCAGTCTAGTCACAAATTTTGCAGCCATGCATCTTATCTTCAAAAGTTAGTTAGTTAGTGCCCTTACGCTGACTACGGCTTCAACCGTCCCTGCCTGGGCTCCACATATCACAGGTATCTCTGTCCTGGCTCCAGTTTCCAATAGAGTTTTCTCCATCTCTAGACTTCAAAGTTCTTCGAGGTTTGCGATATGTGAAATAGACTAAGAGGCGATAAGCACCCAAAGTGGCATCACTCATTTCACATAGTGTTATATTCAAAAGGTTTGCCAAAATGCATTGAACAGTCAAGTATGAGTATTCTATGAGCCTACAAACATCAATAATAGTTTGCCTATGATCTATAGGGATAGTCTTGCACACTTTTGCAATGTTTTCTGGTAGCATCCCTGTCGGCGGTTGTCTAGAATGCTCTTGTCATTAACAGATGGTCGGCTGTCCTTGAAGTGATTGTACCACAAAGACCTTTTGCTCTGTCTCATAGCAGGGCCTCTGAGAGGGTGCTGCAGCCAGAACATCACCCTGAGGCCCAGAGCGCCAAGGGGCCCCATGAATTTCGTTGATAGAACTGTGTATCAAAACTTCAATATTATATAGATATTTTCTATAGTTTTGAGAAGAGTCATTAACATTCAAATAGTTCTTCGGACAATTGAACTCCTTCTTGGTGTTTGTGTTGTTGTGTTCACCTCCTTTGAAATTAAAAACTTATGTTTACCCCATCACATTCGGATATTACACCTGAGGAAGGCCAAAGAATAGATCAGCTGAAACGTGTTGACACCACAAACAACAAGATGGAGTTCAATCGTTTGAAGAACTATTTGAATTCGATATTATATGTCCATTAATAAAATAGATTGACTCTATCATATACCGGCAAGCGAACATAGTATGGCATGCAGACGGACAAGGGTGTTTGCGCAGCATGTCCATGTGTGTGTGGGGGGGGGGCAAAATAGCTTTGTACAGCCTTAAAAATTCCTCTCGGTGTTCCGAAAATATTCAGTATTTGTTTTTTGGTTAAAGCAAAATCTTACACAGATTCTCTGTTTCATAAAATCTGCCATTTCAGATAGAGATGAACATCGCTGAATCACTAAAAGTGCTTGTAACCCAAGAGTTTTGCCTTTCTTCAACTTACAGTATTACCCATAAATAAGTACTCCTACCACTATTTTATAGAACATTAATTTTCTTCTAAACCAAATATAGCAGGATTTTATTATTCCTAATGGAACATTACACAATCAAAACAGATATTATCAGGTATTATGTATGACCACACCCACAGCATTGAAACTCTGTTGCCAAATATATGAATACATTGCCGTCCAAAGATGAGTACAACACTGCGAAAAAATATGTTTGGCAACAGATTTTCAATGTGGTAGAGTTTGGTCATAAATAATACCTGATAATATCCGTTTTTATTGTGCAATGTTTAATGGTTTAGGAAGACAATTAACTTTCTATTAAAAAGCGGTAGGGGTGTACTTATTTATGGGCGATACTGCACCTGCTGTTTGCACTCTGATTGAAACCGGCTATTTCTCCCAAATAGTAGCGGCAAAAGACCGTACTACATTCGGTTCACTCGTTCCATTCAAATTCCTTAAACTTTTGGGTAACACTTTGTAGAGTACAATGCAATTATTAGATTTGAAGGGAATAATATGTATCTAAATGTGAGATGTGAGATGGATAGATATAAACCTGAGAGGGGAGATCA
>VCCN01000643.1:2931-14597 GCA_006491835.1 Architeuthis dux
GACTTATAACGGCTGATGATGATGATATATATTACATACACATACACACACAAATATACACAAATATATATACTTATACACACATACATACATTAGCTCTCTGGAGTATTTCGAATCGAGCACTTTCATAAATAGATAAAAACATAGGTTTATATGCGTTTAAAAATGACCTACATCAGCCGAGGTGATCTGGAGCGTTGGTAAGATGGCCCAGAGGTCCGGTTTCAATCCCAGCTCGAGGCACCAAGGTAGTCAGTAGCCACACTGAGGAATCGTAAGACGACGAAACAGCGCTGTATGTGGATTTGACAATACACACACACACACACACACATACACACACACACATCAGAAATTAATTCCACAATCCATAGATGTGGACTGTGTACTCAAATTTTTCTCGTAAAATGCTGAATACCAAGCTTCACGTTTTTGGCTGTAACTTTAGTATCTGTTTGGTATGACACCAAACAGATACTAAATGTATATACCACAAACAAAAAATAATTCCTACAATCCATAGAATTTGGACTGTTTTCTCATAAAATGCTGAATACTTAGCTTCGCGTTTTGGGCCTTTTGGGATTTTGAAAAAAGAAAAAGAAATGTCCAAAATAATCTACAAAAAGATTTGTTTCCTGTTTTGAATGAAGGCTGAAAATAGATTTGATAAATTCAATGCATGAAAAAAAAAAAAAAAAAAAAAAATTTAAATGAAAAATAAGTCTACCAAATTTTTTATTTGCATAAAAAGAAAATTCAAAAATATTTTATTTAGATCATTGAATAGAGCATCTTGTTTGGGAAAAAGTCTATTTTTATCACATTTCTGTACTGTTTGGAACAAACTTCAATTAATCAATGCATATATTTTGAAAATTTTCCATGAAAGCAATTTTATTATAGATTTTCAGTAAGATGGAAGAAATTACCATACTTTGTTATAATTTCAAGTCATATGAATTTGATTAATACAAATGTTTTGGGAGACTTTGTACTATTCAAGACCTGCCCTTACAGCAAACTTTAATTACTGCCATCCTAAAAATTTACTGCATCTAGTGGAATCAGCAGTTATGGATGATTAATATAATGCTCTGCCCCCATTTCCTAAGTTATGACTCATTTTTAGAGCTTTGGACAGATGTTGAAGACCACATTGAGTTTCATATTTCTCCAATAGAAAAGGATTCCATACTATAATTTGATTTTATTCAACCCATGACAGGACAAATTAAAAATGTATGAAATTTATAGTTAAAAACTTGAGCATATACCATTTAACTTATTTGCCAACTCCAGTTTTGATTGATTCATCACAGAAAAATAGTATGAAATTTTTCATAATTCTGAGGATAACTGCTGAAGATTGCATGTTTGTTCCTCATTTGAAGAACTTTATAGGTTATGAAAAGTTTGTATTGTACATCAGAGAGGGTGGGGGCATAAGTTATTATGATTTTGGCCACGTGCTATATCTGAACAAATTATTTTACTACTGATAACCTACAGATGTCATCTCAATAGGTTTCTCTCCAACTTGTCCCAAGAAATTATACCTAACATATTCAAATGTTTTCAGTTTAACTTGTTTCAAATCTGTATGTTCACATGTATTAACATGTGAACATACACAGATTTGAAACAAGTTAAACTGACAAATTTACTTCAATACTTTTAAGGTTTTATAATAAATTTTGAGTAAAGTCATTAAATTTCCTTAAAGTGATGAAAAACATTCATAATCTGCTTTAATTAAATTTAATTAAACTTTGTTACAAATCACTACTGAAATAGATATGGAACAAGTGGTGGTATCACTATAACAGATCATTCAAGTTCTATTTTTATATATTTATTCTTTATTTTCTAACTCTGAACAACAATTTTTACCCATGCTTACAAATATTTTTTTTTATACTGTTGATCAAGATTCACATAGAAAGTCTGTATCTGAAGTTTCAAGTGTCTTTATCTTTGGCAAATAATTCTATAATCGCTCTATTTTCTTTTTTATCAAATCCCATAACACTACAACCATAAATATCATTGTTTCAATCAATCAATCAATCACTACAGATGATAAAATTACACATGCTTTTGTAACTATTCTCAAGTCAAATCTTGAAGTCCTGTAATTAAAGATTATATAGTTATCTAATGTTTCTCTGATTCATTAAAAGGAAAAACATCATCTTTAAAATCTTTTAATGATAACAACAGAGACATTTTTGAATTGGTTTTTATAGGGGGTTTGCTTTTTGTGTATAAAACAACAAAAGCAATACTATATAAATGTTAAAAGTTTATTTAAGATATAAAAAATTTACAGTTACAAAGTTTTCTCAAGACGACTTATTTTGTATTTGGGTTGTATTAGAAAAGCAGTTAATTTAAAATACACAAAAAATGTTGGGGATTCATTCCAGGTAAAGTAGTCAGCAACCATCTTTAAGAACTCTGCCTATATATTAAAAGGTTAAAATGGAGATGAATAAAAAATGAATACAATTGCTTATTTTTTAAAAAGGGAAAAAAAAAAAAAAAAAGCGAGTAAAAAATATTTATATAATAAGAAAAGCTTAAAATGTCCAAGTGGATGAAATTTTTAAAGCTGACAAAATGTTTACAAATAAAGTATTTTGCCTAAGCGAGATACAATGCTGCAAGTCACCAAAACTATAACTGGAATAATACAGAATAAAAAGTCATTTAAAGGACAAATTATATTTGGAAGCATCCTCAGGTTTTTTTGATGTCACACAAGATAAATATAAAATACTGTCTATAGTTTTGAGAAGAGTCATAACCATTCAAAGAGTTTTTCAGATGATTGAACAACTCGTTTGTGTTGTTAACACAATGTTTCGAATCCAGCTTTCTTCAGATGTACTATGCAAATGTGATGGTAGTAAACAGAAATTTTCTACCATGTAGCAATGGATTCGGGAAAATATGGAAAACACCCAAATCCTACATTATAAGTGTTGTTACATTCGAGAGATAATTTCTGTTTACCACCATCTCATCAGTACACATGAAAAAGTCTGTATAATGGATCATCCGAAACGTGTTAACAACACAAACAACAAGAAGTTCAAATTTTAATGCGGCAACAAATAAAAGACAACTCAAATATTCAGCATCAAATTCAATATTAGCCATTATAGTAATGTTATATTTGTTACTGAAAAACCTAAGAATGTTATGTGCAATAGGATAAAAACTAAAGAATGACCAAATAAAATAATCTTTTCAGTCTCCGAAAAGCTAGGTGAGAAAAATTAAATAATCATGAAATAATGAATTAAGAAAAATGGCAACAGATCATAAAAGGAACTGCAAATAAACATGGCAGTGCATTGGCAAAGTTTCAAGAAAAAAGACTTGGGGTTGTGACCAATATTCACCAGAACCTGGATATCGTTAGCATAGAGACGAAGACCAAATATTTCATTAGATCCCACACCATCAGTGAGGCTGACACACAAACTACACACTTTTTTTTTTTTTTAAATACACTACCCACAAGAGCTGCCAAATCTGAATTTGGCAGTTCAATAAACTATAAGCATTGTTTGGGGCAAGAGAAAGGTAACAGAGGCAATGGAGATGAAAAAATGTTTACTCTGTTACTGATGCCTAAAAGTTTTAGCAGGCAAATGGAAAAGTGTTTAGGATGTGTGCATTGTTAAATTAAAAAACGTTCATTGCAGGTGTGAGAGTAGCAAAGTTGATCAACTTGCAGAAATTATAACAGTCACTTTTAGTCTGGCTTTTTCAGAGACAAGTACAATGTCTTATTGATAGTCTGTCGGTCAGGGTTTATCTTGCGCAGCAGTTGAGCTATGCTGGTGGTCAGTTGTTCATTGGATAGGTTCAGTTTCTTAGATTTGAACTTCTGCAACAGGTCCTTAGTGCTCATTGGCTTTCGCATCAGGTAACGCCGAATAGCCTCTTCAGAAATGCCCTCACTAAAACTGAAAAATATTTAGTAGATTATACAATTTGTTCACAGCTGAGTCAGGAAATAAACAAAAACCTTTGTTCAATCTGATAAAATAACACCAAATAATTATACAAACAAATAATGTAAAATGAACTTAGTGAAATTCCACAACATTTTCAACAATCAGGTGACCTAATTTACCTCATAAAAATCATTTAAGAGTTTTCAAAAATTGCTGCTCTAAAAGACCCAAAGATAATTAAACAGTTGTTGCTACAATTTTACTTCATCTGCAAGGTTATTGGATATTTGTTTTTGAAATGTTGGAAATAGAATTAATAACATTTGTCAAACTCCAGTACAAAGTCTGGTACAAAAAACAATCCTCACCAAAATTAGGGGTGTAAACCGAGATGTAGAATCCACATTCCCCTACCGTGATCTTAATAATTTTTAGATGTTTTTGCATTTTGAAATAAAATTACAAACAATCATGAAAGCTCAACACCTTGGAATGGAATAATTTGTTGTCATTTGAAAAATGCTTAGATAAAACTGCAGATTTTACCTGGGAGCAGAGGAAGTTGTTACTGGACTTTCTGTCCTGACCTTCTTGCTGTTATTAGTGACCACTTCTGGCTCAGGTTTTCTTTTCTGACCAGCTGCTGAAAAAGAATTTACAAAATACAAGAACAGCTATATTATTATTTGTTGAAAAATAAATAAATAATCAATAAAAAGATTTTTATTTTTAAAATCAGTAAATCCAACTTGAATATATTTGTAGTTCTAGTTCTCACATCAAATTAGCAATACAGGAGTACTTTACATCTACTAGCAATCAGAGCATAAATTCAATTTGTAAGATTTCATGATTCGAATCAATCTATATTCATTCATATTCAAAATAATGTAAAAATCATATTTTGATTTTGAAAAGAAAAAATAGTTTGCCACCTTCTGCCTAAAAATGAATCACCATAGTCTAGTAGCTACATTTTTGTCACAATACCCCCACTCCTAGACTTTACTAACCCAACTACACCACCCGGACTCTGGAGACAGTGATACAAGGTTACATTGGCCTGTTGATATCAAAGGCACCGACACACAAACGACTAGTGTTGTCAATTTCAAATGGGAACAATAGGACCAAAAAGAATGAAATTTTTTTTTAAAAATAAAAAAATAAAAAAATTAAAAAAAAAAAAAAACACCATATACTTATTCACCCTCTCACACCAAGCCTTTCCACAAATGTCTAAACGTCATAATGTCATGGTGGTGGCAAAATATGTGTCCATTTCACAATGGATTATTATTGTAAATAGCTAAAAACAAGTGAAAAAAGATGAATTTAAAAAAATTGAAAAACCCATTTTTGGAAGGTAATAAACGTAAATTTTCAAGGATCTATGTGACCAGGAGCACTGAAATGAACGGATAGATGAATGAAAACGGAAGCCAACATGTTTTTTATTGTTAGTTGGTTTGGTCGGTGATCAGCATTGAGAGAAATTTGTCTACCTACACCTATAATTGATGAAAGCATCCTAAAATAACTACAAACATTTCAAATGATTTTTGTTTTACAAGCTTACATTGTTATATTAAAAACAATAATTATTATATACTTTGAATACTAATAAAATTTAACATTTTAATAACATTGAAATTGCACAGGGTTAAATATTTCTCCAATATACTCATAAATTATAGGAGATATATGAGAAAGAAATCTTTTACTTTTAACTGCATCATTCTTGTCTTCTGATTCTACAACTGTAGGAGTGACTGAACGCTGTTGGCTAGGAGGGTTCTTTTTGGAATTAAGCTTCTTTGAACGATTATCAACCTGAAAAGAAAAAAAGAAAAAAGAATTAATATTAGAAATTGTGTAGAAAAATAGTTTGGGAAGGTCAAAACAAAGAATCTTTGACAGTATTATTTTTATTAGATTTTGCAAATGGACACTTCAACAGCAATTCATACCAAATGTAACACTAAATTAGTAGCAATAATTAGCAAACATACAAAATTAATTTGCAAATTTATTTTTTCAGAACTGGTTATTCTATATTTTAGAATAGTTTGATCCTCAAATTTTAAATTAATCAAGTTTTTGAAATTACATCTGTACTAAAAAAAAAAAAAAAGATTTTTTTTAAATATAATGTATATAATGATCAGAGAAAAAAAAGTGACACCAACTATAATTTCAAAGTACAAATAAACAAAATAAGAACTGGACTACTGCTACCAGAGTATTCCCTCCTCCCCACCACCACACAATTTGTGTCCTAAACAGAAAACATTTACTCTCACATTTCTAGAAATAAAGCACTTACAGAAAACAATCTTTCCTCCAAGTCAGAATCACTGCCAGATGATGAACTGCTGCTGTCACTATCTACAAAGGTAATAATGAAATGCAATTAATTAACACGTCTTCATGGCAACATGTTAGTCATAAATTATACCTGATAATATCAGTTTTGATTGTGTAATGTTCTGTAGAAATAATAAAATCCTGCTATGCTTGATTTAGAAGAAAATTAACTTTCTATAAAAAAAGTGGTAGAGGTGTACTTATTTATGAGCGATACTTTATAACATATAGAGAAGAACTTGACAAAGGAAAATCCTTTACCTTTTTTGGCCTTTTCATCTTTAGGTTCATCATTTTCTTCATCTTTGTTCTCCTCTTCATCACTGCTGGCCTCAGAATCTATAAGCTTCCTCAAGCCAGCCTCCTCATCTACACCTTTCTCTTCATATGTGTCTCCTTTGTCACGGTCTTCAACTTCAGACATACTACTACAACAAAATATAGTAACCAATGCTAATTAAATGCTCATTCAAAATAGCATACAGTATTAACCAAATAGCATGCAAAAGTACATTCTTTGCTGTTATGAATTTGATTTTCTTTAAATGCAATGGACAGCTGACAGATTACTGTTTAAAAATAAGTTAAAAACAGTTAAGATAAATGGCTTCTGCCCAGTTTGTAATTTCGAACACTAGAAGAATAAACTTGATAAGATTGAAGAAATTAGTTACCTTGCTGAGTCTGTTTTGTAATCAAGTTCTCTGTCATCATAGTCACCTTCATCACTCTCCTCAATGGCTTCATCATCTGAGTTACTTTTAGAGTTCTTTTTAATCTTAGCTGATTTAGTATCTTTTTTGCTTACTTTTTTCTCAGGTTTATCTTCTGTAATTCCAAAGGATATGAAAAGGCAAATTCAGACTTTAGACATAAATAAAATACAGACCACAGATAAAGTAATTTAACCAAAGTAACAAAGTTCAAGTAAATTTCATTAGCCAGAAGTTTCATTTCCAAGCTTTGAATCTAGAATTACACATACAGATGTAAAACTTCCCATATTAGGTGAAGTTGAATTTTAAAAAAATACTATTATACTTAAAAATCCATATCAGAAATATTTTGGAATTCATTCATTTCTCCACTAATTAATATGTAAGACAACTTTCATAATCAGTCTTCATCACTCTGTAAATAGACTAGGGTTAAATCTTTTCACAATTATATTTGTTGCATACATCAGCATCAGGTGGAAGAAGATTAAGTGGACAAAGTTACTTCACTACATAATTTAATAAATATCTTCATTAGTGCTTAATTTATTTCCCTTCTGAGAAATAAATATAGTTGAACTCAAATAAAGCAATCTACTCACCTTTATCACTTTCTTCTCTCTCATCTCTGTCGTCATCTTCATCAGACATCACAGCCCAATCATCCATATCAGTTAAAAGCTAGAATCAAGAAACAATTTTAAATGTTAGATAGTTTTTCTTTATCAATACAAAATCCATCAAATAAAACAGCATGCATAACTTCTACTTACCAAAATAATTTAGGCTTCTATCCTACTTTTTGACATTCAATTGATTTTTATAAAATGATTTCCCAATGATTTGAAATTTATAAAACTTATTTTTTCTACCTTCCACTTCAAAGTGAGATAAAGTGTTGTTTTTTATGGAATAAGTATTGTGGTCATTACCATTTTATACAACTATCAATTACTTGACATATCAAAGAGCACCCCCTGCAAACTTTCCTAAATTTCTTATCCCCTTTTTTATAATTCCAGAGATTGCTAGTTATTACTGTAGATAACAGCTATCTACAGTAATAACTAGCAATCTCTGGAATTATAAAATCACCACACCATTCAAGCAGAATACTGTTCAAATTTAGTGATAAAGTTTTGAATAAAATATACTGAATATGTAATAAACTACATGTGACTTGTAACAAATTATAGCTAACAAATCTTGATTGTATAAAGATGCTGCAATAGACTCTGGGTTTGTAGTAGAGATGTTTTTACTTCAAAATGGTGCCTCAGCCTTTAGATATTGTCTAGTGTAGACCTTAGAATTACCATTGCAATATCAGTATAGATATGCATTTTTCTATTTTTTTTAACTCTTAGATTTGCCTATTTTAATAAATAGGCAAATCTAAGAGTTAAAAAAAATAGAAAAATGCATAGCTGGTTTTCATTTCACACAGTACCAAAGAAATAGTATGGTGTAACATCCATAAAATTTGTCTATACTTTAAAAATTCTTGCTACTGTGATGAAAACCAGTGTTAAAAAGTCTGTAGTTAAAAAAATATGTTTAAATAAAAATATGTTTAGATAGAGACTAGTATTTTTAAAGCATAACTGCAGGACATTTTTATCCCTTTTCTAGTCAGTCACCTTATAAAAGACAATTCTGCAGATATATACTTACAGCTGCTTCTTTTTAAGCTGAAAAAAAAAATATATATATATATATATGACCAAAATCCTAACTTACAAAATCTTTTTCTTTTTTAGTTTTAGCTTTGGACTTTTTCTCTTCTCCCTCCTCAGCATCAATATCTGTGTCTTCAGGTCGCAGCTTCTTCCGTAACATGACAGAAAACAAATTCATAGTCTTGTCTCGTCTAAATAAATTTTGTTAAAATATTAGATATATCAAAATAACAAGAAATTAGGTTTGATTTGTTGAGTTTATGTTACTCTTTCACAAACATACAATAAGTATACAATATTTTAAAAAATTTTTTTTTAAAAATACCTCTTACTGCTTATACTTACACTTATTTAAAAATGACCTAAGTAAACTTGTTTTAAAAAAAAAAACTTTCCTAAATATAGTCCTGGCGCTGTAATAGAGCCCTGTAGGAATTTTTGAATTGACTAATGAAACCAATTGGACATGTTAGAATTTCAATAAAATTTTGTGGAAGGGCTACAAAAGAAGTGATTAAATTCTGGAGCGAATTCATCAACAATTACCCCCACCTCCCAATGTTATAGCTATCAGTCCACACAGGTGTTTCATTTTAAAACAAGGGTTTATGACATTTGATTGAAATAACTTGCATAGGATTCTTTTGAAAACTTTACTCAGCATCAAATTTCCTTTCCAACGATATACAATATGTCCATATTTGATGAAAAAAGAATTTTTTTTCTGAATAGGGCACCACAGTGAAAATCCACCATTATGAAAAATGGTGGTAAAATTCTTTGGCAACTGATCTGGAATGTCTACCCCAGATATTCTTACTCACTGATGGTCCCTCTAGCATGCACAATTGGTTTCATTAGTCAACACAAAAATTCCTACAGGGCTCTATTACAATCTACTAGGAGTAATCTAATAAATTTAGATCCAACATTAAACTCATTTAAATTATGTTTTTTGAAACTTGTTGATAATTAACACAATATAAAGTTCAATTTATCGGTTTCTGGCATTGTTAAAAACGGTATCAGTATGGGAAAGAGACCAAAGCTATCCAATTTTGAACTTCGGAATCAGGGGCTATCATAGCTGAAAAGGTTTATCGAAATCAGACAGATGCGAAACATTTTTTGCGTGATCAAGAAAGCTATAGAGCCAAAAACAGATGCCCGATTGTGATGAGAGGGCAGTTATTAGAGCACTGCTGCAAAACTTCAATCAGTCCATGACTCATCTGAAAGCAGAAACAAGGCTTAAAGGGACCATCAAATGAACAATTAGGGATTCAGGCACAGAAAAAGATTGTCGCCTCCAGCTCTAATAATGATCCACAGAGATTGATATCTCTGATATTAATAGGTAATTTTACCTTTTTTTCAATACAATTTTGTTAAGGTAACTATGTGTATAACTAATGTTCAGGTCAAATGCAGGTATGATTCATTAAAGGATTAGAACAATAAATCAATTGGAAATTCTCATTGGAGTTTAAAGCAAATCATATGGAAAATATTGAATAAGTAATTAATTTTCTTTGAGCAGAGTTTTTTTACATACATTAGACATTAAAAAACAACTCTAAATGGTTTTCAGTTATACCCTAAATACAGTAAACTTACTTTTTGAACTCTTCCTCAGCTTCCTCAACATTAAGATATTTATATTTAATCACAGGGTTGAAATTGTACCAGTGTTCAACTGGGAAAGCTTCAAATGCTCCATCTGCACACTGGGTAAAGATGAAATACGAGGTGTTGTCTGATATTGTGCCCTCTCTCACACCTTTGTACCTACACACACAAAAAAAAACAAAAAAAAAAAAAAAAAAAAAAAAAAAAAAAAAAAAAACAAAAACAAGAAAAAACTAGTTAATAAAATTCTGGAAAACTCATTTCAAATTCTTCCCTAATTTGAAATCAACAAAATTGGATAACCAAACAGAACAAAAACAATGAGAATAAAAAAATTAATAAAAAATTAATAAAATAGCAAATTCAGTAAGGAATTTTCATAAATCAATTATAATGGTTACTTAAAAAAATTTAATATTATTCCAATCATTTCAATATGAAAATATTTTAAAAGGTAATCCACAATATATATGTGACTTGTAACAAATTATAGCCAACAATACTGCAAATCTCAAGTCCTACATATACATTAGGTATTTAAGTACATTCCTATCCACTATAGTTAACCCTCGGTACAAGCAAGACCTTGGCCCACAAGATGAGAACTTATTTATTTATTGACTGTCGTTCATTGCCTTTTGTTTAATTCTTTCTTACTTCCCCCCTGCCTTAAAATTCTTATTTTACTGTATTTTTCTTTTTCTTGTAGTAACCTGTCTGCCACTAATATTAATCATTAATCAGTTTTGTTGAAATTTAAATGCTCTGAATTAGCAAAAAGGGAATAGTTTTAGATCAGGTTGGGGGAATAAGCCATTTCTGCCTCTTGGATACTGCAAATCTTAAGTCCTACTTCCCCATGTTGGGGGTGTGGGCTGAGGAATTAGATATAGTATGCAAATTCTCAGGGAATACAAAGCTGACGACAATAAGCAGGGAGCAGGGACATTTCAGGAAATCGAGGCTTGAAGAATCTAATTTTTGCACCGCCAAGAGAAATGACATCTGTGGACTCTTACTATGTCGAGACATAAATAAATAAGGGAGTGGTACTTCCCAAGCCAGGGACCACTTAAAATAACATTTTTCAGGTTGGAGTATCCTGGGGTTTAGTGAAAAACCTGATACCCAAGGTCAAACACATTAGGCACTTACAGAACCCAACACACACAGGGAAATTCTCCATCTAGTCACAATCCTCGATCGATGCAGTTATGAAAACACGTTCTCTAGTTTCCTTTTGAAAACGAGCTAATAAGTCAAAACATGTTAAGATATTAAATAAATTCCTTGCAAATTATTCT
>VCCN01000643.1:14697-26112 GCA_006491835.1 Architeuthis dux
AGATCAACAGAGAGAAAAGATCAGAGAGAAAAGATCAACAGACAGAAAAGAGAGCAACGAGAAATCTTGACACATGCGCATGCAGTAATTACATATTACGGAAGTCACTATTTGCAGATAATGTGACATCCTCTTTGTGTCATCTTTTGTTGAAAATTTACGTTTATGTCCATCCATAGAAAAATTAAATCACAACAAAAATAATAATTAAATAAATCTCCCTTGGTTTCATTTTTCATTTTTTACACATCTTTACTTACCCATTCACAGTAAAAGAGTGTAAAAAAAGTGTAAAAATTTTTTAAAAACAGTAAAAATTTAAAAATTCTCTATATAAAAAGATTTTAATGCTAAGTTTATTTCTCTTTTCATGGCGATAAATCATATTTTACCAAATGAATGAAAAATATTGGCAATTTGAGTAGTATTTTTTTTTTCTTGCATTTTTAAATTAAAATTTTTTTCCGTAAACTCATATATAGCTTTTTCAAAAACAGAAGCAGAATTTATATTTGACTTAGTAATGTAAAAAAATCGGACAGATCTTTTTAAAATAAATCAAATTTTTAAGATTTTTTTCATTGTGATTAAAAAAAATCACAATGAACATATATTTGTTTCCCGAAATTTGGAATACAAACTGATTTAAAAAAGAATTCATCCTTGATTCGATAAGTATTGAAAATTTTATTAAAATCGAATCAGTAGTTGCTGTATAATAAATTTTTAAAATCTAGGTGTTTTTTTGATCGTTGAGAACATTTTGTTTACTTTTTCGTTTTTTGTTTACTTTTTCGCGCAGATTTAAACTATTTTGATTCAATAATATATTATTGAATCCAAATAGTGTAAATAGGTGCACACAAATAATTTTTATTTTAACTAACATTTTTCAACGAAACATTTTTCAACGAAAGAATTAAGTTTTATATTTTTGATGTTTATTTATATCAAGGTGTCAATTTTCCGTATTCTGCGCATTTTTTTCTTTTTATAGCTAATTTAAAATGTTTTGTTGTTTTTAATTAAATTTAAAGGTATTTCTGCGCAGAATTATATATAAGTATTGTACATTACATTTATATATTATAATTCTATTTCATTTCAAAATTACATCTAGCTAGTCATTTTCGGCTTTAAAAACAAAACGAGGCCGAAACGGCCTCGTTTTGTTTTTAAAGCCGCGGGCGAAACGATAAATTCAACGGGCCTAGTTGGTCTCTACGTACGCTACACATAAATGATTCAGTAATTTCTATTTCACATACAAAATGAAATTACAGATGTTTACAACATTGACACATTAGGTCTTATTTTCTTTTTCCCACGAGTATGTTATTTCGAAAAATGAAGGTAGATTTCTGTCATAAACTGTACGGGGGGGGGGGAAGAAGCCAAATGAATTTAATTTTGAGTCTGTCTAACAAAATAATAGTATGCAATTAGTACAATAATGCGAAAATTTTGTTTTGACGCGAAAGTTTTGGATTTTTCATTCTGTAAATTAAAATATTAAAATTAATGAAAACTTTTCTCTTGTTTTAAAAAGTACTTAAATTTTAAAAAGGACTTACGGTTGTGTATAAAGGTGCTACGGAAAAGAAAAATATTTGAAATTATCGCCATGTTTCAAATCTTTCTCCCAATTTGTGACCACTTGAAAAAATAGAAACGTTTTTGGGATCGAAAAATTCTTATTTTTTTAAAGTTAAAATTGAAACAATCGTTGTTTCGTATTATTATTAATTTTATAATTATTTTGCTAATCGATATTTTCCATAAAATATGAATCCCTTAAAGCAAATGGTATACAAATATAGTTATTATGGAATATTTATTCAATATTTATTTTATTCATATACATATTAGCAAAATATTCGAAAATGTGTTTATAATAGTAGTCCACAGCTAGCTTTAGCATAACGACGTAAGATGGCGTTGTAGTTATGTTGTTGATGTTCGGGAACGCAGCACCTTTTTATTTTGTTTAATATTTTTCAGTTTTATAGTAAAGAAAATGGCAACAAACCCGGTAAGGAAAGCATGTTTAATTTGTAATTTAATTAACTCCTTCTTGTACTGTTGTCTTTTCTTTTTTGAACAGCTGTCACTGATGGCATTACTTATTGTTTGTTTGAAATGAATAAATGTCCTAAAGCAGTTGTGGTTCCCAAACTTTTTCGCTTCACGGCGCCCTTGGTGTATTTGGATCTTTTCACGCACTCTTGCATTTGTGTTCCTGTGGTTAGGTTAGTTAGTAAAAAACGGTCAAGTTTCGATTAAGCAAACGTGAGTGAAGAAAAGATGAGAAAATAGGTTTTTTTTATTTATAAAGTTTAGCCGATATTTACTTTGTAACAACATCGGTTGTCGTTAAGAAAGACACAGTAAGATTCTAGTTTTACATTATACATGCACTGTGAATCGATCACCACAACTTGAGAGCCAATTCACGCGCTTCCTCGAATGTAAAATTTCCGGTGGAAACGATGGTCAGTGTGTATAATCAAAAAAATTTTTTTTTTTTTTTTTTTTTTTTCTACTTCAGAATTTTAACCAAAATAACATCCTGTAATTTAAATTCCTTAAAAACGTTGTAAATGTATTTCTTTTAATAATCTTGATTACTAGTGGGATGGATGCTATTGTTTTTCGAATCTTAGAATCAAACTGATCAACGTCAGTTTTTGCCCGATACTTATTTTTTATCACCGCTACATCGAAAACCCAGTCGTTGCAAATGGAATTAGGATTCGTTGAGCTTTAGCACTTAGCAGAATATATTCATCTTTAACTAGGTATTTCTGCGCAGAATACGGAAAATTGACACCTTGATATCAACGTCAAAATCATATGAAACTTAATTTTTTCGTTGAAAGATTGGCGAAATATGAGATAAATATTATTTGTGTGCACCTTATGAAACGGGAGATATTATTGAATCAAAATAGTGTAAATCTCCGCGAAATGTAAACATGGGTCTTGAATCCATGTGAATTTCTCCATATTATATCTTTGAAACCAGCTAGCTAAGCTGAGATAGGTGTTTTTCAAAAACGAATTTTATATCTTGAGTTGGATTGGATGTCACAAACTGTTGCAACACTGGGAAACACTCTTTTCCACCATCTTCATTCATTTATCTTTTCCATAATAATACTTCTTTTCCTACCAATTTTAAAATGTGCATGTTGTGTCCTGCAGTGAGTGATTTAACGCATTCAACTTTTCAAAAGATATCAGACAAATACGCCAATTTAGTTAAAGAAAATCTGTATCCACATTTGACATACTCATGTCCCTTGTTTTTAAGATATCTGTAAAGTTCCTGCTGTAATTCGAATGTACGAGACTTCCACAAAATAGCCATCGCATCGTAGTATAAACAAAGATGTGTTTTGAAAAATTGTGCCTTTGGCTGACTTTTTATATAGTTTACTGTTTTCACTACACATTGCTTTGAATGAGTGCTTGCAACCCTCCATAAACTCCGGATATAAAATGACCACCATCTGTACATATACCAATATCATTTATTTGGAAGTATGCACTCTGGTGCCAAAACTTTTAAACACAATAGACACTATTCACTGTTGTGAAAGTGAATCCCAAGTCCAAATAACTATCATGCTTACAATATCATCAGTTTCACAACGTTTTTTTTTTTTTTTTTTTTAAATTTTTTTTTTTTAATGTTTCCCGTTTGGACCACCTAAAAAATACTTAATATTAATAAACTTTTTCTATTTATATTAAATTACTTGTATTAATTAAACTTATTACTTTATCAAATCACTTTAACTTAATATCTTGATCACACCCATTTCAGTAGATTCAATCCTCAATGGGGCCGCGAAGAATCTGCAGTTAATGTTGAACATTCAGAATATAAACCTTGTCTATAGAAAGAGTGCAAACTAGTGTTAAAATTCAAGACTAGATGGGTTGATCGGAATGTCCAATAACTTCAGTAAGCCGATGGAATTGCATCAAATTTCCTTTTATGTGCCTCTCCCAGATAATATAGTAGTTTGGCAATAAATATTCTTACATTGGTTAATCATGTCTCACGGCCTTGTAGTCTTTAGTCATTTAGGATTTTGAATATGTTGGCTAGATAGGCCAAATGAGCTTGAAAGTTCAGCGTTCATAGTTCTTTATACTGGTTGTACAGAAAAGTCCTTGAGTGTGAAACAACAGAGCTTGGTATTTAGCATTCATGCTTTCAAATAAATCACGAAAAAGCCTTGCATTTGGAGCTGAACCTCCTGAAGTTGACTATTTTTATGCATGCCAAGCTGCCGTTAATGTCTTTGAGGCAAGAGCATCTTGGTGGATCATGCAGTGTACTCCAACTACTGTAAGATTCTTATGTTTGACAAGCCCAAGAATCCAGATCAAGAACCCAACATTACTGTACGACACAGAAATCTTAACTTATTCTTTAATTGATGTGCTTTCAGTCAATACGGTTATGGTTTTTATAGGAAAAACATTTTTAAAACAGTAATTTTTTTGTGCTTTTAATCCCTTAGACTGTGGAACCTTTCAGGACTTTGTTAGTTTTTAGAAGAATCGATTTGAGGTTTTAGGTACATTCGTCTATATCACATTCGGTTTTGTCTAAAATCCCTCTAGTACGTTTGTATAAAATAACTTACCGAAACTTGTTTGTACATGAGTACCGGTTAACAATGAGATATTAAGAAAATTTAGCCCATTTTCACACAAACTTTTAAATTTCACTAATTTCAGTAAAATTTTCAGTACTTATTCAATTTTGAATTAATTTTTTATGAAAAGGGTATTTTGTAAGAAAAACATGGAAATATTTTTGAATTCTATGAAATCTCGATAAAATATCTTTTGAATGCCAAAAATATTGACATTTCTATAAAGTCCCAGAGAAATGAAATGAGTTGAAATTTTATTCGATACCGCAAAATCAGAAATACAATAAAACTAAAATAGAATTTTTTATTAAAATATAGTGTACACTTTTTGGTTTTACAAAAAAAAAGTATCCGCTGGAAATCTTTTTATGGTTTTTAAAAAATGTTGTCATTAATTTATTAATGTTTATGCTTCTTGCATGCTTCTGAAAGAATGCTATTTTACAAAAGTAGAAAGTTTTACAAAATTTTATACAATATGATAGCGCATAATTCAGAAATTTGATTTATCAGGTATTGAAAGACGTATTTGATTATGTTGACATTTCCTGTCATCCATTTTTAAAAAAAAAAAAAAAAAAAAAAAAAATAGAAACTTGACCTTTTGAGAATGCTCATATTTGCCCACCAAAAATCCAACATGGCGGTCATTTTTGACCACATGCTACTTCCATAGCAGAACCACTGCTACTACTACTGGCTACCAGTTAACAACAGCTGATGGCTACTTACAGCCAACAACTATTTCGGCCGCTACTTTTGAATGGAGAATTCACTTACATTCTCATTCAACATTAATTCACTTCTCCCCTCTATCAACTAATTCTAATTCTAACCTCAAACCTTACAAATTGGGAGTTTTGGCAGGCATATATGAGCAAAGATTCATGTAAAAGGATAAAGAAGAACAATGGTGCCAAAATGAAATAAATGTTGCATTTAATCGAACACACATAAAAGAAAATGACGTACATATATGCAAATTAAAAGGGGTAGAGATTTGAACGCCCTATTTGAACACCTTGCAATGAGGCAAAGTGGTTTTACGTGTCTAGGCAGGGCAGCAGGCAGCAATGAAAATCCATAAGTTGGTTTTTTTATACATCAAGGAAAAAGGAAGCTATATTGTATGGTCTATGGCTGGCTCGATATTTATATCCCTATTTTCGTATTTATTGAAAGTGACTGCTACAAATATATTTTTCACTAAGTTTTCTATGGAAAGTAAGCAATATTTTCCTGAAATCCAGTCAACTAATTACTGTAGCGTGGCCTACCTTTTTTGAGGTTCTTTGATTCAAATTTTGTTAATTAAAATTTGTCAAATTAATTTAAAAAAAATAATCAAAATTACTTTTTTTTTTTAACTCGTTTATGATTTTTATTTCTTTGGGATTTCAAAGGTGGTTCCTAGCAAATGGAATTAATCAAATTTTAGGATAATTTCTTGTGTGGGAAAGCATGTGTGCTAAGTTCCTTAGCACACATGCTTTCCCACAAGAGGAAGTGAATGGACAAATGGATTGTAACTTCCTCAAAATTCATTGGTCGGTGGTCGGTCGGACCCAAAATAAGTGATGTTAGGTCAGTTGAAAATCGGCTCTCTAGACAGGAAGACATGCGTAAATTCTCCCATCTAAAGTCTCCATCGCAATGCACAAAGAAAAAAGTGGGGGTGGGGTATTTTTTTCACTCCATCTTGTTTAAAATAACTTCACGGCAAGATGTAGATGTAAACAAGGAGAGAAAAAAGACTGGTTTGGTTAGTCAATCGATAGAAACCATCATATGACCAATGTCTTTGGCACATGCTGGTTGGGGTGATCATGAACGAGTTACTTCTGTTGCCTTTTTTGGGCAATGATCACTAGAAAAGTACACATTAATAAAAAAAAAATTTAAAAAAAAAAAAAGCATGAATGCTGCCAAACAAACAAATTGATGTAAATATGGTTTTAATCTGCTCAGAAATATGCTGTGAGTATGTAAAAGTGTTTTTTTTTTTTTTTTTTTTTTTTTTTTTTTTTACAACTTTATGATATTTTCCTTTAAATTTTAAACCTTAGATATTTAATTATTGCAATATGTTTTAAAAGAGTGTAATAGATCCTACTTTTCTCTTTATCAAGGAGCACATAAGTTTTTAAAAGTTACAAATTGTTTTTAACATGATTGGGTTATTATATGTTAATGTCTTATGTGGCCTTTAGTTTAAAGCTTTTATTTTGAATGCTTTAATGGAATTGGAAAGTTCTAATATAAAAATGACTTTTGTTCAATTATATTTTGTAATTTTAATTACCTGTGTTGTGTAACTGGTGAAAACTCCAAATTAAATTACACTGTGCAATGCGATTTTGGCCAGAATAGTGATATTCATATTTTCTTACTTTATGTGAAAATTTGTTTATTTAGCTATATGATTTAATGAACTATTTTTGGAGGTTCCCAGCAAAAATGTAAATTACTTTTAATTTGCAAAAATTACAGATAATTGTAAAATGAATGATTTATAGTATTTGGAAAATCAATTCTTATTACATATAAAATATAAATTTATTATTCATTTTCACATATTCTTTATTTGCAGCAAGTAGTTCCTGGTAGTTCGACCACTCAAGAGTACATTGTTAGAGTTCCAAGGTTAGTATCTTTTTAAAAAAAAAAATTTTTATACTGTTTTCAACAAATCTGTTTAGTACATTTTTCTATTGTGGGTTTTTTTTCTCTTTTTAGTTCCACCTGAGGCTTATTCTTTATTTTCTGATTGACACTATTTGCTCACTTGGAGGGTAATCGGTCTGAACAGAAAGGTTGCGATTAAAAGCAACTAATAAAATTAAGATGAAGGTTAAAAATTTAAAATAATAAAAATCTGTTTTAGATATTTTAAAATTTTTTAATTCTGTAAAAATGTTTGGAGTGAACATTTATTACTATAAAGTTATCTGGAAATGAAAAATCTAGCCATTTTAAAGCCAGCGTTGGAGTCAGTCGGATGTTTTGTGTCCGACTCCACAGCCCTGGTTTCTATCTCTCCCTACCATATCCACTGTCAGCGGCGTGTTTGTTTTTAATTTGAAATTTTTAATGGATGACAGGAAATCAAAATTCTGTCATAAATGCCAGGGGAGGTAAATTATATTTCTGTAAGTGTACTGCCTGTTATTGCTCTCTCACTCTTTTATTTGTATCACATGTCTTAAACTTAGATAATTAATGTACACTAATTGCACAGAATTTTCATCTTTCTTTAAAGTCACCCTAGTTTTTCTCTTATGTCCGGGTGACTTTGGACAAAAAAGTCCAGCTGCTGTCCAATTTACAGTAAGTCAAGCTAATTTCCCATCAGGCAGGCTAATCCTTTCTCCAGTCATTTTCAAAGTGAACTTTGAGTTTCATATTAAAGACATGAAATATTTGAATGTTTAACATTTTGACATTCACTAATTGATTAACTTTTATAGGATTGAAGACAATTGCATGATCTTGAAAAAAATCGGACCTTTTTCTAAGTGAGATAAACATAAATGATTTTTCAAAACCTAGTCAGTTTCATTTTTTGCTAAATATTTGTTCAAACACCCCAGATTACGGTATATCGAAATCTGATAAACTTTATATTTATCGATAAGTAGAACACCATCTTTCTGATAATGTTTCATGAGAATCCAAGAAGTTCCAATAAACATTAATAATTTAATGACAATTTTAAAAAAAAACATAATAAAAAAGATTTCCTGCAGATATTTATATTTAAAAAAATAAAACAAAGTATACACTGTATTTTAAAACCAAAAAACTTTCTAAACCAAAAATATTTTAGGTTTTTTGCATTTCTTATTTTCTGAATCAGACCCAATTTACTATTAACAGGTAGGAGGATTGAATAAAATTCCAACAGATTTAGTTTCTCTTGAATAGATCCCTAAATCTTTATAGAAATTAGCCACAAATGTATTTTTTGTGGAATTTTAAAATGTGTATTGGGCTCAAATTTTCCAATGCAATTTCTAATAGTTCATCGGTTTGCGATTGTAAACAAGTTTTCAAACCCGGTTATCTCCGGTTTTATATTGTCTACAGAAATAATTTTTACTTGATAATTTTCTACAATCTTTCTTCTATTAATAACACACAGATTATTATGATACAATTAATATTTCAAGTTACAGATATTTTAATAAGTTGCTACAAAAAATATTTAAAAAAATGTTCCCATCGAGCTCCCTAAATCTTTGCATCTAAAAGGATGCTTTTTTTCCTTGACACCGGTGACTTCACTGAAACGTCAGCAGTGTTAGTTACCAAGTTAAACAAAGTCTGCGTGTTGAAAATAGAGATTCTGAACTGGTGTCGCTAGTCTCTCTGAAATGTTAAGTTGTTTATAGATTTGTTGTTACTAAGAGACTTTTTCTTCTGAGGAAAAAAAAAAAAATTAAAAACTAAACTATTATTCGATAAAAAAAAAAATAGGTTGTTTATATTTTTTTTTTTTTTTTTTTTTTTTTTAAACTAACAAACTTTTGAAGCTAAGCGACTTTCTTCCGAAAAAAAAAACAAACTATTTTTTGTGCTTTCAACCATTCGCTTTTTTTTTCATGGATCCCAAAACAAAGGTCACACATAAACAATAGAGAGCTATTGGAATCGTCAAAAACGTGTTATTAAATTGATGATTGGGTGTAGAAGTCATTTGGATTCCTATTTAAAGGAATTCATGTGGCATTGAAAGACTCAGACAAAATACATTTCTAAAATTTTGTGATAGCATTTCTTCACAGTATTCCTTTGTTGTGAATTGTGAAGTAGTCACCGTATATTGATTAAATAAACTTTTGATTTATTTTTTGTAAAAACATTTATGGTTAAAACAGATGGTGACACGCGTATCAGCAATAACACACTACTACGTGATGGCCTTTTAAAAAAACTTTAATTTCATTTTATTATCCTAGTTTTGTAAGTATATTTTGAAATTTCAAATTATATTTTATTAAACTCCTAGTTTTATAAATATATTTAAAAAATAGGCCCCTATTAAAATTTCAACATACCATGCTAAAAAACCACTATTGGGTTTGATTAAGTTGAATATTCGATAGACAATACATTTTTTTTTTTTTTAAATTAATTTTTGTGCTTCATAAATCCAAAAGACTTTCGACCTCCAGGAATTTGTCAGTCAGCTGTCAGAAAAAACTAATTTTTAAAGGTCTTACTATTAATTTATTTACAATCTACTTATATAAATTCCAAAGCAATAAGCACAAAATATAGTTTTTAATTTTTTCGGAAAAAAGTATCTTGGTAACATCGGAATTTTCGCTTGTTTTGTTTTTTAAAACTAACAAAGAATAGTTGCATTGAAAGCTATTATTAGTAACTTCGAAAGTTTGTTAGTTTAAAAAAGAAACTATAAATGACCTATTTTTTTTTTTTTATCGAATAATAAATAGTTTTTAGTTTTTTCAGAAGAAAAAGTCTCTTAGTAACTTCGAAAAACAAACAAACCTATAAACAACTTAACATTTTAGAAACCGACTAGCAACACCAGTTCAGAATCTCTATTGTCAACACGCGGACTTTGGTTAACTTGGTAACTAACGCTGCTGACGTTTCAGTGATGTCACCGGTGTCAAGGAAAAAAAACATCCTTTTAGATTTGCACAGACTTCGGGTGCTTGATGGGAACATGATCCAAAAAAAGTACATATTAAATAATTTAAAGTGTCTGTTAGAATTTTCACATTGGAGAATTAAGTGGAAACTCATAATTTATGTAAAAAAAATGTTTAATGATTTTCTTTTAACTTAACTGACCGTAACCAATTTTACAACTGAATTAATGTTCTTGTGCAATATTATATTTTTGATTATAATTATTTTTAAATTAACATGTTATTTTTGTTGCTTTAATTAGTTTTTTATATTCAGTTTAAGGAAAATCTCTTCTCATTGGTGCATTTTTAATTTTCAGGGACAGAAAGAAACGATTATGTATGTTTAGATTTGGTGTCAATTCTGATGTTGATTTTACAAAATATGTAAGTATTCATCATGTGTTTACTTCTTTAATAGGAATAATCTCTTGTGTTTTCTATGATTATCCTGTGTGCACACATACATATTTTTTAGCATTTGTAAGATTTTTCTGGATGAATTTACATGCCTCATTTATAACCATGGCACAATTTGGGTGAGATTCATTATCAGTAGGTATGGACATAAAATCTGCCATTTTAGAAGACATTGCATTGAATTAAAAAATATACTGACCTTTTTAGTAATAAGCTTCATTAACTGTACTATACTAAGCAGTTATTTAGAATTGTTTGCTTACATTTAAAGCTTTTCATTTGCCATTTGGGCACAAATTTATAAATTTCACATTCGCCTCTAGTAAGTAGTTGAAATGTGACTGACGATTAGGTTAGTGGAAGGAGGCAGGTAGGTTGTCTTTAATCAACACAAAATACTTTCAGCTAAAACAAAATTTTTGACTCAAGGTAACAATTTTCTCTGGCTGACAGAATCTTCTATTGTATAATTCTGCTTATCACAACATACAACCATTATGCTCTAATTGATCAAAAACTAACCAATCCTGTGAGAGAGAATTTTGGAACACAGAAATTTGACTAAAACAGACCATGTTAAGACTGTTTTGTTAAATGCATATTCTGTTACATTACAGAATTTGTAAAAAAATCTGGGTTAAGATTCAGTTTAGCAAACCAGA